>JAOPHQ010001424.1:17500-57500 GCA_030340625.1 Merluccius polli | reverse complement strand
CACCTCCATAGTCATGCGTTACTGAGCGAATGCCAATGTTTTACATTACGCCCTCCATCTCCATCCACACATGAGCAACAAGCAATCCCACTCGGGTGTTGATCGCCGAGCAGTACGTCGTCCGGACAGCGCGGCTTTGTGATTGAAAACCTGATTAGAAATCACGTATTCTTTCTCTGAAGCATCTATCTGCCGGTTGCCAAAAGTAAATTGTTTGACTTTTCAACTCTCTTTTTTCTGTCTCTCAACCAAAACTGAGCCCCCAGCACAGCTTAACCAGCAGAGGTTACTGAATTAATGATGAAATGTGCCTTCTTGGAAACATACGAGGTCATAATGTGCTTCTGATGTTAAAGGATATTTGAGCTTTCCTCTCAGCAGAATGTAAAATGGTTGATTTTTGCATTTGATGGGTGTTTGCATTTGTATGTAATATAAGGCATGGGAGGATTAGATTATGGTTGTATTTGTACTTTACTGTTCACATTCAAAGCTGTACCATTCATTTTAAAAAAAATGTGTGCCTGTGAAATTATAGTGTGTGTTCCATATGAATGGTAAATCCTACTCCTCAGGCAACAAGATAATAACCAAAACAAAGCCACAGCGATGAGAGTATATTGGTGTTTAATTTGATTTTAGGAACAAAAAACACACTCAAATTAGAAGAGTAACCCACTAACCCTCTTTTGTAGAAAAAGCCGCTCTACAAATGATGCGTTTTTCTGATGACACAGATAAAGATTTGTGGATATTAAAATATTCTCGCCGTCATATAAACGGGTCGTTTGTGGTCGCGGTCGCGTTGGTCATTTGTAGTCATTTGTTTTGAAGCCTTATTCAAACACCGTGCGTTGTAGTGTGTGGTGGACTACTATATAGAGTTACCGCTGGGATACAGCAGTCTAGCCTCTGGGGGGGGGGGGCCGGAAACCAGAAAGTGCAAAGGGGCGGAGTTACGCCTGGTTTCCTGTTTCGTTACGGAGGTGTTCGACCGAAGAGAAACTCAATGGCGCGAGTGGACGAAACGTTCAGAAGGAGGATTTTATTACTTACTTTAGTATTTCTACAGCGGCCGGTCTACACCGGTGTTGATTTGAAACCTTTACAGACACTTTTTTTTTCCCGGTGTCTGGACAGGATGTTTTTTAGTCTTCCCGCCGGGAAATGTTACTAGCGCTGGCCCGGGTTTGTGTTCGCTGTTCGCCGTATTGCTTGCGTACAGATGAGATCCCCGCCTCCAGCGACACGATTGGCCCCAAACAATATGAGGCCAAAGAAGGTGAAGCCCGGATTCGAGCTCGTCTGCTATTAGGCCAAGTCCACACGTACCAAAACGATCTTTTTTTCCCCCGTTTTCCCTGGCATCGTATCAAGAACATTTGCGTCCAAACGGATCCATCTCAATACGACTCAACACGCTACTTCATATTCCAGGCGTATAGGTGGCGCTGTTTCAGTTTTAGAAATTCACCGAAAACGGAGAGGAAGAGGCGGAGCATGCGCATAAAGCTTGAGCGCTGTATACAAATATACATTGCGGTGGATGTAAAATGTGGCTTATGTGGTTGTCCATCAGCCTTTTTTGCTCAGCCTGGTGGCACAGGAGCAGAATATTTTGCGATAGTAACCCTAATAGGCACAATATCTTCTCCAGCAGGAACACGAGCATGTCGTCTGCCATTGTTGTTGTTATGAGACGTCGTCACGGGTTACAAGAGGTTACGCTCGAGGGGTGTGGCGATGCCATCATCGAAACGCAAGTATGCGTATTGGCCGTCCAAACGAACACTCGAGGGCTTCGTTTCTGAATTTTTTCACCCTGGGACCAGGTTTCAGAAAAGTTTGTTTGCAAGCAATGCGTTTACAGGATTCGTTTGGACGATCGGCCAAAACGATGCAAAACATCTGCGTTTAAACCAAAAAGCGTCTCCGTGTGGATGGCCCCTTATGATTCAGATAATTCATCTAAAGTCTGATTTTTTGCGACTATACACATACATTGACAAAGAATCTTCACATGGCTGGACATGCATTTGTGCTTGCCGTTGTGTAACAGTGATTAGTAGCTTTAACCGCACTGGTTCCTCCTGCCTCAGTCGCTCTCTCATTACGGCTCCGGGAGCCAGGTATTAATTAACGGTGGCCGCTTAAAAAAAGGCAGCCGCCGTTAAGATGGCTGACAGTTCATTTTCCTCCGTGGACGGGAGCAGAAAACAGCGCTGATGGAATAGTTTTTTTTCTTGTCGTTTTTCTTTCCCCCCCCCCCCCCCCCCGGCTGTAACCTCATTAACTCGTTGGGATGAAGACAATGTGGACGTGTTTGCATTAAGCTGTGTTCCTATAATGCTGCTTCAGTCACTTTCATTCTCGCTCTCTATACTCTTTCAGTCTGTCCCCATCTCTCCCTCTCCCCCTCTCTCTCTCTCTCTCTCTCCCCCCCCCTCTCTCCATCACCATTGCCCCCCCCCCCTCCCTCTCTCTCTTTCCATTCTCTACTTTAATTAGATTCTCCTCTGCTCAAACATGGACGATGTGGACTTGCCTTGGGACTCATAAATCAAACCCCTATTCGCCGTCCCTGTCCTGCATGTATTTTAGAGTCGGAGACTAGTGCCGGGGAAGGAGGGGAGGGGTGTTGGCTAAGGTGGAGGGGAGTGTGGGGGGGGGGGGTGGTGGTGTTGAAGGAGTGGCCGGTCGGTGCAAATGTGTTTCACGTCTTCACCTGCCGTCTATGTTATACGGCCTGACAGGGCGGCGTTCTGCGAGACTATGGCACAGTGGTTGGAAACGTATCCTCCTGCACGCCACTTCACATGTGCGATGGTGTGACCTTGATCTTGAAGAAGAGAAAGAGAGAGTGTGTGTGTGTGTGTGTGTGTGTGTGCATGTGTGTGCGTGCGTGCGTGTGTGTGCACGTGCACGAGAGCTTGATGGTCGGGTGCACACATGCTTTGTGGATTTATCACGTCTGAGGTTACTTCGGTGTTGTCCGCTGGATGAAAAGCCATTAAATACATAATAATGAATGGGTTTTATATATGGCAATCAATTGGCCAAACAAATTATCCGTTTTTGAAAGGGCATAAATCTCCGCGAAACGGAGGAGGAATTCCAACACTTTTACCTCAACTTGGATCCGCAGATTGCGTTTAGTCCATTGAAAATATTCAAATGGCAAATCGAAGTGTGTGAAGAGGTTATTTATTATAGACGATGAGTCCGACTCTTCTGTGTAGCTTCATTCACCCGTCTGACACTTGACTAAGTGGGTTTTTCAACAAGTATCCGGTTCCTTTCCGTAAGGCGGTTTGCTGACATATTGCATCGCATCATCCTGTTACACTGTAATTACACAAGTAAGTACTGCGTAATTACATATCGCTGTGCAATTACACTGTAACACACTGTAACTGTTGTGTAACTGTAAGTGTGGCTCGCATCGCTTGCTTCTCTCCTCTCGGGTTTCTGCTCCTCCCTGGTGTCTCTGTTCAGTACAAGATGAATGAAGAGGGTAGACCAAGGGACGAAGCAACAGTAAGATACTGCCAAGAGCTGGAGGGACCACTCCCCCCCCCATCCCTCACACACACACACACACACACAAACACACACACACACACACACACATCCCTGGAAGAGCCACCTTTTGAGAATCATTTTCTTACAGCCAGGATCTCATGATTGCAGGGAAATTATTTGTAAGTGTTATAAGTGTACTATAAAATGTTAAAAAAATGAACCGGTCCCCGGACGAGTTCGTACCCGCTCGGCGTCCGCGTCACGAACGAGACAAGGACCTGACTTTGGAGCGCAGTAGACCGTTCACAAACTGAACTGGACTGCACTACCTGGACTAGACTACTGTGTTTGAGATCATAGAAGACATACTAACAAGTTTAAAACAAAAACAAACCACCATTTTGGGTTAACTGGCACTTTAGGCACCCATCTAGGGATACATCCTATGCAGTATGCAGTATGCAATATCCAGTATGCAGTATGCAGTATCCAGTATGCAGTATAGAGTATGCAGTATAGAGTATGCAGTATCCAGTATGCAGTATAGAGTATGCAGTATGCAGTATGCAGTATAGAGTATGCAGTATAGAGTATGCAGTATAGAGTATGCAGTATGCAGTATAGAGTATGCAGTATAGAGTATGCAGTATGCAGTATGTTGTATGCAGTATGCAGTATGCAGTATAGAGTATGCAGTATAGAGTATGCAGTATGCAGTATAGAGTATGCAGTATAGAGTATGCAGTATGCAGTATAGAGTATGCAGTATGTTGTATGCAGTATAGAGTATGCAGTATGTTGTATGCAGTATAGAGTATGCAGTATGCAGTATAGAGTATGCAGTATGCAGTATAGAGTATGCAGTATGCAGTATAGAGTATGCAGTATGCATTATGCAGTATAGAGTATGTAGTATGCATTATGCAGTATAGAGTATGCAGTATAGAGTATGCAGTATAGAGTATGCAGTATGCATTATGCAGTATAGAGTATGCAGTATAGAGTATGCAGTATGCAGTATAGAGTATGCAGTATGCATTATGCAGTATAGAGTATGTAGTATGCAGTATAGAGTATGCAGTATGCAGTATGCAGTATAGAGTATGCAGTATGCAATATGCTCAGTGTGAACACTTTGCCAATCTATCAATCATCTTTCAGGTCATTTTTTCTCACTCAGGAACAAAATAATAAGCAATTCATTCGAGCAGCAACTGTCTTGAACGATTTGAGTAGCGCAAAACAAGCACAGAGGAGAACAGCCTTTGACATAAAACATGTAACTGCTGCTGCTGCTGAGTGTTGAGCTGAGCCCGTTTCTGTCAGGACCAGTCAGGACAGGTATGCATCAGCTTATTGCAGATATTAGCTCTTGTGCACTGCTCATTTCTTAAGACGCTCTTAGTTTTTGATCATTTGGGGGTTTGGGGGCTAATACCACCTCTGCACGGCAGATAAAGCCGATTACACAGCTTCTCAAAATGGAATTAGGTAATTTGCCATAGTTCATTCTCTGTAAGCTCCCCACCAACCACCTCTTTAATCTTCATGTTCTGTCCTTGTTGTGAATATGAAGCCTTGGGAGTGGGTTGTTCCAGGCTTGGGGGAGTTATCTGAACATTTTGGGTAAATTCTTTAAAATTACAGTTGGCTTTTATTCCAGTAATGTGTCGCATCTTTTTAATAGGACAGTCTTCACTGTACACAGTGCTAGTGCAATTTCTTAACTATGCCCCATTCACTTTCTTGGAGTCTCTCAAATACTCAAGGACACATAGTTTTGTGCCAAACGGTGTTAAGTATGTTGTGTTTTTCCCCCATCTAAAGACTCCTTGGAGTTTTGCATAAGACTGGATTATCAGCTTACTCTATTTTCTTCACTTCTTGTTATTGTATTGTTCCCTGCAGGCATATTGACACAAGGACTGCAATAATTGTGCGTTTTCTTGCAATGGTGTACTCCATTCTCCGGTCCCTGCCTGAACATCTCCCTTTCCGGTCTCTGCCTCAACATCTCTCTTTCTAGGCGACTTAATACCGCACAGCCCATGATTATTTCACACAAAGTTTTTATCTGTTGATGATCAGCGGACAACGTTGGAAGTCAAAAGGAATCCCGAGTCCTCGGTTATCAACGCGCATCCAGTCGAATCATATAATTAGATCTGCGTACCTCCCTCAATGGACCCATACATGTGCTCTGACAAGTCCTAATCCGTGTTCGCTATGTGGCGCGGCGGCCCGCGTGTCATGAAACGGGGAACTGCGGGAGACTGTGTAAAATGAAAGGTCTCTGTGTAAGAGTCTGACGGTGTCCTATTTAATTCATGTCATTTCTGTGAAAGCACAGCACATAATCAATGTTGTGAAGGAAGACACAAAGAGCTGCAGACTAGAGAGCGGATCAGATAGGAACAGAAAAGCCGTGGGTACATCTATCTCAATTGAGATGCACATGACCCACAGTGTCACTCACGTGGCGGATGCACGGTGGACGCGTGGTCCTAGAGAGACACTAAACAAATCGACTTTAGTCACCTTTAACCAAAACTCTCTTTCATCTCTCTACTTACAAATGTCCTTGAACCATCAGTATAACAATGTCATATATACATATATATATACAGTATATATATAATTTAATGTCTCTGAGCTGACAATAACAATTGACATTTCCTTAGTAGTGGTAAACGTGATGAAGTAACGGTCGGTCAATCCCTATTTTAAAGTCGGCGCTGGATCAAGCCCCGCTCCCATGAAATATTTGTGTGTGTCTTGCATAGTTTAATGCGGGTTAGTGCCTTCCTCTTGAGCAGACCTTCTCCTCTTAATAAGAGACATGCTGAAACCTCTTCCTGCACTCTGCTGCTATCATCCACCACCCGGCCAGCTCGCTGCGTAGCCCTCTGAAGAGTTTATACGATATATTATTTATTTCAGCACGGTTTCCTTGTTTCCTCCCCCAAAAGAAAGACATCAGTGCCTATTCATTTAAAAGCTTTATCTGTTTTTGCTCGGATTCAATTTGAGTCCTCTTTCATGGAGGCCCAGAGTCCTCTCAGGGAGGGGAGTGTGTCCACACCTGGCGTGCTTTGGACTCTCCTCCGCTTCTGTGACCTTCAGCTGGATGTGCCGCGGTTTACCGTGCGTCTCAATCTCCCCACACTCCTCCCGGACACCGCGCGCACAACCGACGACAAAAAGGAGTTCAAATTATTCAAAAGCTCAATCGCATGAAAGCAAAAAACCCGAGGTGACAAGGTCACATCGCATGTTAGCAATGCATAAACGTCTTTGCGATGATGAGGTGTATGAATATTGAATTACGACTCGTCGCGGTGAGCAAAAGAGTAGACATAAAAGTAAAATAATTAGGCGACGGTATGAAGATGAGCCTGATTGCGTCTATGATTGCATCATTGTCTCCGGGACATTTGTGGTTATGGATCCTTTGTGGAACGGACGGCGTTGGGTTGCTAGGCGGACGTCCTCGCGTCTGAGGAGTTCTTCTTCTGTTTGATTAGGGATTCACAGTTAGCGGCTCCCGGGGTACAGGTAGTCGTTCACAACAGAGATAGCCAACGTCTTTATGTCTTCCTCCAATGGCCATTAACTGTCAGTCAAGTGATACAAATTGCCATTTAAAAACCCACAACCATCCATGTTTAATGAAATCATAGGCCCCTTAATCTCATGCATGAAAAGTCAACAGGAACATTGTATTAAATCATGCATCAATATTAATATTAACTGCTTTCGGTGCTCATCTAAAATATTTAACAATACGCGGCGGGATATATTTTTTGCGCGTTTCTCTCGCCGGCTCTCGCTGTATTAAACCACATGACAGTTTGACGGACGGCTCGCGTGCGAGCGGAGCGGCGACCTTCACGTGTGCTTCTGCGACGTCGCACCGGACCTCTGAACCGGGATCCGCGGCGCTCGGCGCCCCGCTGTGATGGGAGCATTTGTTACACGTCTAACCCCCTGTTGGACGACTCTGGTGCTGCCCGAGTCTCGGGGTGAGGAGGGGGGAGATCGATGTCGTTCCACGATAGAAATGAAGTGAGCAACTCATCTTTTCAACTTTGATCAATGAACGCGCTCCGTTTCATCATCGCGCACGAGCTCCTTGGTGGGGACGTTGGGCATAAATCCTCCATGTGTTCTGGCTGAGAGTCGCCTTCATGCATTCAAACTAAATTGAAGCCTTCGCATGTGGCGATAATTCCTTCTCTTTCCCGACATCCATCTAAAAAAACAAAACAACCAACAAATAAACCAGGAGAGGTTTACAAAACCGAATCAGGCTCAATCGCCGTGTGTCGCGTGACTCGCCGGTGCCCTCGGGGGAAAGCCTTGTGTGTTAACAGGGGGCAGACAGACAGCGCTGCATGTCTTATCGTGATCAGCTCCCGCCTTCGCCGCCGCTGCAGGAGACGCTGCAGGAGACGCGGCGGATCCGGTCATCTGCAGCCAGGGAAGCCCCGTTGGCCGCCAGCCTTCACTTTTGTCTGTCTGCAGGCATCTGGCCCCGGGCTACTGGCACATCCCTGCAAAGGTCAGTGGGAACCCTCTGGACCCATAAAGACAGGCCAATTAACAGACATGCAGGAATCCTGCATTATTCATTTCCCTCTTTAGGAGGAGAGAGCGAATAAATGAGCAGGCGGGAGGATGTATGGAGAGAGAGAGAGAGAGAGAGAGAGAGAGAGAGAGAGAGAGAGAGAGAGGAGATCAATGGAAATGTGTAGCTTAATTACAGCGAACACTGCAGGCTATCTTCACAGAACTAAATCCTTGGCAATGGGGCTGGTTGAGATGGAGTGGCGACGCCCACATGCCTGTGTCTGTGTTTCTCGTACGCTTCATTTGTCACCGGGCTGTGCTTGATTGGCACTTGGATCCCAATAGACCTACTAATAGATAGCAGAACTACTGATCCAGCGGTCCTACTATGTTATAGCAGAAGACGGCACAGAGCCTGGGGTGGAAACCAGTACCTGCCATGGTCTCAGTTACACCTTGTTTTCTGGTTCATTACGGAGATAGTCTCTAGAAGAAAACTAATTTGCGTGAGTGGATGAAGCGTTCAGAAGGGGATTCCTGCTCTCCTCGACTCCTTCTGCACACCTTGAAGTGTCAGAAACCTGCGGCGAGTTCAAATGATTTAAACTCAATTGAATGAAAGCAAAACATAGGTGACTAAGGTCACTAACATTGCATGTTAGCAATGCATAAATGTATTCGCGATGAGGTATATGAATATTGAATTACGCATTATTGAATTATTGAATTATTTTATTTTATTTATACAGAGTGTGGACAGGCTGGCGATACTTACATTTACACTAAGTGAAGGGAGACGCGTCTCGCTCCCCAGACCCACATATCAAGGGATGAACAGTATTAGACGTAAACCACGGCATCTGATTTGTTATATTGTGCATTTGGTGTCATGATTGGACTGGGAGAGAGGAAGGGAAAAAGGGCTAGCAATTATATTACTCCCCGAGTAATATAATTGCTAGCTAGTTTGGAAAGAGACTTTAATTAATGAAGCCGCAGCGAGTGTTTTCTGCAATTACACCTTGATGATACAAAGAAAATGCTATTTTAAGCAATGATTCATAAAAGCTCAACAGCAGCAGGACAAAGATTCTTATAGCCTAAATCTGGGTAAATAGGATATATATATATATATATATATATATATATATATATATATATATATATATATATATATAATCATTTATTGAAGCACATATTTCAATAAAAATAGTCGACCTAGATATTACATTATAGTTTTTGTAACAGATCAGTTATATTACTTAAACTACACTGATCTGAATTAGCCTACAGGAAAAACACGATACAGTACATGTAAAAAAAAAACAGTTTAAAGACAGAAGCTACTAATAACTACTAATTGAATTGTCTGTTAAACATTTGGCCCGACAGTGGGGGGCTACGGTATTGGAACCAGGCCTCAGTGGTCCGTGGGGAACTATTGGTCACTCCCCATTATCACTCATAATCGCCGTAGCCTATTTTACGTTTTAGTTCCGTTTTTTTTGTCTCTTTCATTATAGTAGCAGTTGGCTGCAAAAGAAGGATAGATGAGCGACATGAGTCAGCTTGGCACGGGCCACGAGCTTCGAACTGCTCATAATAGGAAGGAAGTAGGCTAAACAGCTTCCATGATGCTGATGGATCTGTCCCACAACCGCATCTCTCCCATTGCAGGGCGCCGGTTCGGCACCGTAAACAGCGACCGATCAGGTGCCATGCGAAAGCGTCGAGCCGGGGTCATTTCTTTTTCCTCCCAATATTTATCCCAACATTTTCCGCCTTCCTGGCAGGTAGTGAATGGCACTGTGTTCAAGCTAGATCCAAAAACTGACCTGAACACTCACTGGCCTCTTATCCACAGCTATCTTCGCTGACTTCCTATGATTTGAACGCACCATAACTACCACATTTCTCAACCACTCAAAACCCTGTGCTGAATCGTACCCACAACTGAATACATAATTGTCACAAACTGAACACGTACTACAACAGTTATGAATCCGGTACACTGTTAGAAACAAACCAGCGTCCGTCCAGTTGTAAGAATAATCAGGAGCAGAAGCAGCTTTATTGGCCAACTATGTGGACACATAGAAGGAATTTGACTCCCGTCGGTTCATTGCTCTCAATGTCCTTACACAAACAACAATGATATTTGTAACACGAACACAATTAGTGCAATGGCGTAGAAGACCTGCTTTTCCGTCAGCATCTGTAGGATATTTGTGATCTTATCCCAGTACAGCTTTTGGCCAGACTGTAGGGTAAAGGAGACATGCTGTGGGACTGATCAAGAATAATCAGGAGCAGAAGCAGCTTTATTTGGCCAACTATGTGGACACATACAAGGAATTTGACCCCCGTCGGTTCATTGCTCTCAATGTCCTTACACAGAGGACCCCCTCGAAAACGAGTTGCAACAACTTAAGGGGTTTATCCTGCTGATAATAAACAAACTTAAACACACAGAATAGACATACAGATAAACAAACATTTAACAACTATATATAGATATAAATATATATTTAAAAAGTATATATATATAACAACAATGACATTTGTAACACGAACACAATAGTGCAATGGCGCAGAAGACCTGCTTTTCCGACAGCATCTGTAGGATATTTGTGCTCTTATCCCAGTGCAGCTTTTGGCGAGACTGTAGGGTAAAGGAGACTTGATCAGTCCCACAGCCTTGCTCCTGTCTGAGGCGGTGCTGCGACTTCCCCCAGCATCAGCATCAGCAGCGGTGTGGATGGAGGAATGCAGAGGAGAAGATGTCCTGGTTTTTGTCATGGAGTGCCCTTCTCCGCGCATCGACCACCGACACTGTAGAAAGTGGTCAATGCTCTCAGACACAATTAGGCCGGCCTGCACTGGGCACAGTTAAGGATGTAATTCAATTGCCTTTTTTTCAGGGGTATTTGATACAGTGAACCTAAGTGCTTTATTTTGTGTGGGAGTGGGTGTCTGTGTCCATGTGTTTTAATCTGTGTGTTGATTTTCAGAGAGAGAGGGACAGAGAGGGAGAGTGAAAGAGGGAGAGAGAGAGAAAAGAGAGAGAGAGAGAGAGAGAAAAGAGAGCGAGAGAGAGAAGCAAGTGTGTGCGTGTGTCTGCAAGTGCGCGTGTGTGTGTCACTCAACGGTTGGTTGGGTGAGTGCCGCATGCAACTTTATAGATGCTTTAATAGTACTTTACCTCATTGCCAAGGTTAGTAGCCTAATGGAAATATATATATATATATATATATATATATATATATAGAGAGAGAGAGAGAGAGAGAGAGAGAGAGAGAGAGAGAGAGAGAGAGACACTTTCATGCACCTTCACAGTTAAGAGCATAGCGATGTACCTTATGCACACATGAACTGAATGGGAGCCAAGTCAGTCAGTCTCCATGGCTGGATGTCTTTTTCCATGTGTGGCCCATATGCTGTAAAAGAACATCATTGTGCCAACGCTGTATAAGCAAGATAATGATATAAAAAGCAAATTTTCGCTCTGATGTTGGTTTCTTCTCTGCTAATTTGTTTTAATTTAGCCCAGATTTCAATATTCAATCCGCAATTTTTTTAATTTGCAGAATATTGTATTTTCTAGAAATAATATTCCAAAATAATAAATCGCTATTACCAGGAAGTTTGGTCACCATGAATAAAACATGTAGTAGTTGTGTGCTCTGTGTTTCCTCCGTTTTGCCCTCGCATGAACATCGTGTCAAACCATACACCGTTACTTTCACAGGAAGTATTTTGCTCAGAGGTGGAAAACGTCCATCGAACCACTACAGAAACACGGACTGAAAGAATGCACACATAACAAGAAAAGTTTAGACGCTTTATTCTCTCCTTTTCCCACAGGCATATAGCTATGTGCCGTATGTGTGTGTGTGTGTGTGTGTGGCATTCCGATTTCACAAGTTCAATTTTAGGTCTGCTCTACCTTATTTTTAATATTGTTGTTGTTGTTGTTGTTTGTGTCAGTATAATCAGTGTTTATTCCCCGTTCTTTCTCTGCTGTATGTGAGAATACATCAACTGTATAGTCCATACGTGCACAGCAAAGTACAGGCAGCCGTTCCCCTGCTAAAAGGATGGGAGCAGAAAATAAACAAACCTCAAATAAAGTAGGGTTCGCATCCCACCGCCCCTTCCCTCCCCCTGGGATTGCGACAAACAACCGATATTTCATAAGAAACCGTTGACTTGAGTCATCTTGGTAGCGGTCTTGCTTTCAAGGCAGTTTTGTTTCGTTTTTTTTGCCGTCTACAAAGAAGCCGGGGACTTTGTGTCACGGCACTTATTATGATAGTGGTTTCTAGGTAGGAGTTTGTTTGTTTCATGTTCTTTCTTTTAATGCAATCGCACACAACGTCTTAAAGCGGGACTAAAAACAAAATAAAATAGGTTATGCCATGTGTGATGGTATTGCAAAAAAAATGCCTGGAGATAGTTTATTGTAATAGTTTGAAGGATTTTTAACCGTGATTAAATATATTGTTTAATTTTGAATCAGAAGCAATGTGTTCTTGTATAGCGCAGTGTGGTGTGTGTAGGCATTGACCTCTTAGACCAGAGGCTTAGCATTACCTTCATCCCAACCTTGATGACCACATGGCACCTGTAGACACGCCGCTGCATGATTCTGCGCTTTTAAAAATAAAGCGAAAAACGGTAGACACATCAAAACAAAAACCCTTAAATACAAAAAAAAGCCTGCGACCCTTACAACCTTCGTTACACATGTACACACGTTACAACAATGACCACAATAATTATCACAGGAATGAACTAAACCCTGCGCCGCAACCCGCAACCCTTACATCCCGCATTACATGAAGGCATATAGGCAACACATGCCTAACCATCCTGCTAACTATTAATATATGTCAATACATTGATGCCTTTCGTTCCAATCACCTCGTTCTCTCTCTCCATCTCTGCTGCCCTTCTCCATTCTCATATCCCATTTGTCCACTTAGCTCTCCGTCTCTCCCCCGCCTTTGTCTTGTCACCGAAAGGTCAGACGGGCGCTCGCAGCGCGGCGCACACACTTACTCCGGGGAAATGAATGGCGTCGTGCCGACATGTGCTGTCTCCTACCTCACCTGCACTGTAACACGCCCGGGGTTGACCGGGAGGGCCCCTTTAAGTTGCACACCGCGCCCGGGAACGGCGTCGCCGAAACACGATTGATGTATGTGCGTTCATGTTGATGTATAGGGGTGGGGGTGGGGGGGGGGGGGGGGTGGATTATATATGCTCTTTGTTTACCGCCAAGCTCGTATTTTGACCTCATAACAAATGAAAACCAGGAAGGCAGAGATGGAGCTTCGGCAAGTGCTGTCACCGAGCATGAAAAGTGTGTGTGTGTGTGTGTGTGTGTGTGATGCAACTGTGCCTTTGTGTTTGCAAGTGTGTGTGCGACAATGCACTGCAGTGCATGTGTGGATGTGTGCATGTTTGTGCTGTACGCTTGTGTTTTTATATTTATGCATGTCCGTGCATGTGCATCAATAAGCATGTACATGTGTTGGATGTTTTTATCTGTGTGTGTGTGTGTGTGTCTATGTTTGAGTGTTTTTATGTGTGAGTGTGGTTTTTTTTTGTGTGTGCATGTTGGTAATTTATGTGTTTGTGTGTGTGTGTGTGTGTGTGTGTGTGTGGTTACATGTGTGTGTTTGTGTATGTGTGTTTAGATACTTGTGTGATTCGATGCTTGTGTGTGTGTGTGTGTGTGTGTTTAGATGCTTGTGTATGTGTGTGTGTGTTTAGATGCTTGTGTGATTCGATGCTTGTGTGTGTGTGTTTAGATGCTTGTGTATGTGTGTGTGTGTGTGTGTGTGTTTAGATGCTTGTGTATGTGTGTGTGTGTGTGTTTAGATGCTTGTGTATGTGTGTGTGTGTGTTTAGATGCTTGTGTATGTGTGTATGTGTGTGTGCATGTGTGTGTGTTTAAGGGCAGAGCGCTGCATCCTAACAAAGTGTCTGTGGGAGGTATGTCTAGCGGTGATGGTCGCCTCCCACCAGCCTTCTAACCTTAGGTTATTGATGGTTCTCTCGCCCTCCCAGACATTCACCTGGGATACAGAGAGAGACGAGAGGGAAATATGTCTTCATTCTCCTGTCAGGAAGGTTTACAGGCGGTCGGCGTCTGACTCCCAGAATGGATGATCAGGAGCATATTGTGGAGTTGAGTGTGGAGTTGGAGAAGAGGGCGATGCAACCTTCACACACAGGCCTACATCTGGTGCATTATGTTAATGAGTGCAGTGTAATAGATCAGGGCACTGTGTCAGGGTGACACTATTGTTCAGAGTGGGAACGGCGCCGTTAAGTAGCAGTTAAAACTCCTCTATCATTATAGTCATTAGTGGGCAAAAAAAAAAAAAAAAAAACGCAACGAAAAATTGAATAAAAGTAAAGTCTCATCCCAGGGCTGCGTGTGTATCTTCGCCCCCTCGGCAATTTTGAAAAACGCCAACTTGCAGGTCACCGAGGGGGTGCAGGGACAGGAAGTGAGCTGTTGTTGTGAGTTGCACTATTTCTCTTTTCACGGCGCATAAATAACGCAGCGCATCCAGACCATGATGTATGGTAAAACATGTGTATGAAAATTAATAAATCACCGATAGACATTAGATATTATAATGAATAAAGATTTTCGGCATCAGTTTGCCAAGGCTGAGAGAGGAATATGTGGAGGCTGCACTATTCTGTCCTCGTCGACGGCGGCGAGGCGAGCGCGGAGCGCGGCCTTGGCTGATTCCTTCCTGCCCTTGAACGGCGATTCAAAGCAGCATTTAGTGACAAGACTAATTAGCACTCGCAGCGTTCTCTTCCTGCCATCCCATAATGTCAAACTGCACAGATTCATACCAACGTGGAATAAGCCTGCTTTTTATTGAATGTGCTGCGATCTATAGCGGTTAGTTTGACTGGCGAACGTGACAAATCGTTCATAGATTGTGAATTGGTTCTGGTTAAGAGCACCACTCTGGTACCGACGTGTCATCAGTGAAGGACTATGGAGCTACTTTGGACCAACTATGAAATGAATCACATTTTGACCTCCGGTGGTCGGGAGTCGGGACCATTTTGTCAATGCAATTTATTTGAGTTGTGCTATTTCAGTTTTTTTATTGGGGGTATTTTTATTTTTGTCATACAACAATAAGGTTTATTGTTGTAAAAATCTCCGATCCTTAGGAGACTGGGTCTTGTTGAAGTTATACTTAAGTAGATATTGGATATTAGCCTTATTCAGTTAAACTAATTATTTGGAAATGTAAATGTTGAGTTAGTTTCAGATAACTTGACAGCCTAACCTGACTTGAATGTTTATGTATATTCATTAATTTTAACATTTTACTAATGTTATTTCCACTGCCTCCCCTTTACTGTATTTTGAGTGGTCGGGATACGGCCTCAATGACCTCTGTGCATTGAGGTAATTGAGTTCATTGAGTAGTTTTTCTATTTTGTATTGCTGGATGTTATGTTGGGCTGTTGAGGGGGAAGCTAGGACCCTGCAGCGCTACGCTGGCCCAGGTGATCTCAGTGAGGTTATAAAAGAGGCAGGGCTGACTTGAGCGGCCATTTTGTGCATTCACATGTCTAAGTTCGATGCCATCCGGTGAGAGGTATGCTCAAATCAAATTATTCCTGTGCCCTGATTTCTGTGTAATGTTCCTGTTCTTGATTTATGCTTCATTTATGATTTGAATACATGTGATAAGCGTTGACTAGTTTGAAGTGTACTTTTGACTTTTATTTGCTCTGCTTTAAAACTGACTTCTGTCCTTCATAGGGGCCTTCAACTGTGGCAACCAGTGGGGTGAACTTGGCTTCGAGTGAGGTTGGTGTGTGTGGGCACAGACGAGGTAAGACCGGTGTGGTGTTGCCTTGTAGTGCGGTTGCTGTGTGGGCATAGACAAGGTAAGATAAGTGTGGTGTTGGCTTCTCTAATGAGTGCTTACCCTCAGGTCCAGTGGACTGTTATTTTACCAAGGCTGAGCAACTTAATAAAACTGCTTGTAAAAGTGCTTGAACTGCACCCATTGACTGCTGAATTGAGTTAAACGTGAATATATGTATCCTTGGGGATCCGGTGTCCTCGGGCCCCCAAGGAGAGGCCTGCCGATGTCTTTTTCATGTCGCTGTCATGTTGGGTTTGAGTCCTTGCTAATTAAAAGCCTCCTGTTCAGTGCTCATTTCATAAACAATGAAATGGCCGCCAGATGGGTCTATGGATAACTCAATCTGCAAGGCTGTCGTCTCTTTTGAGCTTGAGTAAGAGTGTTTATTTAAAAAGTGTTTATTAAACTAATTGTTATGTTGTGTGAAGCCAGATGAAGTGTGTTTTACAGCAGATGAAAAGTGCGTTATATGGCAGATATAGTGTTATACAGCAGATGAAATGTGTTATACAGCAGTAGAAAAGTGTTTTATACAGCAGTAAAGTTTTGGTTTCTATGTTTCCATGAAGGCTAATTGATGCAGGACACTTTCTGAGAGGTTACCAACTAAGATTGTTAGTTGGCAATAGTAAGATGGGATTTGCACCGGAAATGTATGGAGAAAAAACAGAAAGCCTCTTTTTTACACTGAAAACTTTAACAGGTTTTCATGTTTGATCGTCAGATTGTCATTAATACTGATTGACAGCTGAAACTAACTTGGTTTAAGCTTCAAACTTCACTGCTGTCACTGTGCCGATCTCTGTTAGTCTTGGCAAAGAGCGCACTCTTCCTTTTGTGCCGGCGATGACTCTACTGCACAGCGGTTCATTAAGCCGCGCTGAACTCCTCCACTTCAGTCCGGTCGGTACGTTAGACGCCGAGGCAGACGTCTGATCGGGGCTCTCTGTGCGTCCCACAGACGTCAGAACATTTGTCAGAGCCGTCGTCAGGCTGGATATAAAAGATGAGGCGGGGGCACGCAACGCTCGCTTTCCGGGATCTTAGGTGATTATAATTCAATCAGGAGGAATGTGCTCAATTAGGACGTGGCTCCGGGAGAGTTGGAATGCGCTCACAAAGTGGATCCATTTTAAAACGCTCCTTTTGTCCTCAATTTTGTATTTGTACAAGAAAGACCGTTTTCACCGTGCGCGAAATGTGTCAGAGTCTGACCCGTAACCCATTCAGCGGCGCATTATGCAGTGTTATGCGGTTGAATTTTTTAACGCATTAATAAAATGAATGCAATTGAATGCCGGGGGAAACCTTCTTACTAATGAATTGCTCTTACTGACATACGTTGAAACCAAATATTACTTGTCATGCACCACAAGCTTTAAAAGAGCCCCCGAAAACCGAGAATCACATCTTGTTTCGCATTTCACCATCGACAGATGCCACCTCGTATTTGTTATGTGGGCAAACCGCAAATCTTTGAAGTGTCTTTTTATGTTCTTTCCCTCCACACATCGACTTGATCTGCCCACCACCTGAGACAGATGAGCCCCGTTGG
This sequence comes from Merluccius polli, assembly GCA_030340625.1. NCBI lineage: Eukaryota > Metazoa > Chordata > Actinopteri > Gadiformes > Merlucciidae > Merluccius > Merluccius polli. The sequence goes on along the minus strand of JAOPHQ010001424.1, from coordinate 39,932 downwards.
AGGATCAATACTTATGATGTGTGTTAGCGGGAGCAAGTGCTAACACTGCGCGACTTCAGATGCAAGGCTCGCGTCTCTTCATGGCCGCGGGCGAAAAATAACCCATCGGATTTGGAGGGCTGAAGCGCGGGTCTCCGGTGCCCACGGGCGTCGGCAGCCCAGAGACTCGCGGCCGCCGAGTCAAAGAGACCAGACGCACGACCGCGTGGGAGGGAGCTTGTCTAATTGGTCGGAAAGGAATCGGGCGGCGGGGTGGAGGGGACAAGGGGACAGGAGTGAAATAAGCGCTCGGAGGCCGATAAGGAAAGCCACACATGTGTTGAACGAACACCAAGGTTAAAGACACTTGAGTGAGCGGTATTTTTTTCACGAGGGAGAAAGGAGGCGTCGATTGTGTTTTTTCGATAGTGTAATTTTATTCGTTCAGGGCCTCAGAGTTTGCTTTTATGGATCTTCTTTCGCACAACACTTTGTTGACCCCGGGGGAAAATGAAGATTATCATTCATTGTATTGTGATAACACTCGACAGTGATGAAGCGCAAAAACCCCACCGAAGTGTCCCACTTCTGGCGTAAAGGATTAAGGATTTGTCAGTGGGTTGAGGTCAGCCAGTGATTGGTCAACTGAGACACAATAGGCTTTAGTGCGCAGGTTGTTAACCCCTGCTGTTGATCGGACCCCCCCGGGGGGATTTAGTACGCTAACCCCCTTCACCTCACCTCAAACATGCATGATGGAAACAAAGCACATTTCCGAATGCATCTACGCACACAGGCACACACACACACATGCACTGATGCATGAATAACAACACACACGTACACACACACATGTACGTACACATGCATGAATACACACACACACACTGTCTCTAAGCGGCCTCTTTAGGGATACGGCTGTGCTAATAGCGACGCCATTAGGATCGCCTGGTCACACCGGACGCACACTTTAATCAATCACGTAATTGAGCTTTATTTATCATGCTTTGTGTGTGACACACGGCCACGCGGTGCTGAACCGCGACAGCGTCGGTTCTACCGCACACACACACGCGGCCCACCCACATATACAGATCGATCATGTATTCACTTTTTTAGCAGTAAATGATTAATGTGATGTTGTTTTTTTTCATTGGACCTTTATTTTATCAATTAATCTAATAATCCGATGATTGAGATTCAGAACCTCCTCCTCCTCCTACAAGAGAGGCCCGGCCCAGAGAGGATATGATATCACATCACTTATTGTTGCCCTGCTGTTAGGGTGGTGACGAAGCACTTCTGTCTCCGCACCAGTGTGAAGTGCTGTCCTACTTTCTTTGGACATCTGTAATCGATACCTCAAACCTGAAAAAGTCGAGACAAGCACAGACAACCTGCTTTTTGTTTTCATGCTATTTATAATGCTAAAATGAAAGCAAACGTTTACATTTATGGGTAGGTTTAATTTATTTTTAACCTTGTTTTCAGTGTAGTAGTGGAATTTGAACAGCTGTATCGGGTCCAACGTTTTTAAAAATTTGGGCATGTCTCACCTCTAAAATATTTATACGTCGATGGCTGCATCAGCACTTTCCCCTGAAGTGGTTTGTTTCAGACAAAGGAACAACAAACATGGTTTCTCCCAGAGATGTCAATGCATCACCATAACAGATTGTTAAATAACTGTGTGTATATAAATATATATATTTATTTTTTTGTTATGAGACTTTCACCGAGGCGGGACTGTGTGGACAAGTTGGGGGGACAGTGAGCTGATGTTTGTGATTCTTTTTTTTTGTAATATAATTTAGCTGAGAAGCGAAGGTGCACAGGCGGTCAATAGTGGGTCAGTCCATGATGGATGAAGGCACGAGTACTAATTTCACCGAGAGACAAATGACTTCTCACACACACTGAGAGAGAAAGAGAGAGAGAGAGAGAGAGAGAGAGAGAGAGAGAGAGAGACCTCAGCCTCCCCCAATCCACTTCCAGGTTGGTGCGACCATTCATCTCCATTGCTTGTGCACGCCCCTATATCTTTCACACTCGCTCTGAGAGGCGGCGTAATGACTGGCTGGGGACGCGGCTGCTGCTGCTGCTGCTGCTGCTGCTGCTGCGGCAGCATGGGTGTAGCATGTCCGACAGACCTCTAACTCTACTAGGTTACCGGAATCAGGTCAGGTCTCGTGGATTCAATCTCGGTGCCGCGCGCCACCGTTATTGATATGCAGCGAGAGCGAACAATGAGCCGTGATTGTGTTGGCCGCCTACACAGCAATTGTGCCCTCCGAAAATTGAAAGCCGATAATTAATCAATTCCGGGGTCGTCACACCACAAAATGTAAACATTTTCATATTCGACATTTCCATCTAACGACCCCTTAAGAGACAAAGTAGCATCGCGCGCCCGCGGCGATAGAAATTATCTTAATTTGCCTTCACTTTAAATCAATAGAAGGAGGGGGAGGGGGAAGCTGGAGGACGAGATAGGTCAGAGAGAGAGAGAGAGAGAGAGAGGGGGAGAGACGGCGGGTCTTATCCAACTTTGTGGGTCCCTCGACGCTCAGATGAACTCATTAGAAGTTCATTAATCACAGCCATCGATCTGTTGTCACTCTCTCCACCGTGAGGCTCCATCAGATTCCAGGGCTCGGATTCTGCCCCCAGCGCTGGAACGTGCCGATTCCCCCCGGTCCCGGCTGCCGGTGCCGAACCGAGCCGCAGCGTGCCTCCTGGCGCCACGCAAACTACGGCTGCGGGTATAGGTGGCGGTGTCGGGTGCGGTTTTCTTTTTTCTTTTTTTTTTGGGGGGGGGGGGGGGGGACATGCGATGGGGCCGCGGCCCGGTTATTACCGGGGGGCCCTGATGAAGTGTTGATGCAGCCGTTTGTGCCGGAGCGTACCCCAGATTCAATCTTGTGTGTGTGTGTGTGTGTGTGTGTGTGTGTGTGTGTCGTGTCGTCGATTCCTCTTGAATAGTGCTGCATTGTCGAAAGTCATTTAGCGCCTCGCACACGCACACAAACACGCACGCACACACACATGCATGCCCCATCATTCATTTCGTTTGAGTGGCGTGCACGTTGCCCGGACAGGAAAGCATTAATAAGACTGGGAATGTGACTAGCATTGGAATTCATAGGTTTGTTTTTTTGTTTCGTGGCTAGCGTCGGCGTGTAGTGGATATGTTCCCTCCATATCACTCATGTCCCAGTGTTGCGTTTGCCTTTGACGGACACATTTGACTATTTTGAAGGACACATCGCTCTGCCGCGGGGGATAGAACGGGGATAGTGGATTCTGGGCTGTAACACAGGTGTTTCTTCAGGGACGATGTGTGCAGGGTTGAAGAGAGACGGCGGCGCGCGCGCGCGGCGGGAGAATGTGCATTTTAGAGGGAAATTGCTTTCGCCGCCGGTCTGACCTCTCCCGGTTCAGTTCGCCTCGCGGATTTGCCGTCTGTGAGCTGCGAACGGTTGGAAATGTTTCTGTTTAGCGCTGTTGTACTGAGCTCAAAGACGCCTGTAAACAGACACACACACACACACACACACAAGGCATGCCTGTGTACATGGGCACACACTCAGATATACACATTTATATTGAATGCACTCTAATCATATTTTCTCTTTTCACTTTTGATTTTTTTTGTGGGTGCGGGTGAACGGTGAGGGTCACAGGCACAAATCATCCATAAACACAACAGCCTTTCAATCGCCATTTTGCACACTTTATCCGCAGAGAAAGACCCGTCCAATATCTCTTCCGCTGACTCTGGCACTCACCTACAACTGTCTGTCTATCTCTGGAGAGCTGGCGTACAGAAATAGTCATCTCTGAGAGAAGGGGGAGAGAGAGGGAGAAAATATTGCTGACTGCTTCCTTTTTCTCAGTCTGTGAAAATAAAACTCACACTTCTTAGATTTTCGGGGTTTAGAGGAACGTATAATCAGTTTATACATTTCAGAGAGGACACCATCGACTCTATCGGCGCTGAATAAAAAAAGGACTTTATAGACGGCTTCAAATAAAAGCATTATTCCTATTTGTTTAGACTGAGAAGAAAATGTGTGACGCTACATCTAAAATACGGATTTGGCTCTTACATGTATGACCTAGACATGTCACTTCTTGAATACCATTTTTTGAATTATCCACATGGGTATTACAAAACTAAACTATAGTGGATCATGGACATCTTTGATGGCGTGCATTTTTGTTTCTTTTTGTTTGCAGAGGATTACACTGAAGTGACCATGAATATTTTAGCAGTTTCCTACGCCTCCTTATATACAAAGCCCTTACTGGGATAGGACCAAGCCACGTTGCTAACTCCCTCTTCATCTACTTGCCTTCAAGAACACTGCGGTCATCCGCTGCTGATTTATTGGAGGTTCCCAGCAACAGTCGGGAGAAGATGCAGCCGACGCTACCTATAGATACCAGGAAAGTTAACTCGCTAAATGTCTTTAAAAGAAAGCTAAACACGTATATATTTACTTTGGCCTTTAGCTATCTATGACTTTTCTGATACAGGCCTGAAAACCCTTTTTTGTACTGCTGCACTTCTTTTAAAATGTTGCAATTTGACCTGACCTTTATTTTATTTGTGTTATTCGGTGAGTTTTATTTTCCATCTTATGTTATGTTATTTTCACCTTAATTTTTATCTTATTTTTTTTATTATCAAGTGGATTTTATCTTCCATCTTACTAACTATGGCGCACTATCCATGATTTTATGTTCATTTTATGTCTGTCTTTATGTGAAGCACTCGGTGCAAGTCGTTTCTTTATTGTAAAGCACTTTGAGCTGCATTTTTTTAATGAAAGGTGCTATACAAATAAAGTGTATTATTATTATTATTATTATTATTATTATTATTATTATTTGCATGCTGTGATGAACGATTAATGCTGAGCTGCACTGGAAAGGGTGGACGTTGCTAATGTTGAGTCCAGTGATGGAAAGGCGCAGGGAACAGGACGCCGGGTTTGTTTTGACTGAACCTTTGGACGGACTTCCCTGGCTGGCGCCGCCGCTGCCGCCTCGCCACCCGAGGGGGACGAGAGGGAAATGCAGAGCGTTTGGCGAGGTTTTAGGAACTCATTAAATGTGAAGTCAACATGGGCCAAGACAATGAAGAGAGCACTGCACCCAGTGCCTGTAAGGAAACGATTTGGCTGCTCCACTCTGAAATAAGACCTAAGTATTGATATCTCAGTTATTCAGGTAGCACATGGAGTCATGTGGAAGCCATTAGCTGACCCACGGTGGAGATCAAGTGCAATCGAACATGAGCAGTAAGGACAAGCTGACTTTAATGAGTGGCTCTTTTTTTTTTGTGTCCAGCCCTAATATACAGTCCTGCTGTAGCTGCTAACGTCGCCGTTCGCAGTATAGGTATATAATGAGCAACGCTGACCTAGATTCTCTCACAATGGGAGTGAGGTGTCAGTTTGCTCTTTCCATGAAACCTCATGTGCCGTTAAACGACGAAGTCAGCATTAATCCATCATCTTCTCTTTGCTATTTTCCTGTTAACCTTGTCTGACTAGTAAACATGAAGATGGACTGGATACTTTATCCTTTACTATATTTTTCACGTATTTTCATATTTTTTCCCTTACATCCACACCTATTGTGACTAGTGCTGCTTCTTTTTGCTGTATATATTGTTGCTTCCTTTTTATTGTAAATACTGTTACTGTTGTTGTTTTTCCTCCATCCCATAAGCATTGCCACTTTCATTGTACAGTGGTGTCGACTGGTTTATTGTAGTGGGTATACTGTGATGAACCTCCCCAAACTCACAAACCCCACCACCACCACACTCACTAATGTGTACAGTACATGCATTCACACTTAATTGAGGGCATTCAAAAAGATGCAACACAAGACATTTACAGCCAAGGACATTTACAGCCGGGGACATTTCGGACGCTGCGCTGATTTTCTATTGTTTTCAGTCCTTTACCAGTTCATACTTTTTTTTAATGTTCACATTGTTATGGATCTGGACATGCTGCATATCTTTTTTTTTTCAGGGGGATGTGCGTTATAGGATTATGATGAGTTGATATTGTATTGAGTTATGATTGAGTTATTTCTAAAATATTGCTCATGTCATGTAGGCCTATATAAACAATATCATGTGTTTTGTATGCTCGGATAGTTCTCGTGATGTCATATCCGCTGTGTCTTGAGACTGAGATACATCCTATAAAGGTATGCAAAAACTGACTTGAACAAAATTTAAAAAAAAAAATATTCCTACAATACTGATCTAAAAAAAAAAATCATTGTACAGTGAACTGTTGACTAATCATAATATAATATGAACATATAAGGTATGCAAAAATTGCTGCAAATTGACACCCATGATGTGTGTACTTTGAGAAAATCTAAGGCTGTGCCTAGACTAGTCACTGCAGGTTCATGGTCTGAAAAGATTGGCTTAGAAGGGTGCAAGTGACCCACCACCATGTTAGCAGTTCGAAGCAATTAGTATGGTGTAGCCTATAGGCCCGACAACAGGGGTGTCCAACCTCTTTTGAACCAAGGTCTACCAGTCCTAATAGGGAACCGTATTGCTGGTAGCTACCATACGTTGCTGCCATACGCTGACGACTTCACTTTTAACCTTTTCCTCTGCTCCACTCGCATTCACCACACGCTCGCTGTACGCACGATCATCACACACTACTCCCTCGCGCTGCCCGTTTGGCAACGTTTGCTGAGTTTGCGGTCACGTCTCTCGACCGAGTAAGTTGCTGAAGTGAAAGTGCAGCCACAAAACTATATTGTTACGTATCCTTGCGCATTTTTAAGCGGGTATACGGAAATCCTGGCGCTTTCATGGTGGGCATACGGCGTATATACCTGCGTATATCAGGTGGACTACACACCACTGCTGTACATCCTGTAGGTGTACTTCCATGTTCAGGCCAGGATCCAGGTTTGTCGACGCCTGAAACCACAAACACAGTAGCAAGTCACACCGGCCTGCTGCTTTTAGCCCACTAGATCCATCCTTGAAATCTATTTGGCCAAAGATAATTTTCCTTGGAAAATACAATTTAAAAAAAAATATTTCTGTGAATTTGTATTCCCGCGATCTGGTTGTGTTGACTCACAATGGCCAGGTCAGTTTTGGATTAGAAAAAAGGTGTAGTGCTCGGGCCGGCATCGTGTTCCCCCGACCCGCTCGAACGCACATGAGTTACAAGGCTTCACATGTGGCGTGATTAAAGTGATACCGGGATTGCTCCTCCTGTTGTTGTTCTGGAGCTCGTCCTTCTCCGCCTCCATCCACTTCAACTGGTCAATCCCTGCTCTGTCTCCTGCTAATAGAGGTCAGGACGCTCTTTTCCAGGTATCCACAGGGGAACGGCCCAAGGGCAGAACTATTTTATGGGTCTAAATTGCCAATTAGCCCAGACCTCGCCGAGGTACGACCATCATTAGTGATTACACGTTGACAATTGCCCCGCGACTGGAATGAAATGAGAAGTGTCGGATGAACGGTCTTGTAACCTCGTTATCTTTATCGTAGTAGCTCCTCTCATTCTGCGTCTTCTTCTGAAGCCGACGTCGTCTCGTATAGACCAAGAGTGAGGATCTTTGATACCGCCGATCTTTGATACAGCCCACCACAACTCCTCCTCAAGAAGGTCCTCGTTGATAACAGGAGCGCGTGAGTGATGCTGTCACTGAGTGTCACCGAGGCGGCCTGGGAAATTCTGTATGGGAGAAATGAATGGTGGTTTGCTGTCTCTGTCGCAGCCCTTTGAGTCCTCCGCAGGCTTTCCTAAGCGAATGCATTTGTTGTCGATGTTTATCTTTGTTTCAAATGTTGAGTTGTTTTTTTTCATTTTTCCTGTCGGATTCTGTTGTGAATCAAAGTGGTGTTCAATGTCAATGAGGCCCACCAGGGGGGTATACTACGAAGCTCGATTAGTGGGTTAGCGAGGTATGTTGCGCTCAAAGCCTGGGTTAGCTGTCCTACGAAAGTCGCTCTCTTTTAGCGTCGCTGTATCACCATGGTAACTTATGCTGGCAACCAAACCTGGTCGGGAGGAGGTTTTCAGCTCAGACTTTCCGATTAGATCGGCTTCTTAAAGCTGCAGCGCCGCTTTCGGGACAGATCCGATCCCTTTATGAGAGATACAGGTTCTCATCAGAGGGTATTTATGAGAGATACAGGTTCTCATCAGAGGGTATTCGCTATTTGGTCGTCCTTGTTGGACCTTATGAGGGCAATGCTACAAAAAGAAGCCGTGCGCAGTGTGTCTGTGTTTCACTGCGATGTGTTGCCACGGGTACATATTTGCATACAGTTGGTGATGCCGAACATATCCGCAAAAAGGTGCCTTGCGATACGCAAGGTTGTAGCTGCCCTAAATACACTGCTAAATATGTTCGTGGTGTTTCCCAACTTTTTGCCAACACAAACTGTCAAGTTGCAAGTTATCAACTTGCAGGTAAAAGAAAACACCTGTATACGTGAATGAGTGGTAGAGTGGTGGTAGCGCGTCAGTCTTCAGATTCTGCGTGCTGGGTTCGATTCCCAAGTGAAGTGGGTATGTGTAGTTTATTTAAAAAAAAGTTATATTTCTTATGTCATATGGAATATTTATTCATTAATGTTATGGAATTATCCAGTTTGGTAATCTAGATGAGGGTAAAAGCCATGATGATGGGCAGGCAACATATGAACCCCGGTCGCTGGCGTTCAGCTCACATCCTAATCCACCACACCACCGTCGCTACCATCCAGCACATGCAATACGTTTCTTACATATAGGATGTATTTGAAAGGAATTCCCTAAATTACACAAAAAAGCAAGTTGTTGGTTGCTTTTGCATTTTGCAATCATATGCGTAAGAATTGTTCGCCATTAATCCCAATAGAGTATTGGGATTAATGGCGAACAATTCTTACGCATTCACAGAATCTGCTGTTTGTTGCCAGCATGGGCAACTGTATCGCCCCTTGCCGTTATTTGCTTTTTAAACTCCTCGTATGAGTTCATAATCACTACTTGCTCCTCCTAAGTGACATACACAGCCCGTGTTCGCTCCGTCGGATCCATTGCGTCAAGGTGAATGACGTATTGACGTTGGGTTACGCCCTTTTTATGTGAACGCGCATTGAACCTAAAGCGGAAAACCTGGCTTGACAAATTTACCTTTAAGTGAGCTTCGTGGAACCGTTTAACTCTGATCGCGAGTTTCGTCTTTAGCAATCGAGGTTTTCCCAAGAAAACCTGGATATGTTCAGCGAGCTTCGTAGTATACCCCCCAGCTTGCCAGGGGCTAGCAGAAATGTTGTTGTTATTGGTTGTGGAAAGTTAGCAATAATTATTGTTAATAATTGCAATTATGAATAAAAGATACATGTGTACGTGTGAGGCCCTGGCTGTCCTCATGAGATTTGAGGGTCACAGTATGCTTCAATACATTAACCAGTGTTATAATGTAGATGATCTGCTTCTGTAGTTTAAAGAGGATGTAAATACCTCTCGGATGTAAATACCTCTCAGATGAGATCTCAGGCAAACTGCAAACTGAAGAGCTAACTTGTGAGCAGGGGTGAAAATTAACAAAATACAACTACTCTAGCTTTGTTGTGTAATTGTAAAAACGGTACACTAGTTTTGGAAAATCAAGACACTCGCATTGTTGTCGCTCCAGTTTGGTTGTTTGCTCAGAAATGATGTGCTTTGTTAAACAAAGGAAATTCTGCTTCAGGACAATTGCGTCCAAGGTAACATGACTTGTATGTTACCTCTGCTTGTTAGTCAGGAGGAGTTTGTTGACGACCATCTCTACATTTCAGCTGAACAATCAGCCTCTCCCTGACCTACATTCACAGGGAGCCATGGACAGTAAGGCAGGGAGGATATTGTGGAATTAGGAGAAAGCCAGAAATGTTTTAACGAAATACCCCAGCTGTGTTGGCTCACTGTAACCTTCCAGGATTGGCACAGATAAAACTGGCTTATTATTATCATTTTAAATGTTTTATTCGCCAAGCACTTCCTGTATTGATTATGATATTGTTTTGGGACAGAGTAGAAAATGGTTTCAAGGTCTATTTTTATGTAATTATGGCCTTTACAGGGAGAATGATGCAGTATAATATCCATCTATCCATCAATCTATCTCTCTCTCTCTCTCACACCTCATGTGGGTTATCACACCTCATCCACTACCAGTACCACGTAGTGCATAATGTGTTGGTTATTATTGTATATATTTCCAAATAGAAACTTGGTCACTGAAGCCATGTGGGTGACTTACTGCTCAGAGTAATATAACAGAACAAAAGTATAATACACACTCCACGCTCCAACTTGTTACCTTAGCTTGAGTTAATACATGACTAAAGGGTATGTTTAAAGGTCAGTGTTTGGATTAAAACGCACGCTGGAGAGTGCCCTGACAAATGTAGAGACAATAGAAAATGTGGGAGGGAGAGGGGGAGAGAGAGAGGGAGAGAGAGAGAGATTCAAAATGCCATCAACTACAAACCTCATCTGTAAAACACCATGGTGGCATTTACCTGACAGGAGGGCAGTGAATGACTCACGCCCTCACTCTCTCTCCTCGAAATCATCATCTCTCCCCCTTGTGCCACTCCCTCCACCTGCCTCTCCACTCCCCCCCCCCCCCCCACACACACACACCACACCCTAAAGGCAAAGGCCTGTGCTGTTTTGTGTGATAAATGAACAGGCACACTTCTGCTACGCAGGGGGGCTAAATCACCACCATTGATTGTGCGGCTCGGAAGCGCCGGCAATGGCCATGATCAGTCATCTTGTTAAAAGGGGATTATCGGCCTGTTTGTATCTTGTTACGTACATAAAGATTTTTCTCCCTTCCTATCCCCTTTTCAACACATTAGCCGTTTTCCTATCGCCTAATTTCCCCACGACGGATATTGCGCCACGTGAGTCCTCGAGAAGCACAACTGTTTGGTGTTATTCTCAATTGAAAGGGTTGAGGGATGGCGTGGGTGCAGAGATGTGCTGATTCACTAACGCTTCGATTTCTGCCAGACTGGTAAATAAGACCGACTGACCAAAGGACATGTCCCGTCAAATGTGTTGTTTTTTTTTTGTTTTTTTGGGGTCACATGGCACTCAGATTAACTTTGTCCTAAGAACCAATTGAAGCCACAGCTGGATGTCACACACGAGTGCTCTGTGGGACGCCGGGGATAAGCCAATCACACCTTTCTGTTTCGGCGCGGTGTGACTATGCACAGCTTTTGCCGATTTATATTTGAGAACAGCCGGTAATGCTAAAATATAGCGTTACCATGTGTGTGTGTGTGTGTGTGTGTGTGTGTGTGTGTGTTGTTACCTGCGCAATACCAGCCCAAGGAGTCATCTCAGTGTGACACGATAAGGACCTGTTTGGTCTGAACAACGTTGTGTCATCGGCATAAAGATGTGTTTTTGTCCACAAAGTATTTAAATGACAACATTTTGTGTGATCGGCTGGAAAGGTGTGCTCTGCACGCGTGTGCATATTAATCAGTAAATGGGCATAATGGCAAATTGCTGCCAATTCTGTACTCCATTTGCAGGGAGCCAATTTCTGCCCCTTAGCTCTTTGTCCAAGGCAGGCGCTTGACTTTGACAAATGAAAAATGAATTAAGGTAAAAATTGACCACCAGTATGTTTTGTGAATACACACATTTATTGTGCTGACTACGCCATCTAATTACTTTGCATAGAGGTTAAACCCTGCTTTCCGAAGAAAATAAGATAAATCTCCTGGCGTTGTCGTTTTCCCTCAACCCTAACCCTCCTCAACATCATTCATTGCGTTAAAAATATGTGCCAAGCGGGAAATTAGTCCCTAAAGGGGCCCCATAGGCTCTAAACCTTTAGTTTAGTTTAATATAAACCTCACGATTTAAGCAGTTTTTGAAGACAAAAAAAACAAAACAAAATGAAGACATAACTTGGATGGAAATGCCTACCTGTCTTCCATTGGGGGTTTTAATCGGTAAATGTAAATGTATGTTATCCGTGAATGCCACCATCGCCAGGGGTGAGTCTGTGTATATTTCACTTGCTAACACAATTTTGGAACAGACCTTAAAAGAAAGACCAAAACCATTTAATCAACAGGATGTCACGGTTCACAGGTCTCTGCTTCAGTATAAGTTTGTATTTGTGTCAATATGATTGCATATCTACACATCTAATTCGGAAACATCTCGACTTTCAACTGGGCAATATTTAATTACCGGCCTCCGTTACACTTGTTGTAGTCTTTCATCGTCCGATCCAATTCAATCTGGACGGTCCCAAATCGGATTTTGTCCAAACTATGATCTGATGAGCCAGACAACATCCCGAGGTGGCCATGCTCTCATTGTGATCCCATTTCATAGGTGCGCGGACAGCAATGTGGTCACATTGTGGACAGATTAGTGGCTAGCCATTCAAATGCAACATCCGCATGCCCTACAACCCACTAATCCCACCAATACGTCCCATCGCAATAGTTCCTCCTGTGTATTTGCTACAGTTTCTCCACTAGAAGAAAAATGGGTAGATTTAGAGACTTTCACGATAAACAGTTGGCACACTAGCAAAGGGAACGCCTCGGCAATAATAATGACAGTTGCTAAGCCCTTATTAACTTTTCGAAGTGAGTACTTCAGTGAATACTGATCTAAAGGAGGTGGCATGTTTACAAAAGGTAGTTACTATCACTCAGCGCCTCTGAGCGCGTGGCTGTGAATTACTCTGACACCTCGCAGAGAAGTGAATGCAAGCATAGATATTTACAACAGTTTTTCTTAGCACACCTGAACAAAGAAGTGCGTTGACACACTCGCGGGCGTATTCAAATTGTACTACCATCTCGCTTCTTTTACTTCAATCCGAAACCGTGTTCGAGATCTCTCTCTCTCTCGCGTGTGGGAGTCATGCAGAGGCGACGGGTGAGACGGAAAATAGTCACGCTGGAGCTCAGCTTCTGGGGCCGGTTCAGCTACAGGAAGGATGACGCGCTCTCCAGAAGAGACCATATGTATAGCGTGATTAAACCCAGATTGGCAAGCAACAACGCCAGTCCACTAAAGTCTAATGAAGTAAATGGAGGGGGGAGAGAGAGAGAGAGAGAGAGAGAGAGAGAGAGAGAGAGACTTAAGCCCCAACACTCTCCATCATCAGATATGAGGGAGATTAATAGTCTCAGAGAAGATTTCCGATGTGCAAAAAGTACCAAGGGGAGGGTGGGGGGGGAGGGGCGTTAAAGTTGTTTAAATTAAATGTTGAACGCCACCCAGATCTGTCCTTCAGGGATTAACTACATGGCGAGGGAGGGAGGGGGGGGGGGGTGATTTGTTTACCAGTGGCCTGTGATGAAGTACTCCAACGGCGGTCAGACCCCAACCCCTTTACAGTCTCTGGAAAAAAATCACTTCCTGTTGTGCTCCAACGTGGGGGGGGAGCACTTTTATTTGTTTTAAGTCAATTAAAGTCAATTAAAGCTTTGTGTCGTCTGAAGGGCTTCCTAGGCGCCTCCGGTGGAACAGAGTGAACACTTTGCATCAGTCAAGTGGGTGAAATAACGGCTTAACTTGCCCACGAGCAAACAACCGAGCAAAACCAAAAAGTGTTTACAGGAAGTGCAACCTCTTAAATGAGGTGTGAGAACAGGCTGTGAATGTTAATTAACAAGCATATGGCGAGAAAGCCCGTTCGACAGACGCATGCAACGACCGCAAGACGGGGCGTCCACACTTAACCGGCGCGTTGCACGTGGGTCTATTTTTACAGGCGCCTTCAGGCGCGGCGTTACGTCTTGATGATCATCAACTTAATCCAAACAGCACATTGCGCAGATGTCCCCCTTTTGATGTGGCCGGCGTCAACATTTACCCAGATCTGGCTCAACAGATTAATATCAAAGTGTTTTACTTCAACAGCCCTAATGCTGCGTTAATGTGTCACCACCTACTCAGGCTCCTCTCTCCCATGATGTGATCATGACACTTTACACAGGCGGTTATGCTACCGCTACATGCTAGCCCGGCGTTCAGATTAGTCTGTCAGACCCTGACCTAAATGCTGGAGAGCGTGGGGGAGATCCTGGTACTACAGCTACAGGGACAGATGACACCCAAGCGCCTCCAGATGTCACATATGACATGTTGGACTCCTATCCTCCAACCTCCATCACGCTGACTCACTCACGCCACAGAATATATAACACACGTGCGCACGCACACATACACACACACGCATGCACGCACACACACAGCTGAGGGTTACAATTGCAGTAAGGACAGAACAGAGGCAGGTTTAGTGTCGGCCAATCGGGGGGCAAGCGAGGCCTAAAGGAGCGACTCACCGTTCGGGGTTTCCTGGTTTAATTAAAATGTTTAGGTTATTTTATGAGTGAGTGATGTGGCCCAGCTCAAGGCGAGGAGAAGCCGTTTCCATCTGGTGAGGACGTCATATAGCGTCCGCCCGCAGTCGGAGGCGTGAACGGAAATAGAAGCAGGGCTGTTTGCTTGATGCCGAGCATCTGTGCACTGCGTTGTTGTGGGGCTTGTGACATGTACATTGTCGTTAATAACAAAGGTAAAAATATACTACTTTTACACACACACACACACACACACACACACACACACACACAACACACACACCCCTCTATCGGCCTCTATATTCGCAGTACTACTGCCAATGTGAATCATTTTGTTTGAAAGTGTCTGCTGTACGGACAGAGAAGAAACACGCACGCGTGCACACACACGCACACACACGCACGCACACACGCACACACACACACACACACACGCGCGCGCACACACACACCATATCTGTATTCTTAAACAAGGTTCAAATAATGGATAATTTGTTTTATCGATTCTGTGGGGGAATTAGGTTAACCATATGTGATAGTTGAGATGAGTAATACAGCCGGTTATATGTAGTGACAGCCGGCAACATTCATCTGAATCTAGGGCTGCTATCACAGTATGATGGATATCATATTCAGCACCATAATCCTAGGTGAATTTCAATTTCAGAATCTAAAACCTAAATCAGAGCGAGATATGACACCTCACACACACACACTCACTCTTACACACACACACATATGCACACACACATTCATCGGCTTCATTCTGCTACTAGCTGTTGTAATGTTTTTTTCTTAATATTGCTTCAATCTTTTTTTTCATTTTGGTTTTCTCACTTCCTCTCAGGTACATTTCTTGTTTTTCTCTCAGTCCTCGATGCGCACGCACATGCATACGCACACACACGCACGCACACGCACACACAGACACACACACACACACACACACACGCACAGACTCACCAAAATATATGAAACTACTGAGTTTCTTCCATATGTTTTCCTCACTTCTTAATCTCACTCTTTACCTTTCTGTCCCTCTCCCTCTCTGCTGTCCCTACTCCCCCGGAAAAGGGGGGGGGAGACTTCCTCCCTTCGAGTCATTTAACAAAATAAAATAATCCAAAATGTCTTTGAAGAGCCCATTTTTTAAGTCTCCACTTCTAAAAGATAAACCGCCAAAGTACCACAATTAAGAAGAACACCACAAAAAAAAAGAAATGACAAAAAAAATAAATCAAAGAAGCCACCGGAAGATTTGAACAACAGAAGTCGCAAAGCAGCAGCGACATAAGTACTCGCTGAGCCGAGACAGGAGATGGTCCTCCCACTGTAAGGCATCACGGGTATCACACAGGGTCTTAGACATGTGAGGGGTTCGTGCGATCCAAGCGGTCGAGGGGATTGGCCGTCGGTTAAGGCTGCCGTCGGTTAAGGCCGCCGTCGGTTAAGGCCGCCGCCGGGGGCCCGGGCGCACGTCTCGTATTGAAGTGCGCCGGTCGAAGAGAGGAAGCCGGCGGTAGGCCGGGGAGCTCGCCTCGTGCCGCTCGACTTAAACATCACAGCTTCGGGTAACTGATAGAGCTCAGTTACGAGGGGCTGAAATAGTCTTTCTCTCCGCATGGGAGGTGGTGTGTGTGTGTGTGTGTGTGTGTGTGTGTGTGTGTGTGTGTGTGTGTGTGTGTGTGTGTGTGTGTGTGTGTGTGTGTGTGTGTGTGTGTGTGTGTGTGTGTGGGGGGGGGGGGGGGGGGGGGGGGGGGGGTTGGGGGTTGCACTTCGTGACGGGGTGAAGGGTTCGGTGATCAGGATGGAGCTGGGAGCCGAGGAGACGCTGCTCCTTTAACATTGGGAGAAGGACGGGTGGGGGTGGTGGACGGGTCATGGTGGACATGTGTCTGACTGGGAGGACGTCTGGACTGGTTGGATACTCTCGGACGCCTGGACTGTACTATATACTGTATACTACACTGTATACTATATACTATACTGTATACTACACTGTATATTATACCGTATACTCTATACTATACTGTATACTATATACTATACTGTATACTACACTGTATACTATACCGTATACTCTATACTATACTGTATATTATACCATATACTCTATCTATACTGTATACTATATACTATACTGTATACTATACTATATACTATACTGTATACTACACTGTATACTATACCGTATACTCTATATTATACTATACTGTATACTGTATACTACCTTGTATCCTACACTTTATACTATACTATATACTACACTGTATACTAGATTCTATACTATATACTATACTGTATACTACACTGTATACTATACCGTATACTCTATACTATACTATACTGTATACTATATACTACCTTGTATACTACACTTTATACTATGCTATATAATATATACTACACTGTATACTAGATTCTCTACTGTATACTATACTGTATACTACACTGTACACTATACTGTATACTCTATACTGTATACTATATACTACCTTGTATACTACACTTTATACCATACTGTATACTATATACTACACTGTATACTAGATTCTATACTGTATACTATACTGTATGATGGATGGGTGGATAGATGCATGGCTTTATGTAAGGGATAAGGTACAGCTGGCAGGTCATTTCGCATTGGGGTCGTGCATCACCATGTCAGGGTTTATTTCTCTAGATGCTACGGTTGGAAATAGCGTTCATAGCAATGGTCTGCCATTCAGAAATAACAGACCGTAGTATGCCATAATTGACCAATCAGAATCAAGTATTCAACAAAGCTGTGTAATAAATATAAATAGATGGAAGAAGCAAAGCAGTAGTAAAAAAAAAAAATACAAGTCTTGGCCCAGTAGCGACTAACAGGACACCAGCTAGTGGACATAATACCCAATAGAGTCGGTGGGACCATAACAACACGCGGCACAATGACGCAGCGTGTCCACATACGACCCCAGAGAGGCGGTGTATCCACGGCAACCGCACAACCCAAAGTCACACGGTGGCCTCAAAAAATCCACCCCTGCCGCCAAACAATTCCTGTGACCTCAAAGGGACAAAAAATAACACACACTCTCACACACACACACACACACATACACACGCTCTGCTATTCACTACACAACGGAGAGGATCATTCCCTGTATGTTCTGAGACACAGGGAAACTTGTGATTGGCGTCGTGACGGAGCGACGCGTGTTACCCCCCCCCCTCTCCCCACTCATATCCCCACTTACTTCATGACTGCCATCAATGTGTTTTATCTCGAGTGCCATCGTGGACCGGGGGAATGATTTAATATCCATTTTGCCACGCAGCTTCCACGGCGCGGTAATGCATTGCCACCCATTTCTTCTTTTTCCTCAAATTCTTTTAGTTTCGGTGCAGGGCGGGAATTGCTTTCCCTCGCAGCTTAATCATTTAAATGCAGAAGTGTAACATGGTATGACATCAATGTGATTTGTGCCGTCTAAAGTGTGTGTGTGGGGGGGGGGGAGCGTGCCTGATGTCTGTGTTTGTAGATGAGGGAAATGAAGGTGGCAATCAGAGGCCTAATATACAGGGGGAAGGAGTTTTTCGCCGCCCAAATTGCCTCAACGCCTTTTCCAGAGCTTAACTTAAATGGATCTTTTGAAGTGGAGTAACGGCTTGCTTGTCTCCAAAACACAAACCGTTAGACTTCGCGCATTCGTGTTTGTCGGTTTATACCCGGTCCAATGAGTGTGAAGCGTGGCGCGTGTTTTGTGTACACGTGTGTGTGTGTGTATGTGTGCGTACGTGTGCGTGCGTGTGTGTTTTTCTTCTTAGCCGTTCACCTTGACGATCAAAGCCAAGCGAGCATCAGCCCAGGCGTGTTATTTGACGCGGGGCTCGGAGGCGCGATGAGCTCGGCGCGCGCACGCCATCCTGAGCTGCCAGCGAGCCCCCGAGCGGCGAGATCTGCCAGCCAGCCCCCCCGGGGGGGAGGGAGGGGGGGGGAGGGGGGGATTGCATCACTTGGAGGGTAACAAAGGTGAGGATTAATTTTCGGGGAGAGAAAAAGAGCAGCGGCAGAAACAACAACATACGCGTCTCGCGAGGGCCGCTTAGTCTCGCAACACGGCAGCACGCAGGAGATTAGCGGGAGGGAGGGAGAGATGGGGGGGGGAGAGAGAGGGGGAGAGAGAAAGAGAGAGGGAGGGAGGGAGAGGGAGAGAGTGACGCTGTTCTTCTCCCTTTTCATACCAGAAGCTTTAATGAGTTGTGTGGCTATTTGCACGTTTATTGGTAGTAGGAGGGGGGAAAAAAAGGCAATCTATAAGCATACCAATTGGGAAAAAAAAAAAAGAGCGAGAGAAACCCAAAGTGCTTGGCAGCAACTAATCATTATTGATGGGAGTTCACTCTCGCTTAGGAGCCGAACGGCTTGGCAGACCGCTATTTCTCTGAGGGGTATAAGAGCAGAGGAGCCGCTCGTCGGCGGAGCCATTGGCGGTGGCGTGCGTGAGCGGGCTAATGGTGGCCCCGCTCCCGCGGCGCTCTCCTGGGGTTATCCGGCCGGTTCACGTTCACATTCTGCCGCATTCAAATTCAAATTCTCGGCCCCTTGTGGACTTACAATGGGCCGCGCACCTGAGTCCCCACCCATCCAGCGAACGCTTGAACACCGGACCGAGGAGGAGCGGATGTCTCTCCGGCGGCGTGGCGAAAATGTCACACGAGTGACTCATAGTTTTCATCCCCGAGACGATTTCAAAGTGGCTGGGAAGGGGGGGAAGAAAAAAATAATAATAATCTTCAAACATTTTTTTTTTTCCTCAAGAAGTTTCTCCCCAAAGTTGGTCTTCTTATTTTGCTTTTGCTGCGAGGCAAAATCAATCTCTTCAGAGGAGGAGGCAAGAATGCATCAATTATGTGGAAGTCTTTACGTTGATGTATTCTCCGTGTGTGTTGTTATTTCCACGCTCCGCGAGGCTGTGTACTGCAATCTCATGAATATTCATGAGCCATCCTTTTATTTGATCTTTATTAACCCTTCCCTATGCCCACCCCCCACCTTCCCACACACACACACACACACAACTAAACGATTCATGTGAAATAAATCTGAGGGGTTGAACCTTTAAGGTGTGACTAGGTGGCCGTGTGTGTGTCTGCATACACTTACCGTGTTCCCTGGGATTGTTCACGTATGTGTTTCGACTTTACTGGCGAATATGTGTGTCGCTGTGTCTCCACTGTGTCGGCATGCACACACAAAGATATGGCCTCTGCTGTCCTTTTGACTTGGTGTGTGTGTGTGTGTGTGTGTGATCTGCGGTGTGTCTCGGAGCCTGAAATCCTGTGGCGGTTGTTGTCATGCTTTATTCACAGAAATATCCCAACTGAGAGTTACCTATACTGGTGAAAAGTCCAGGGAAATATAACAAAGTGCTTATGTCTGCAAGCTAAAAATATATTCTCTCGCTCTCTCTCTCTCTGTCTCTCTGTCTCTCGCTCTCTCTCTCTATCTCTCTCTCGCTCTCGCTCTCTCTCTCTATCTCTCTCTCTCTCTCTCGCTCTCGCTCTCTCTCCATCTCTCTCTCTCTCTCTCTCTCTCTCTCTCTGCGTTGCGTTTAATTTAATTGCAGCTTCCGTGCGGCACACACGGTACGAACTTCAGCCATACTAAGGAGTGTTTTATTGTTGTGTGCGAGTTAAAAAAAAAAAAAAAAAAAAAAAGAGAGAGATGATACTCCTCTCATGACGAACGTTAAAATGTAAAAGAGGCCCGGAAAATAAATGTGTACTTCGCTGTCCGCGGTGACGCGCGTTCACGGGGAACGCTCCATCAATAATGGAGGAACGGCGCGTACTTACTTTGATTTAACGCACTCGGAAGCAGATGGCAGCTTTATTTGTCACGCGTGTGACCGTGGGAAAAAGTGTCTCCGTCACCGGGGAGCCTGAGGTGAATTTCACATGGCAGGCTCTGTGTATTATCACACGACACACACACACACACACACACACTCTGTCTCTGACCACTCTCAGAGCAGCTGCGTCATCAAGGACGCACACCCCACCCTAAGTGACACACACACACACACACACACACACACACACACGCCTACACACACACGTACACACGCTTCTTAATGAGCTGTGATGGGTCAACACCGCCGCCGCCGCCCACCCCTCCCACCTGTGCGTCCGACCGCCCCCCACCTCCCACGTCCCCACCTGAGTCACAGGTGAGAGACGGTCTCACGGTGCCCCTGCAGGTCCTGCTGGGGGAGGGAGGGAGGGAGGGAGGGAGGGGGGAGGTTGATGATGGGAGGTGGGGGAGGGGGGTGACTAGCTGTTTGGAGTGCGTTGCCAAATGAAGAGCCATGGATTTCCTCTCAGCGTGGCATAATGATGAGGCGGACCCTCTCAGGACAGGCGAGCGCCGTCTAATGAGATCGTAAACATATGCCGCTGCCAACGCGGCGGCGGCAGCAGCACATCAGCCTAATTGGCTCGCGCCGATTCGATGGCCCTGTTGGCGTACTTGGGAGGGGCGAGGAGGGTGTGGTGTGGTGGGGAAGGGGGGGGGGGGGGGGGGGGGGGGGGTGCAGGTATGGAGGCGGGGTCTGGGGCGGTTGCAGAGAGAGGGGGGGGGGGGGTTTAGTGGGAAGGGTTAATTTTCAGAGAACAACCTCACCCGACATTTGCACAAATTACAACAACCCCCCCCCCCACCTCCATGACAACAACCTCCATCTCCATGACAACAACCCCTCCATCACCATCTCCATGACAGCAACCCCTCCCCATCACTATCTACATGCCAACAACCCCATCAGTACCTCCATGACAGTGAGGGTTAAAGTAATAAAGTGCTGCAGTGCATTGTTGTTTCCTAGATGAGGCGATGTCATAGGTAGAGGCCGCTCTAGTCATACATGTAATGAACATGCAGGGGGGGGGGGGGGGGGGCAGCATTTAAGTATGATTAATGCAACGTTCTGTACCTCATTATTCTAGTCTTGTCTTATTAGGTCCATGGGGGGGGCGGGGTTAAACTGTGCTTACGTCTGTGTGTTGTTAAGACACTGGCTTGACCGGGTGGGTAACTAGGAGTAGTTATTACCCACCACTGGCCTCACACACACATGCACACACACACACACACACACACACACACACACACTTGCATGCTCGCTCACACAAACACACACACAAACACACCACCCATGCATGCACACATTCTCACACACACACACACACACACACACACACACACACTTGCATGCTCGCTCACACACACACACACACACATGCGCACACACACACACACACACACACACACACACACACACACACACTTGCATGCTCGCTCACACAAACACACACACAAACACACCACCCATGCATGCACACATTCTCTCACACACACACACACACACACACACTTGCATGCTCGCTCACACACACACTCTCTCTCTCTCGCACGCACGCACGCACTCACGCAAGATGATGTCATTTGCCGAAGCCTCTTCATTGTCACCGGGTGATTGATGTGACGAGTTACCGTCTGTGTAGTTAATGAGAATCCCCACCGCCAAAAAACAACCGGGGAGAGGAAATTAATTTTACATTCAGATGATGAATTAAAAACTTTAACTGGTGGCGTCAGCAGATGGGTCCTTTTGCACCTACATTGTTCACCGCTGGCAGCGTGTCCTCCCTCTCGGCACGCTCGCCCGCCCACAACGCTCGCACCCGGCCCACACACACACACACACACAAAGGATCTGTGACCACACTATGGGATTATTATGGCGGACGATTATAACTGTGTTTATATGTACCAGCCGTAGGATTATGGAGGCTACAGCCGGCTACCGCGGCTGTGTTATTCCAGCGGCTAACCAGGAGCTGCACTGTACCTTCCAGCCACGCACAATAATATCTCATTACAATCCCTGTAAACCCCCCCCCCACCCCCCCCACCCACACACACACACACACACACACACACACACACACACACACACACACACACGCGCACACGCACACGCACACACACATGCACAG
>JAOPHQ010001424.1:0-12500 GCA_030340625.1 Merluccius polli | reverse complement strand
CTATACCTCTTATCTACTATACCTCTTATTTACTACCTCTCATATACTATATATACCTCTTATCTACTATACCTCTTATATATTATACCTCTTATTTACTATACCCCATCTACTATACCTCTTATTTATTACATCTCATATTTAGTACACCTCTTATCTATACCTCTTATTTACTATACCTCTTATCTACTATACCTCTTATCTACTATACCTCTTATTTACTATACCTCTTATCTACTATACCTCTTATCTACTATACCTTTTATTTACTATACCCCTTAATTACTATACCTCTCTTCTACTATACCTCTTATTTACTACCTATTATCTACTATACCTTTTATTTACTATACCTCGTATTTACTATACATCTTATCTACTATACCTCTTATTTACTATACCTCACTTCTACTATACCTCTTATCTACTATACCTCTTATTTACTATACCTCTTATTTACTACCTCTTATCTACTATACCTCTTATTTGCTACCTCTTATCTACTATACCTCTTATTTACTATACCTCTTATCTACTACCTCTCTTATCGACGATAACTCTCTTCTATTATACCTCTTATTTACTATACCTCTTATTTACTACCTCTTATTTACTATACCTCTTATCTACTACACCTCTTATGTACTACCTCTTATCTACTATGCCTCTTATTTACTACCTCTTATCGCGATACGATACGATCTGGTCAATTGCAGCGTTCTACTGTTATTTCTGAATAGCAGACCGCTGCTATGGATGCCATTTCCAATCGTAGAATCTAACGTCATTTTTTTTTTTAAGTGGAAGCAATGAAAAAAAACAAAATAAACAATCAATAAAATCATTTTTTGTCATTATATTTAGTGTCAAAGCATTGATTTCTCCGTCGCAGTGTAATAAGCTGGATAACAGCGAGCCGGTCAATAAACCCTGACAGGGTGATCCTTGAATCTCCGTCGCCTTACATTATCCCAAACATATTAATTTCAATGCACCACTCGACATTGTCGCGTGTTACATCCATCCATCTATCCCCCCCCCCCCCCCATGCATATTATATATTATTATATTTATATCAGATATCATACTATATATCTATTGCCTGTGCTGCTATGTGAAGCACCACATGTGTGACTGTTCTTAGTTTAGCCCCAGGCTGGTAATGAGTTCGTGTTTGTGTGTGTGGAAGGAGAGGGAGGGAGGTGGGGGGGGGGGGGGGAGGGTGTGTGTGTGAGGGCGGGTGGTGTGGGGGGGGGGGGAGGATCCCTGGACGTCCATGGGGCTGCTGAATACAGCGGGACTCGCCGAGATTGAAAACACCCACTCACATCTCACATCTGCACCATCTGCTTTGTAGCTCAGTGGAGATCAGATCAGTGGAAAATACCCCCCCCACACACACACACACACGCATACACACACCCACACACACCCACACACACCCACCACCACCATTAAATCCCACCCACACACAAAGCATATACCCATGCTCACACACACACACCACACATGCATGTATGAAGCCACTCATACTCACACACACGCACACCTACACACACACTCTACCTACAGGCATGCACAAACAGGCATGCACAAACAGGCATGCACACACACAGGTATAAGCACACACACAGGCGCACAGACACATGCACAAACACAGACACACAGGAGAAACTACTTGAATGCCATTCCACCTCCCACTTACACAAGGGAGTGGGAGGAATACAGATACACAACGCCCATGAAAATAGATTCTGACACACACACACACACACACACACTCAGATACCCTGTGCATGTTTACAAACTAGCATCATGGCAACTATAAAACACACACACGCACACACGCACACGTACAATTTGCTAGATAAAGGCAGAGATAATCCATCTCCATGTCCCTTTCTGGCTGTCCCAGCAGCTCTCCATACAGGAGCCATATGTGACCTTTTAATCACATGACAGCTGGGATTCATGGCAAATATTTCATGCTTTACAGAAATCCTGTCGATGTAAAGCCACCTGATAAGGAAGGGATGATAATTATCATTTTGTAACTCGTATAATATACATATTTATTACACGGCTTTGTTGGATTCCGATCTGTTCTGGTCAATTACGGCGGTCTGTTATTTCTGAATAGCAGACCGCTGCTATCGGTGGCGTTTCTGGCACCCTAGGCAAGATCTCAAAAAATTAAAAACCCAGGGGAAATTACACTTTATAATTTTACTATTATAAACACATGCAGACAGTGACCTGCCCACCGGTGCGGTGACCATTCACACCTGGCCCACCTCCCCCACCGTCTCTCGTCTTCATCTCACTCATAACAAATGAATAAGTAGGGAATTGGCAACTGCCAACATTTGGACAAATGTATATATAAGTGGAGCCCTAGGCGACCGCCTAGGTTGCCTATGCCTAGAAACACCCCTGGCTGCTGTGAATTACAGACCGTTGCTATGGACGCTATTTCCAACCGTAGAATCTGACAGATATTTTTTTGAAAGTCATTTTTAAATCATTTTTTGTTATTATATTTTGTGTCAAATTATTGATTTATTTAGTAAGTAGCCATGTTACAAGTGGGATAAAGCCGGCCATCGGTGCGAAACAAACCCCGGACAGGGTGATGCATCCAAGCAGGTTTTATGGGTGTCCTGGTTGCTCTGTGGGCAGCGGGTTGAGGCCGGCGCTGTCCCGGTTGCTCTGTGGTGCACTGAGCCAACAGACTCACCAGACGAACTGATCCTTAAGGCCCGGTGGCGTTGTGGAGTTGGGGCTGGACTCCCTGGCGGCGGTGACGGAGAGGAGGATGCTGTCGTCCAAGTTACGTGTCATCTTGGACAATGTCTCCCACCCGCTCCACGCCGTGCCGGAAAAAGCGCTGGAGTACATTCGGTGAAAGACTCGCTCCGCGAGACACCGAGGGCCACAGGACCTCATTCCCGCCTGTGGCCATCAAACTTTTCAACCCCGCCCTCGGTGTCAGACACTGAGTTACTATACCGGCCCTTGGACTTATTTCACCCCTGTCAGCAGCTTTAACCCCATCATTCAACTGTGCAATACTCTGGTACACTCTGGCACCAAATGCATGTATACTGTACATTTTGCACTAATATTCCTATTTTCGCTATTCTTCCATTTTAACACACATGTATAGATACTACAATAGTATATATTATAGTATATAGTATGATGTTTGTAGTATAATGCACATACTTCTTATGTTCTTAAAATTGTATGCTTATATACTGTATATTATATCTCTCTTCTAGAGTGGGAGCAACTCTAGATCCCCCCCCCCCCCCCCCCCCCCCGGGGATCAATAAAATATTTCAGATTCAGAGATGAATATCAATGTGAGTCCACGCTGTGCGTTGTGTAGGAAGTGTCAGCCCCCCCGTGGTCAAGCCCTTCCCTTCGCCTCCCTTTTGGAAAATCTGCTATGGATATTTTCCTTGCTTTCTTGCGGGCGGCAGATCCAACGGCGCTGTAAGGTGCAGGGCAGGCGGCTTAGTGACGAACAGAGGCTAGCGTAAGAGGCTAGTGTGAGAGGCTAGTGTGAGAGGCTAGCGTACGGCGCGAGGCGTGCCGCATTGGGCTCAGCAGAGTCTATGGTTATATGAAATGTGAAATCATGTGAAAACGCTGTGCGCCGTTTCGCTACGGTTTCCTGGTTGAGCGCCAAGTTTCCTCAAAACGGCGTGAAACAGGCTTTGAGAGGTACGTTTTCTCTCGTGTGTCAGCGGCGACGTGTTTATAAACCCAGCCGTATTTAAAAAGGCGGTGCGCACAGTGGATCCAACTGAAGTTCTGAATTATCCTTCACCTGAAATGTTTGCCTTGTCGTCCTGAAATGCGAGACAAATGTTGGATCACTATAATTAGGAACCACAGTTTCCACATACGCCTTCCCCGTGATTGGTGTGTCCTCTATTCCGGACAGCAAGGGCAGCGGCTGTAACATCGGACGTATTTTGTCATATTAATCACGTACTTAAACCGATTTCAACAGGCTCCGAAAAATTTGCAAATTACATCCTTCCCGGCTGCTGCAGTTGCAACGTTGCATAACACAGCGGCGTCTTCAACACGCCACGTTTCCTTTTTTAAATAAACTGCTTGCGCCAGACACGGCTAACGGCTAACTCACGCCGCCGCCGCCGCCGCCCGGCCGCCGCCAGGAGGCGGGTCGTTCAAGCAGCGCTACAGACGCCACGTTCGGCTGCGCCCAATATCAAGTTTGTTGCAGAGCTCTCGGCGGCCCATAAAGCATGATCAAATAAATTATTTTCCACATTTCCCCTGATTATTATTTAGCAAGCAAATCATATTCCCGAACAACTGACTTTCGGCTATCGAATGCACGGCAACATAATTGGAATCAAAGTTGAATCTAATCTAATAATCGAATCGAGAGTCACATCGTTGGCCTGGTGTGTTTCCACACGCAAGGAATTTGACCTGGTTCTCCACAATACGACTGCAGAAATGCAGATCACATGTGTGTGTTTTGCGTCTATATGTGTGACCCATGGAAGATTGTCAGTGACTAATTGAAATGCAATCACTGTAGCCACACATAATGAAATGCAATACATATCTGCCTTGGCTTTTCCATAGTGTAGACAAACAGACTGATCATATATCTCTGGGGAACCGGAGACACCAACAAATAGTTTCTCCTCCATGTTCGCTAGAAAACTAACCATTGCTGTTGGTTGCCGCTTCAGCACAGATGGCGTTAAAATGATTTAAACTCTCCTCTGGACGCGGACATGGCGCCGCTCACTGCTGCTACGCTGACCGCCGCTCCTCGTCGCTGGCGTTGAAAATGAATGGCTGCCGGCCGCTTTTGTAGCTCATGAATGTTTTGGTGAGTGTCCGGTAACATGGATGGATGGTGAGCGTCCGGTAACATGGATGGATGGTGAGCGTCCGGTAACATGGGTGGATGGATGGTGAGCGTCCGGTAACATGGATGGATGGATGGTGAGCATCCGGTAACATGGATGGATGGTGAGCGTCCGGTAACATGGATGGATGGTGAGCATCCGGTAACATGGGTGGATGGTGAGCATCCGGTAACAGATGGATGGATGGTGAGCGTCCGGGACCATGGATGGATGGTGAGCATCCGGTAACATGGATGGATGGATGGTGAATGTCCGGTAACATGGATGGATGGAAGGTGAGCGTAAGGTAACATGGATGGATGGTGAGCGTCTGGTAACATGGATTGATGGATCGTGAGCGTGCGGTAACATGGACGGATGGTGAGCATCCGGTAACATGGATGGATGGTGAGGGTCCGGTAACATGGATGGATGTTGAGCGTCCGGTAACATGGATGGATGGATGTTGAGCGTCCGGTAACATGGATGGATGGTGAGCGTCTGGTAACATGGATGGATGGATGGTTGAGGTAAAAGTACAACCGGTGAGTTAAAATGTGTTTGGCAGGACTTGTTGTGGGTAATGACGGTATTCACACCTGTATTTTCTGTTTCTTTTGCCTCTCTGCCGGGACAGGGATCACTCGAACAGCTATTTTACATTATATTGTGATTTGTGCTTTTGAGCGTTTTGCATTGAATTTTCTCACAATGCTTCTGTGTCTGGAAGGTATTTTGTCAGTTTGCAGCCTTTCACATCTCAGCTCTGGTCAGCGGACAGTAATCTTTTTATGTTCGAATCAAACAGACGTGTTTTTAAATTCAACGGTGGTTGAACACGGCAGAGGACGGAGAAAAAAAAAAAGATACAGCAGAAGCAATGCTGTATCTAACAACAACAAAAACGACAGAAAAACAACATTCGATTCTTAACACCAATCCCAACACATTGTATATTGATTATCGCATAATGAATTACCGACGAGATGCCAGTGACTGGACGAGCAGCGCGATCTCCAGCCATATTCTTAGCAGCTGTTCGGCGGTGATGCCAGGCCCAAAAACATAACTCCCTCCTGGGAAGGACTGCTTCAAAACAAATATCACAGCAGTCAATAATTAGGACTAAAGCAGTAAGTCCTGCATGAGAGTATTGGAGACAAACTTGTTTTTAATGTTTTGCGGTGGAAAAGGAGGATTAACCGCGATGGGGTCAACGGGATATGGACACGTATCCCGTCGGGACACAACAGGATATGACAGCGCGTGTCATTTACTGTAAACATAACCTTTTACTGTCATGGGAAAAGCACAGAAAAACCGTTTCAAATAGAAATATTATGTATTTTATGTTCTTCCTGGCACATGTGGCAGCTGGTAATGGTATTGGGAGGGATTCATATCTGCTAGTGTTTCTGTTGATGGGATTAGTTGTGTGTGTGTGCAGTGCATGTGTGCATGTGTGCATGTGTGTGCGTGCGTGTGTTTGTGTGTGTGCACGAGAGAGAACAAGAGGATTATAGTCTCTCTATGAAAGAGTTGGAGTGGTTGAAGTGAGAGAGGGAGAGAAAGAAATAGATTTTTTTAATGAACCATCTATACTTGGAAGAGTAAAGCAGGCGGCGCACTGCAAACAAAGACCGAACTTAAAGATAAAGAAGCACTAGCGAAACACGTCCCGCTAATGAGCTTAGTCTGCATACTCAATTTGAACCCGTGCAGAACGCCAGGGCCATTAAACAGACATACAGTACATCTTGAAAGCAATGTGAAGGGGAGATCATTTGAGAGGTGCTGTAGTCTTTTTCACGGCGCGGGAATGGAAATAAAGGAAGAAAAAAAAAAAAAGTACCACAACCGCCGCCGCCATCACCTCTCAGACGCCGAGGTTTCTCAGCTGTTTGAAGAGACAAAACCACGACGTCTGGATGTGAATTAGATATGAGCGAGCCATGAAACTAATTTAAGTTTTGGCCAATATAAATTCAAGCAAATTAAAAACCTGCACTACATATGTTTGTTAAAGATTCCCTCCGGCCACGGGGCAGAACTGAATATCGATTTTCCTGCCATGGTGGCAGAATGGGAGACGGAGTGAAATTGAATCTAAGGTGAACTAAGGCAAGAGAAAGACTTAACTGGCATGATAATTACACTCTGGTATACATACCCTAAAATGCAGCCTGTTTGGATATATGCTGTTACTATATCTCTTCCTGTACACACACACACACACACACACACACACACACACAGCGTTCAGATCAAACGTATCATTTTTGGACCACAGCAAACCATGTGATGTTGGAACCAATTGCAGGAAAAAGTGTTTTTTCCACTCTTGGAAAATAGTGAGTGGTTGACGCACGCACACAACAGCGTTAATTAAACCCTCAAAACACGATGTCTCCTGGTTGGGGGGGCTTTTTGAAAAACCTTCAAAAGCTTCACGTTGACGAACTGGAGAAAGAAATCCTTCTTTGTATGTGTCTGTTTATGTGTGTGTGTGTGTGTGTGTGTACTTATTATCGTCAGGGCGTGCCTACCCTTAGCGTGGGCCCAACAGGAAGGGTCGTAGGAGCTTTCTTAACCCCCCCTTTGAAAAGCAGGAAAGCCGAGTGAGAAAGAAACGGCTGAAAGATGGGGGGGGCCCCCGCAGAAATAAACGAACGCACCGTATTCCTCTATTTATTTCTGCATATCCGCCCGTCTGACACCTGCCGCAGGGGTCAGCGGTGCGCGGCGGTTCAGGCTTTATGCGCCGCTCGCCTCCATCCGCAAAACCGGCAGCGCTATAGGAAGACGCACCGGAAAGCCCCCCCCCCCCCCCCCCCCCGCAGTCATTAAACCGCTGGAAAACGTACGCCTGGCAAGCATGCAAGGAGAGTGTTGTGTTGGTGTGTGATGTTTTGACCCCCCCCCCCCCCACACACACACACACACACACACACCGGCCCCTCTACCGATGAATATCTCTAGCCGAATGTGAACGGTGATATAACACAAAAAGAAGGGCAGGTGTGTTTGTGTGTGTGTGTGTTTATTTATTTATTTTTTGTATTCATAAAGACGGAGACATATGCCCCCCCCCCCCCACACCAGGACCATTATGCATCCACCCTTACTTTATTTTACAGGCCTGGAGTTGGACATTGGTTTCATTGCCCTGTGTTCAGTGACTCGAGGAATCGTCCATTGGAAAAAGTGCAGTTGAAGAACCGTGATTTGATTTTGGTTGTCTGAAATGTAGAGAGGGTGAGAGGCGAACCCGGGAAGGGAGAGGCGAACACAGGAAGGGAGAGGCGAACACAGGAAGGGAGAGGCGAACACAGGAAGGGAGAGGCGAACACAGGAAGGGAGAGGCGAACACGGGAAGGGAGAGGCGAACCCAAGCTATTGGGTCCTATCGTTAGGAAAAGAGCAGATAATACGTTTATACATTTTTAATCAGGATATAAACGAAGATCTATAATCCAAGTGCTGTTAAAGTCACCTTTTCACAACGCCAAAAAAATATATTGAACTAAGAGAAATATTATATCATATATTAGTCACCAAAAATATGTGATTCGTTCCCCTCATGCCTGGGGTGAAGTTATACTTTGCATAAAACAGATTTTCTGCAAAGTTACTTGAGAATATTGCCCTTAAGGTGCCCTAACTAACGCTGCTCAGGCTATACTGAATACGATGAGACAGACAGCACCGCTGCTGCTACCCCCCCCCCCCCCCCCCCCTTACGCACAACTCAAGCTGTCGTATGGCTAAATGTTTGCGTGGTAGGACCAAAGATCAGATAGATAATTAGCTTACATGTATTTACTGTCTGTTTAAGACGAGCACCTTAGACAATCTGTTTAGCTTTTTTTTTTTAGAGGTTGTTTTTTGGCTTGCCGCTAAACAAGCGCTGAGCGGTTGTTCTTGACATTTAAACATTTTTGAAAAACAGGAAAGAAAATGGGAAATAATTTGTAGTTTACTTCAGAGTTGATCTCTTAGTCTAATAGTTTCTCCGTGTCCCCGCTGTTGAAGCGCGGCTCTCCGTTTTAAAGTCTGACATAAACGTCGGTACAGTCGGTATTTAAGTATTCACACCTTGTGTTAATGCAGGTGACCTGCAGGTAAAGAACAGAGATTCATTCCCACCGAGCTTGCATACAAATACGGCGATCTCTCTGGTGTCGACGAAATACAAAATAGGACATGTCCGCCATCGTCGGCCAGGCACGTTCCTGTTTAATGGCTTAATCATCCCTGCTAACAAGCACACGCACGCATGCACGCACACCCACGTGCACACGCACACCCACGTGCACACACACACCCACCCACACACACACACAGTAAATCGCAGCGCCTGCTGTGCTTTAAGAGCATCATGGGAAATAGCAGTAGGTGTGTATCGTTGCAGGGACTAAAGGTGTGTGAGGTATAGTTTGTGGGGACTAAAGTTGCGTGAGGTATAGTTTGTGGGGACTAAAGGTGCGTGAGGTATAGTTTGTGGGGACTAAAGGTGCGTGAGGTATAGTTTGTGGGGACTAAAGTTGCGTGAGGTATATTTTGTGGGGACTAAAGGTGCGTGAGGTATAGTTTGTGGGGACTAAAGGTGCGTGAGGTATATTTTGTGGGGACTAAAGGTGCGTGAGGTATAGTTTGTGGGGACTAAAGGTGCGTGAGGTATATTTTGTGGGGACTAAAGGTGCGTGAGGTATAGTTTGTGGGGACTAAAGGTGCATGAGGTATAGTTTGTGGGGACTAAAGGTGCGTGAGGTATAGTTTGTGGGGACTAAAGGTGCGTGAGGTATATTTTGTGGGGACTAAAGGTGCGTGAGGTATAGTTTGTGGGGACGTAAGGTGTGTGAGGTACAGGACTGGTCTACATTTTCTTACATTTAGCAGACACTTTTGTCCAAAGCAAAATTATGTAAATGTGATCTTCAGCGCGTGTGAAAACCTAGGGTAATCCTGGCCCGGGGGCACGGGACACACACACACACACGCACACTTACTCGCACACACACACACACACTCGCACACATGCTTACAATAAAACAAACACACACACACACATACAATAAAACACACACACACGCTCTCAAACAAGAGAACACCTCCACCTCCACCTCCATCTGTGTGTGTGTGTGTGTGTGTGTGTGTGCGCTCACGCTATGTGTGTGTTTTTAGTGGATATGCATATCATGCCTTGTATTTTTGCACGTAGGAATGTGTGTAAAAAACACATTGCTGTCCCACGGGTCACGACGAGGCTGTTCCCCCCCGACGAGCGCTACATCCATCAAGTCTCCCTCTGGAGGGCTCTGCTTCCTCCCCTCTTTCTCACGCTCGCTCTCCCTCTCGCTCTTAATTTTCAATTTATGGTCTTCATTGGCATGAAAAAGGCATTCCTTCATCATATTGCCAAAGCAAAACAGTAACAAGGACATAAATAACACTAATAATAATACAAGTAATGGTAAAAGAGGCGAGGCTCCAACTATCAAAAGCAACACTTACAGTGGTACAACAGTACACTATGAAAACATTGATAGTACATGAAAGAACAGTAATTATAAGGTGGTTATGACAAGAAAGGACAACAGCGTTTTTTGTTTTTCCTCAAGGATGCCTAAGTGTGATTTGAATTTGGGGTTATTGTTGGGTACATTTACGAAAGAAAGCTTTTCGTATGCCTTCGTACTCCCTGCTGTACAGTACAACAGGGAGTGTTGCGGTGCTGTGGACAGTGTGTGTGCCCAGCCTGTCCTCCCTGGGGCGCCTGGTCTGTCTGGGGCGGCCGGTCTCCAGGGCCAGGCTGGGTCTGTTGAGCCGGTCTCCAGGGCCAAGGCTGGGTCCGTTGGGCCGGTCTCCAGGGCCAAGGCTGGGTCCGTTGGGCCGGTCTCCAGGGCCAGGCTGGGTCCGTTGGGCCGGTCTCCAGGGCCAGGGCTGGGTCCGTTGGGCCGGTCTCCAGGGCCAGGGCTGGGTCCGTTGGGCCGGTCTCCAGGGCCAAGGCTGGGTCCGTTGGGCCGGTCTCCAGGGCCAGGCTGGGTCCGTTGGGCCGGCGTCTGGCCAGCGTCTTCCTGAAAGCGTGGGGTCAGACGCCGTTCTCAGGTACTCTGCTGCTGACGGTTAAGGGCCGAATAACAATCCTTTTTGTGCTGTCTTTCCGATGTGTGATTTATCTTTCTTTTTGTTTGGGTGATTATTAGTTTGGGCCAGGTTGTGTGTGAGTCTCTCGCTCTCGCTCTCTCACAATCTCATCGTCTCATGTACGGTTGTCTCTTCTCCACTCATTCTCTCCCTCACACAATTATTCACTTTCTCTCCCTCTCGCTCTCTCGCTCTCATCTGATTGTTTCTTCCTCTCTGAACCAAATCAATCAGCCGCCCACAGATGATGTCATAATGAAACGAGGACACCGGTGGCGCGTGTGCGTGTAAATGTCCATATTAGCGCACGTACACACACACACACACACACCCGCACGCACGAGCCTGCGTATGTGTCCCTTTGCAGGCACTGCGCTGGACTTCCTGCACGCTTATGAATAAAGATGATATTAATCCTCAAAACATGGAGGAGGGAATTAGTCTGAAATGGAGGGCTCTCACACACACAGCCAAGAAGCTTTATATATGAGAGAGAGAGAGAGAGAGAGAGAGAGAGAGAGAGAGAGAGAGAGAGAGAGAGAGAGAGAGAGAGAGAGAGAGAGAGAGAGAGAGAGAGAGAGAGAGAGAGAGGTGTGGGCCTATACCTGAAATGATACAGCACTGCGGCGGATGTGTTATGTGCGTGTGTCAACCAGGTAAGCCGAAATCTCGGATCCAGAAATTCAACTATGCTTTAGCCGAACTTCTGGGGGGGGGTGAGAGACTGCATGGCGCCCGGGGGCCAGAAACCAGGAAGCGCGAGGGGGCGGAGCTACGCAGCGCTTCATGTTTTGTTACTAGAGATATTCCTCCGAAGATAAACTCAACGTCGCGACTTTCAGAAGATGATTTTAAGAAATGTATTTCTACAGTGGCCAGTCTACTACACACAGGTTTGATGTTGAACCTTCACAGACACTTTGTCTAAGGAGGACGTTGGGGTCCGGACGTTTTAGCTTGTCTTCCCGCCGGCTACGGGAAAAGTTTAGTTGAGCAACGCTGGCCGAGTTTGCCTGTTTCCCTGTTGGCCAAGGAGGGATACCGACAATGGGAAGAAGATGCTATTGTTGTAGTTACCAGTCCTCTTCTGGAATCGGAGATAAATGGTCGGCCGTATCACGTTTGTTCCAGTAGAGACCCGCTTTATGTAACGCGTGTCTACAGATCCTCGCCCCCCCCCCCCCCCGAAAACACATTTGAACCGAAAGAAAATCAACCGCCGCGTTCACCCAGATCTCAGCTCGTCTGCCCTCAGACGTTAGATGTTAATCTAAAGCCTGATTTGTGAGACCAGGTAAGCTGTAATCGTGTTTGTCTTGCAGGTAGCTGCGCATAGTAGATGCCTATCTCGCCGGCGCATCTATTATTCGTCTATTTTTAGAAACAATTTCCTCGGCCGCTTCAGTTTAACTCCACCGCAGGACAAAATATTGTGCGGTCTTCTTGGAGTCC
>JAOPHQ010001423.1:490000-493861 GCA_030340625.1 Merluccius polli | reverse complement strand
ATTACTATTAAGAAAAGTAGTAAAAACAAGGCAATAGATGCATATATATATATATATATATATATATATATATATATATATATATATATATATATATATATATATATATATATATATATATATATGCATTGCTGCCATTACCATCTGCCCTTTTGCACTACCATAGTATTGTAAAAGTATTGTATATTTTATAGTATTGTATATTTTATTGTTTATTTAGTATTAGAAATGTCTTATCTGTTGTGCCTGTGCATTTTTCTGTTTCACCGTGGGTGAATGAGAAACGTTCTCGCGATTCTTTGTATGTCTGGTACATGTGAAGAATTGACATTGAAGCTAACTTTGACTTTGTCTATAAAGAAGAAAAAACAAGATAAATGTAGGCCTGCTCATAGGCGTCAGTTATGCTGGGGACGCTGGGGACGAGTAGGCTACCCACCAGTTTTCGTCAAGATTCATTTTGTCCCCACCACAATGTGCAAACCAATTGCGACCGAAAAAATCCCCACATACTCAACCGAAACCGTCAGGTCAGAAGAAGAAGACAATTCTTTAATTATTAGGAACGTGTTACATGATTGGATGGGGTTTTTTTGCTCCTTGTGTGATGTGCTTTGCTGTGTTTCTTTGGTGGGCTTTGCTTCCCACCAAGAGGTCCAGACTCCAGGGTGGGCCCATGACAGGGTTTGTGGAGATTGTGGACACACACACACACACACACACACACACACACACACACACACACACACGTGAACGTCTGGCCTCTAGACTAGTGACCACAGTGGAAAGGCAGCTGGGCCTAATGAGAGGGGTTATTTCCGATACCACCAAACCATCTTTACATTGACCATTCGCAGGACACATTTCCAGCTGTTTATCAAATATCGCGAGACATCCACTTCGTGGTGATCTCATCCTTGTGGTCCTCTTGTTTCTCACTCATTTCTACTGACGCCGAGGAAATTGGCAATTTCCAGGTGTTTTTAGTTGTGTCGTGTCCATTCGGGGAAAGGGCCGTCTCTTGACAAATCAAGGTTTCGTTGTTTTCTTGCGACATGGCCGCCTTATACCCCACACACCGCCGTGCCGCCAAGGGGTTAGTACGAGGTCAGGTATCATGCGCGGGGGTCCACGTCCACCTTCGCCAAAATGCATTTTAATTGTCGCGCCCGATACCGCCATCTAGCGGCGGCTCTGGTGTCCTGCAGGACGCTGCATTTCATAGCTACTGGACCATTACCCCAAAAAATATATAAATACAGTAAATACAATATTAAAAAGAACCGCTTGCTATTTATACATTTTCATCACATTTCACATTTCTCTCTCAGGGTTAAAATCTCCAAGATTGGTAATTTGAATCCAGTGCAAACGGTGGTGAACTCAATGGTTTCGGTTAGCAGTGAAATCTCTTTGTTTTCTGGACCAAACCAACCAAGACCATTTCCTCCTCGCAATCTCCGACCTCCTCCAATAACCAGAGGACGGTGTACTGGTATACATGACGGCAATAGGTTTATAAAAGCTCTTTTATAAAAATACACTGAATATCTGCTTCGATAAAAATAAAAAAAATTAACTGTGAAATGAATGCTGTATGTGTAAAACTGTTTTCTCTTTCACTGTTTTTTCTTTTCTTCAAATGCAACATAAAACCGCTGTAGGATGTCCTTTTTGCACAATTCAAATTAGGATACCAAATGTAAATGTAAATCATTTCAATGTTTTTTGTTTCAAAAAGTCTAAAACAATATGAAATAAATAGGCTGCTATATTGATTTAATCTTCAGCAGTAGGCCTATTTGAAATATATTAACAAATATATAAATATAAAATGTTCTTTTAAATTGTTTTACTTGTACATTTGTTCTATATTTTCCTGTAAAGCGTCTTTGGGTGCTAAGAAAAGCCGTAGAAATCCTACTATTGTTATTATCATTATTATTATTATTATTATTATTATTATTATTATTATTATTATTATTATTATTATTATTATAAGGCTATTATAATAATTATTCTATGATAAACATTATAATATCAAAAAATATATGCTACTATGTTAAAATAAATTGAGCCATAGTTTAAGGCTAAGGAAAAGGTCAATGTTAGAGACTGGCTCCCGCTCCTCTGTCTGTCTGATGCATTGTCTTATCCGGGGAACTGCATTGAACTTCATCATTAATGTTTCATTAATATCAGAGCAGGATACAGTAGGGAAAATAACAAAGCAATATCCACTAAATAGAAAATACATGTTTACAGTATAACAACCATTCTTACTGTGCTTGTGTGTCCATAAAATAACAGTAACATAGTGTTGGGAGACTATGGGTCTGTTCAGGCATTTCAGAAGTGTCCTGTAAACCAAGAGCCAAACTCTTGGCTTGTACCATCCATGACCAGGATCTAACAAATCCTCTACAATAGTTGGACCAAAACTACTTCAAACATTTTCACACCGTGAAAAGGCCTTTAGTGTTGAGGAATTTGTAAGAAACTTTTTTACTCTAGGTCTACTTTCTCTTTCTTTCTTACCTTTTCTTTCTTTTTTTTCTTTTTTGCTTTCTTTCAGCCAATGTTGCCATCTAGTGGATGACTATGACAAACACCATAAAGGGTTTCTGAAAATAATAACTTGCGTATTCAGATCAATAGCCGTTCATTCATTAGTGTATTGTTTTAGTGTATTGAATCAATTAGATATTAGTCAATTAATGTGAATTTATGGTGCAATAGCAGTTATTCATAACAGCATTCTCTCTGTCTCTTTCTGTGTGTGTGTGTGTGTGTGTGTGTGTGTGTGTGTGTGTGTGTGTGTGTGTGTGTGTGTGTGTGTCTCTCTCTCTCTCTCTCTCTCTCACACACACACACACACACACACACACACACACACACACACACACACACACACACACACACACTGGCAATAGTTATGTGTAATGGACACCCATCTCGGAAACTATTATTATTATTATTATTATTATTATTATTATTTGGTCCAGGCCTGTGGTCCTGGGGATGTGGTCGGAGCGGAGGTTTCCTCTCCTCCAAGAGGAATGTCTCAACTACCTGACAGCATTCAGCTGTAGCTGTCAGAGCAACACAGCACGGCCAACATGGTGCCGACCCCTCAACGCCTTCTTAGACACGTCCAGATTGAGTTTCCCTGAGACTATGTTACTAAAATAATAATAATACAGCCAATTTGCGTACATCTATCCGCCAGACCCCCCGGCTCAGAGAGGAGGGCCGGTCGCACCACAATATCCAATTAGAGCCCACCAATCAGCGTCCCCCAACACCGCGCCTGGCGGCCGCGCTGCGCTGCGCCGGCGCCTGGGATGCGCCAACATCTCCGAGCCGAAGGGGGGATCGCGGTCACAGAGACCCGTGATTCACCACTACAACAACAACAACACCGGACTATTTACATCCCACCGGGATGCTGGAAAAGGCTGGTCCAGCCGCGCACGGACCCGGGAACATTTTTTTTTTCTGAATGACTTTTTACTCTCTTGGATATGACGACGAGAGGAGCCGCCATGGGAGACTTAACGGATGGCAGCATGGACCGACGATTTCATCCCTATCGCATGTGTTCTCCTTTATAGTCCACCCCCTCTCCTCCCCATCCTCCCCATCCTCCTCCTCCTCCTCCTCCTCCTCCTCCTCCCTCCTCCCCATCCTCCTCCTCCCTCCTCCCCATCCTCCTCCTCCTCCCCCCACCTCCCTCCTCTCCATCCTCCCTCCCTCCCTCCTCCTCCTCCCTCCTCCTCATCCCCACCTCCACACATCGCATGACCGGGTTGATGTTCACGTCCGCGACATTATGATCTCTGATGGTTTATTCAGGGGGTC
>JAOPHQ010001423.1:0-487500 GCA_030340625.1 Merluccius polli | reverse complement strand
AATGCATATGTTCCTCAGTGCTAATAATGTATGTATGTATTCATGTATGTATGTGTGTGTGTGTGTGTGTTTGTGTTACTGTAATCTAGCCAATAGGGAGAATTCTAGCCCAATTCTAGCCACCTTTTCCTAATGGGTCTCATCTCTCTCTCTCTCTCTCTCTCTCTCTCTCTCTCTCTCTCTCCCTCTCTCTCTCACACACACACAGGGAACGCCACGATGCTGTGGTGCGCATGGCGCACCAGCGTCTTCAAGTCGGTGACGGGCCGCTTCATCGCCAACCTGGCGTGCTCCAGCGCCGGCGCCGCCCTGGTCTGTGTTCCCTTCGACGTGGCACTGGCCGCCACCGCCGGCCCAGATCTGTGCTGCGGCTGGCTGCGCGTGCCCGCCGTGTGCAAGACCATCAAGTTCCTCCACCGGCTGTTTTGCTCCGTCACCATGCTCAGCTTTGCCGCCATTGCTCTCGACAGGTCAGCACGGGTCTGTTTACAGTAAAGGCCCGATATATTGGAAATTAAAGAGAAATTGGCATAGTGTTCGCATAGGCATCACATGGTGTTTTTGACCAATTGTAGGCAGAGGTGCATTGTGGGAAAAGTTGGAGCACCCTGTGCACACTAAGACAATCAAAGCCCAATGGGCCATGATGTGTACATACGAGAAATATGTTGAACTGCTGTGTACTGATTCTAAATGCTGAAGCCAGGCACTTTGTTCCTCTGGAGAAAAAGGGACAAATCCATTCAATCAGGTTATTCTGATCGACTTCCAACCAGGGCTAAAGTCCAGTTAATGGTTTTCACAGTGGATGAAGGCTTTTCTTTAGTTTTTTTCCCTTTTTTTCATTATTACCATCTGAGGACCCCTGGGAAGGACACTTATTTACCGGCCTGAAGCTGAGGTCCCCAGAGACAGCACAGTTTAGCAGCCCTCGCACAATCCCAAGCCCCAAAAAAAGAAGATTTTAACTTTTGTGTCATAATAGTTTTTACTGCTGCATATGCGGTAGTTTATAAATATGAATAAATATAAATATAATTCTAACTAGATCAGATCAAACAGAATCGGTCATCATTATAACAGTTCATTTTTGCCCGGTGAACTCATGAAATCCCGCCTGCGGGAGGGAGGGAGGTGGAGCCACTGCCCCTCGCAATGTCTGTGTACGGGCCGAGATCTGCGCCACAATGTTCATGTTTTCATATCAAAGGGAATAGAGTTAGGTAATCCATCTCTTGGTTTACATTGAATTATATTGTAAGCTTTTGTCAAAATACGATTTTCAACACTTAATTCAATTCTCATGTTGTAATTCTAAGTCATAGTCCTAATTCATTTAGACTTCGAAACGGTATGTCGATATCTTGAGTATTCATTTCACTCCATTGTTTAAAGATTTGAGTTGCAAGTTTTCAATTGCTACACTTTCCCTATCAGCAATGCTATTATCATGGTTATTTTCAGGTTCACATAATATCTGTTTAGGTTTTTATCATTCATCGTATCTGCTTTATACTACGGACTAGATTCCCATTCCCCATTGAAACCACTACTATCAGAAAGGAACAAAATCACTGAATTATTTATTTCCATGGGGTGGATGGACTGGATTGACAAGCAGGCTGAGATTGCATCACATTTTTAGGACTCACACACATGCACACATGCACACACATTGCACACACATTGCACACACACACACACACACACACACACGCATGCACGCACACACACACACACACACACACACACACACACACACACAGACGTGCACACACATGCACACACACATACATTTGCACAACCACTCACACATCCGTACAAGTATAGTTACACACATAAGAGCATGCAACCAATACACTCATCCACCTCATTACGTGAAACAAAGACACAATTCATTCCCATCCTCAAACACACACCATAGCATATGCTTGCAATATAACAGCCCTTAACAATAACAACATTTTTTTCCACACATTGTGTTGCTATTCTCTTAGATCTCACCCTCATGTTCCCAAGCAGATGTCTGCTCACCGAGGAATCACCCCCCCCCCCCCCCCCTTTAAAGATACAGAGACACCCATTTCATCCAGCACTCCCTCTCCCCGTCTGTCCACAGCGCTCCTCATCTCTTCCCATCTCCCTTTGCCAATCCAGATTTGTTTTTCCAAACATTTTTGTATATCATACGCAAAAAAAAAAAATGTAATAATTGAAAACGTTTTTTCAACCACGTTGAAAGCATTGGGAAAGCGCTAGCATAATGGATTATCCCACCCTAATATGCATGCAATGTGATGCAACAACAGCGAGTTGATACTGCTACAATATGCGTAGCATCCTGCGGCAACGTAGCGGTCCTCATGTCTGTTCATTCAGTCTGCGTTACCGTCACTAAAGAGTTCAAACGCTTGTGTGCTTGTGATATCGAGGGGGCAGAAGAGGAGATACCTCACATCTGAAGTAGTAGTTATATATTTAACATCTCGATAAGGTTGCTCGCTCCCTCTATCAAGAACCTGAGGTTACAAAGACATTGTTTTAACAATGACGATATAATTACTATAATTGTTAATTCCGGCCATCCTCTGCGATTTCCCCCGATCATTATTTTCTGTTCCTATATTGCTTTGTTTTGTCTGCTGCATGTAAAGCGTCCTGGGGTCCCTTGAAAGGCACTAAATTAAAGTTATTATCATTTTGCTATTATAATTGAAAGAGCTACACTCATGCAAGACGTTAATGCTAATGGTATGCTGAATGGGTTCAGCTTATTAATGAATGTCACATTCATGATGGGGATGTTTGGGCACTTAAGCCCAGGACAGTTCATATTCAAATGAACCAATCTTAATTTGTCTTGAGGGATATTTAAGCATTCAAATAGCAATTTTCACATCAACTTTCTACATTAAACACACTACCTTTTATT
Organism: Merluccius polli; assembly: GCA_030340625.1. Classification (NCBI taxonomy): domain Eukaryota; kingdom Metazoa; phylum Chordata; class Actinopteri; order Gadiformes; family Merlucciidae; genus Merluccius; species Merluccius polli. Next base: position 484,568 of record JAOPHQ010001423.1, on the reverse strand, counting down.
TATTTTAAGTAGGACGCCTTTTTTTAAATAAAATCTCCCCGCCTGCTCATCAACCTGATGTACCCCCCTTAGGTATTACTCAGTGCTGTACCCCTTGGAGAGGAAGATTTCTGAAGCCAGATCCAGGGACCTGGTCATCTACATGTGGGCGCACGCCACGGTGGCTAGCGTCCCCGTGTTCGCCGCAACCAACGTGACGGACGTGTACGCCACCGCCACCTGCTCGGACGCGCCGGCCCGCTCCCTGGGCCACGTGCTGTATGTGGCGTTCTACAACGCCACCACCGTGGTGCCGCCGCTGGCCCTGGTCTTCCTGCTCATGCTGCTGGTCCGCCGCGCGCTCAGCGCCAGCCAGAAAAAGAAGGTGGTGATCGCGGCGCTGCGCACGCCCCAGAGCGGCATCTCCATTCCCTACGTGTCCCAGCGGGAGGCCGAGCTGCACGCCGCCCTGCTGGCCGCCGTGCTGGCCTTCTCCGCCTGCAGCGCCCCCTACGGCGCGCTGGCCGTGTACCGCGCCGTGCTGGGCGGCGAGACGCTGCTGCCCGCGCCGCTCTACCTCACCGCCGTCTGGCTCCCCAAGGTGTCCCTGGTCACCAGCCCCCTGCTGTTCCTCACCGTCAGCCGCGCGGCCCGCCACAGCCTGCTGGACCTGTTGGCCAGGGCGCACCGGCGCTACAGCCGCCGCAACGTGGTGGGCTCCGGGGGTCTGGTGTCGCTGGGCGGGGAGAGCAGGGGGGGTGCGGGGGCGGCGGCGGCGGGGGGGTCGCGGGCCGGCCTGGAGACGGTGGGCCGCTCCGGGAGCCAGCTGTTGGAGATGTTCAACATCGGTCAGCAGCAGATCTACCGGCCTTCCGAAGAGGAGGAGGAGGAGGAGCATGGGGAGCTCGCCGCCAAGAATAAGATCCCTTCTTCCCTGGGATCGGGGGTCTGCTCCGAGTCCCCAGAGGGCCACAGCCGGGGGGCCCAACCGGGGAGCCTGAGGCGGGACGGGGTCCCTAAGAAGGAGCAGCAGCGGCTAGGAATGGGGGACGGGGAGGCACCGCCCCTGACCTCGGCACCCAGGGCATCGCCGGCGCAGGCGTGCACAGCGTACGCCTCGTCGTCCCAGGTGGCTCCGGCCACGCCCACGGACAGCGAGGACGTGGTCCAGTTCGGGTTCGGCCCGTTTGAGTTGCCGCCCCAGTGGCTGCCGGAGACCAGAAACAGCAAGAAGAGGCTGCTGCCCCCGCTGGGGAACACCCCAGAGGAGCTGATCCAGACCAAGCAGCCGCGGCCGCGACCCGAACGCCGCATCAGCAGGAACAACAAGGTCAGCACCATACCCACCGTCGACCCCTGAAATGAAGCGGACACCGTGGCAACGTCGACGATCAGTCGGCGTGACGTCTAAGTAAGCTGTATCATTTGCCTTTTTTTTTGACATGCCCCTTTTAAGTGTTGCCGTCGTATAAGCCCCTCTTCTTTGACTTTACTTTCCCAATGTGCATTAAAGTCTTGCAAACCATAAGACATTTTTTTTAGATTTGCCACTGTGATGTTTTGATATGGGTGTCCAGTGAAGGACTTGTACTCTAACACCCTGAATTCTTCAGTCGTACGTATTTCTTTCATTCACTTTGAGTTATGTTACATACAATGTATAAATGCACTGAGGCTCACTCAAGATTTTTAGAGAATAAAACGAGTCAGACATGTTGTCATGTGTTTTCCATGGCTATTTTCAACAGATTTGATGTGATTGGTTTAGTAATAACCAGCAGTAGAATAATATATGTTTAATGATTGTTTATGAACTGATCATGTACTGCCAAGATTTGCCATGTCAGTCATCTGATTTGAAGTACATTCATGTGTGATCTATATTGTTGTACCACATGACATTTGTCAAAAGGACCCAGCTGCTGTTCCTCGTGTTGCAAGCTTGGCTTTTATTTGTCACCAGAAGCATAAAGAAAGCGAGCCAGAAGGCAACATTTAGATAACTAATTTCTGCTGCGTTATCATTGCATTTTTATTCTATTACTTTTTCCTTGCTTTGCATAAAAAGTCTATGACTCCCTTACAAAACATCTGCATGGAGACAGTAACACAGCTGCTATTTGATCTGTCTATTTATAGTTTTTAATTTTAATTGTATTAAGATTACAAAAACACTACCAGGAACAGGCTGATGCTTTGACTCAGCAGCACTTCAAATATTTGTTAACCCCCCCCCCCCCCCCCCAGTACACACACACACACACACACACACACACACACCGGCATGCACAGACGTGTATGCTTTGTACACAATACAGCCCCTTGCTGTGTCCACAAAACCAGAGGATCTATATGGCATCCAGGACCAAGCCCTTTATCAGCCAGCATTGTGCGGCCATGCTTGAATAGAAGGAGGAGGAGGAGGAGGAGGAGGAGGAGGAGGAGGAGGAGGAGGAGGAGGAGGAGGAGGAAGACGGTGTTTCCAGAGCAAATGATTGCTTGGGCATCATAGAACAGCTATAGAGAGGTAAGATGCATCCATCTCCCAACCACTCATGGGTTCTTCTCAAAGACAGTCCTCACTTTGTTTGTCGTTTTTATTGTTTCCAATGAAAATGTCCAAAACACATTTTACCCGCTGTGATGTTAAATCGTTGCTCACGCATCCTTTTTTTTGTGACATTTTTTATTCTGGCTCGGGGAAAAAACCTACACCGTTCATTTTCGTAAATAGCTTGTTGCTGTGAAGAGCATCTTCAATCTATCACAGACTATTGTTCAGCAAAACGTCATTACAGGTACAAGTGCTTTAGCCCAGTTCTATTTGAAAGGATGTTGCCTTTGCTGTGATAATTTAGTGTTTGCATTTCAGATGTACTCATTTGTATTGCTTTGCTGCATCGAGTTCGAAATGTCAGAGATGAAATGGGACACGCTCGGCAGTCCGGTTCTGAACGGCAACTTTTGGACCTCTGAGGACGGGCCTAAATATTTGAGTCCAAAAATGTGTCGCGTGGACAATGTCCGATCGCCTTTATAACATCATATCTACTGTTACATAATCAGCAACTCTGACTATTGCTGATTATTATGAGTGAATAACCACATCACATTGTAACGTATAGCCTTCTTACCTAACCTAACAGTATAACCTATAGCGGAGCATATAAAACGGCCTACGGTCACGTTTAGTCTACTGCAACTTCTTGTTTAACCACAAGGCGTCACTGAAGTCCAGATTGATGAGCACGAACCCGGGAAGTGGAAGTGCGTACGGGCCTGCTAAAAAAACTGAAACTGAGCTGGCTGTCTGGGGTGGGGCACAGGGGTCTCACAGGGTGGGCCAGGCCCCCTCATGCCCCCCGATAGCAACGGGCCTGTTGTATGATACAGAGCCGGGTGCATCGATTAAACAAATCGTTTAATCTTCTGGCGCGTAAGACTCTCAAAGTAGGCTATGTGTAAGAAGGAGCACATGGTAATACTATTTTCACTGTGTGGCATGGGAACAAAGCCTCCATTTATTTGCTTGTGTTTCATTATATATTATCATTATTATTATTACTCAGTGCAGTTAGCATGTTAGCATTGTGCACGGCAATGCTAACATGCTGGCCCGATCCCGAGCTAGGCGTGCATCTCGTGCTTGGTCTGACTCGGCTGCATGTGCACGGCGCTTTGCCTCGCGCGTCCGCTCCCGCTTGGCATGGCTATCTTTAGGCACGTTAGCATCAGCAAAGGCGGTCTGCAGCGAAGATTAGATGTCATGGTCAGTGGCTAAACTCTGGCGTCACGCACGCTACCATTCACTTTCCACAATGGAAGATGAAATTGCGGTTAAAGTCACACTTCAGCTTGCTCACATGCGGTAAGTTGAACATTTAGCGTTAACACTCGCCAGACAGCCGTGCTAATTATTCAGAATTTCAACTTCATAGCCTACACTGCACTACACAAATAGTGGCAACCTTGGTAAAAAAAAAACTAGTAGAAAGGACTAAACTAAAATTATGATTTACCAACGCAATACATTTAAATATATATACATAAATAAATATAGCATTTACCTCAAGTAAAATGATTCAAAAGAAAGTCCTCATTATATAACAGCTAGGTATTTGGGACCAGGCTATTTCCAGGAACAAAAGCGTTCATTCTGAAAGTTACATCGCTGAAATGTGAATTGCTTGTAATGTTTGAGTATAGCGAAACAAAATGGCAAACTTACAAGACTTTGCTTCAATATAACATCTCCGGTTTCTCTTTCTCCATCTGTTCTTGAATGTACTGTGATGAGCGGCAGAGAGCGAGATGTACCCAGCATCCCGCTCGGCGGTGTAAGTTAATAGGGGTCCCCTCTGGATACACTACACATGCACTACTTAGAAATATGTCCTCTAGACTCAAGAGCTCACACTCAACACTTTCCTTGGGTCCTCAGCAGTACACCTGTGTCGATCGGATGAACGGGTGTCGAGGAAAATAAAAGGACAAACATACGTGCATACATACACACACACACACACACACACACACACACATACAGAGACTTTATGCTATGTGCTTTGAATCTGTTGTTTTGTTGGCAGGGTTTGTTAGTGGATGCAAAACAAATCTCCGATGCCATCAGAAACAAACCAAACCACCAACCCCATCGTAGATAAAGAAAGGAGGATATAATAACACTTTCAAATGAGAAGATAAATCATTTGAATGAAACTCTTTTTCCAAAGTGGTTTCTGTATCTCTAGTTCTAGTTTCTGTATTGCCTAGTCCAAATGCTCTACAAACATGGCAGGTAAAACCTTTCGTTATATTGCTATATTGTTTCATCTTTTTTGCTCTGTGGATGCATTCATTCGTCATTCATTCTTTGATTGAGATTTATAAACGGTAACTGAATGCGACTCACATACTGCACAAGTGAGTGTCTAACAACATAATTGTATGTTGTTTTGTGTGTCAGGCCCTGTTACTCATAGTGGATGGCGAGAGGCTATGGCTTTTTTATACTTCCAGGTTGCTTGGCAACAGCAAACCAACGTCCTTTAGACATAGTTCAATGTACCTATTAGCAGCAACGCAAGGTGAGGTGCTTAAAGTCTCAATTGAACCTCCATTCCAGGGAAGTCATTCCTTAGAGGGCTAGACACCGATGGAGAAACGCACCATGAGTCCGGCATCAGCAGCGGGTGTTTTCTTTTGACTGTGATCTGCAGGTGAGAAGAGATGCTAACCCACGGTGGCAGGCGTTAGCATCTATCATGTCACAGATGTGACCTTGGTCAGCACAAGCCACCGCTGTGCTTCACCGGGGCCTCAGACGGATCTAACTGAAGCGTTGATGGGACAACGAGGCGGATGTGCTGGTGCATGTGTGCGGATGTGCTGGTGCTTTGCATGCACTGATTCTGCTGACCAGATACAGTGGATGCCAATGACTTTTAGACTATTTTTAGGATGGGATTTTATTATAATGCGAGTATATCTGCTGTAAAGTGTCTTTGAGTACCTTTAAAAGCGCTGTACAAATAAAATGTGTTATTATTTTGTGCTTTTGAGAGGCAAGGAGACAAGGAGTTTTTTTTTGTCTCTGAATTGTTTTTCAATCCTTGGCTGGTAAGTGCATGTTTTGTTGTCTTGTATTACTCTATTATAAACAATGTATGACTTAATAATAATAATAATGTTAGCAATAATATAATAGCTTTATTTATTTTTAATTTCCAATCTCTTTTTCCTGCTTCCTTTGCTCTTCCCATGCAGATCCACACAGGAGTCTGTGTGCATCTCAGCAATCAGTTGTCAGACAGGTGATACAGCCAGAGCCATCAACCCCCCACCCCCTCTCTCTCAGGGAGGGAGGGAGGGAGGGAGAGAGAGAGAGAGAGAGAGCGTGGCCCGCTGTCATTACATAAGAGCTGCATTCATCATTAAGAGGAGTTATTATACAACTACCTCCTCGTCAGCCGATACTGTGCTACACCCACCGCATCCAACTTTGAATATAATCTCAACATTCCTCACTTGCCCAGATACAAGCAGCCTTTTGTGGGGAGTGCAAGGTTCAGTGGTGGTGGGCCAGTAGCTCCATAAGCCCTGCTCCTGGCTCCTCCATGTGGTACAGGAGAGGAGAGGAGAGCTGAGCCATCCAGTTGGAAAGGGTAAAGGAGTATATTTTGAACATGGGTGATAAATCTGATCATGGAGTATGGAGGACAGAAGGTAATACACCAGGCTTGCTGGGCATTTTTGAGAATGTGCAGCTTGTGCAGTTAGATCTAGTTCTACAGTTAGATCTAGTTCTACAGTTAGATCTAGTAATACAGTTAGATCTAGTTCTACAGTTAGATCTAGTAATACAGTTAGATCAGGCAGTTAGATCTAGTTCACAGTTAGATTTAGTAATACAGTTAGATCTAGTTCTACAGTTAGATCTAGTAATACAGTTAGATCTAGTTCTACAGTTAGATCTAGTTCAACAGTTAGATCTAGTAATACAGTTAGATCTAGTTCTACAGTTAGATCTAGTAATACAGTTAGATCTAGTTCTACAGTTAGATCTAGTAAAACAAATAGATCTAGTTCTACAGTTAGACTTATACAAGGGAGTCATATACAGCATACACATTAAAAACATTGTCATTTTGCATTTACATAATTATTCCTACATTATTGTCATCTCATTATCATCTCACTTGGGAGAGATGGGCCTGAATACATTTTACATTTTATAATGTGGGGATTTATGGTAAATAGCTTTTTATTCGCTACAATAAAATGGACATCTAATTTACACACAATCTAAAGAGCATGGTGAGACTAAAACATCGACAGTTAGATCTAGTTCTACAGTTGGATCTAGTAATACAGTTAGATCTAGTTCTACAGTTAGATCTAGTAATACAGTTAGATCTAGTTCTACAGTTAGATCTAGTTCTACAGTTAGATATAGTAATACAGTTAGATCTAGTTCTACAGTTAGATCTAGTAATACAGTTAGATCTAGTAATACAATTAGATCTAGTTCTACAGTTAGATGTAGTAATACAGTTAGATCTAGTTATACAGTTAGATCTAGTAATACAGTTACATCTAGTAATACAATTAGATCTAGTTCTACAGTTAGATCTAGTAATACAGTTAGATCTAGTAATACAGTTAGATAGTTCTACAGTTAGATCTAGTAATACAGTTAGATCTAGTTCTACAGTTAGATCTAGTTCTACAGTTAGATCTAGTAATACAGTTAGATCTAGTAATACAGTTAGATCTAGTTCTACAGTTAGATCTAGTAATACAGTTAGATCAGGCAGTTAGATCTAGTTCACAGGTAGATTTAGTAATACAGTTAGATCTAGTTCTATAGTTAGATCTAGTAATACAGTTAGATCTAGTTCTACAGTTAGATCTAGTTCAACAGTTAGATCTAGTAATACAGTTAGATCTATTTCTACAGTTAGATCTAGTAATACAATTAGATCTAGTTCTACAGTTAGATCTAGTTCTACAGTTAGATATAGTAATACAGTTAGATCTAGTTCTACAGTTAGATCTAGTAATACAGTTAGATCTAGTAATACAATTAGATCTAGTTCTACAGTTAGATCTAGTAATACAGTTAGATCTAGTAATACAGTTAGATAGTTCTACAGTTAGATCTAGTAATACAGTTAGATCTAGTTCTACAGTTAGATCTAGTTCTACAGTTAGATCTAGTAATAGAGTTAGATCTAGTAATACAATTAGATCTAGTTCTACAGTTAGATCTAGTAATACAGTTAGATAGTTCTACAGTTAGATCTAGTAATACAGTTAGATCAGGCAGTTAGATCTAGTTCACAGTTAGATTTAGTAATACAGTTAGATCTAGTTCTACAGTTAGATCTAGTAATACAGTTAGATCTAGTTCTACAGTTAGATCTAGTTCAACAGTTAGATCTAGTAATACAGTTAGATCTAGTTCTACAGTTAGATCTAGTAATACAGTTAGATATAGTAATACAGTTAGATCTAGTTCTACAGTTAGATCTAGTAATACAGTTAGATCTAGTAATACAATTAGATCTAGTTCTACAGTTAGATATAGTAATACAGTTAGATCCAGTTCTACAGTTAGATCTAGTAATACAGTTAGATCTAGTAATACAATTAGATCTAGTTCTACAGTTAGATCTAGTAATACAGTTAGATCTAGTAATACAGTTAGATAGTTCTACAGTTAGATCTAGTAATACAGTTAGATCTAGTAATACAGTTAGATCTAGTTCTACAGTTAGATCTAGTTCTACAGTTAGATCTAGTTCTACAGTTAGATCTAGTAATACAGTTAGATCTAGTAATACAGTTAGATCTAGTTCTACAGTTAGATCTAGTAATACAGTTAGATCAGGCAGTTAGATCTAGTTCACAGTTAGATTTAGTAATACAGTTAGATCTAGTTCTATAGTTAGATCTAGTAATACAGTTAGATCTAGTTCTACAGTTAGATCTAGTTCAACAGTTAGATCTAGTAATACAGTTAGATCTATTTCTACAGTTAGATCTAGTAATACAATTAGATCTAGTTCTACAGTTAGATCTAGTTCTACAGTTAGATATAGTAATACAGTTAGATCTAGTTCTACAGTTAGATCTAGTAATACAGTTAGATCTAGTAATACAATTAGATCTAGTTCTACAGTTAGATCTAGTAATACAGTTAGATCTAGTAATACAGTTAGATAGTTCTACAGTTAGATCTAGTAATACAGTTAGATCAAGTAATACAGTTAGATCTAGTTCTACAGTTAGATCTAGTAATACAGTTAGATCTAGTAATACAGTTAGATCTAGTTCTACAGTTAGATCTAGTAATACAGTTAGATCAGGCAGTTAGATCTAGTTCACAGTTAGATTTAGTAATACAGTTAGATCTAGTTCTACAGTTAGATCTAGTTCTACAGTTAGATCTAGTTCAACAGTTAGATCTAGTAATACAGTTAGATCTAGTAATACAGTTAGATCTAGTAATACAGTTAGATCAGGCAGTTAGATCTAGTTCACAGTTAGATTTAGTAATACAGTTAGATCTAGTTCTACAGTTAGATCTAGTAATACAGTTAGATCTAGTTCTACAGTTAGATCTAGTTCAACAGTTAGATCTAGTAATACAGTTAGATCTAGTTCTACAGTTAGATCTAGTAAAACAAATAGATCTAGTTCTACAGTTAGACTTATACAAGGGAGTCATATACAGCATACACATTAAAAACATTGTCATTTTGCATTTACATAATTATTCCTACATTATTGTCATCTCATCATCATCTCACTTGGGAGAGATGGGCCTGAATACATTTTACATTTTATAATGTGGGGATTTATGGTAAATAGCTTTTTATTCGCTACAATAAAATGGACATCTAATTTACACACAATCTAAAGAGCATGGTGAGACTAAAACATCGACACAATTGTTTAGAAACAACCATATATGGTTAATGTCATACATAAAATAGGGTCACCCATAGAGGTGTCGAACACATGCTTCAGCAGGACCCTTCTGGATGGCTCCTGTGTGTTTCCAGTAGCAACCAGTGGTTCTGGCGGGAAGGACTGTGATGAAGTACGTCTCAGAGCTGTTCAAGAGCCTCCCTCCTAACGCCCGTAACAACATGCATAAATACATTGTCTCTTTTTAAATCTAGAAAAGAGCATGTTATGAGGTAATATCAACGTGGCCACAGAGGGCAACAATGGCACTGACTGACTTCAGCTCAACGTTAATTGGATTTGGCACTACTCAAACACAAATTGTACATTGTAATGTAAGATTTATTTTCTGTTGTGTTGCTGGGGTGAACTGATGTGACCGATACTATTCTTTGCAGCTCTACATTCAAAAGGGGCGAAATCAGTCCGCACACTGAAGACTAAAACTCACCAAAACACAGCAAAACAAAACAGAAATGGGCACAAGCAAAACAGCACTGTTTGAAAAGCAGCCCACCCAGAGGGTTCAGCAGCAGTTCTGAAGAATCAAAAACAGCACCAGGTAGACTTTCATGGCAGCATTTTGTATTTTGTTACAAATGTTTAATTGCTAGGCATCATTTAATGTCCATATGATGTACAAGATTTGACATGTTTGAGCTGTTACTAATTAACTTACTTACTTACTTACTTACTTACTTACTTAATTACTTACCAGATTACAAGCGTTCATTTGGACTTTTGTTGCCAACATTCACTTGTCCAGCTCAAAATTGTTTCCTGTCAATGTCACTAAAAAGTGTTTTTGTCTTTTACGCAGCAGCATCAACAACAGGCGGTACAGATAATAATGTCCACAGGATGCTCTGTTTTCACTCCAAGTAATGCATGCCATCAGCTATCAACGCTGATACTTTAACACAACACACACACACACACACACACACACACACACACACACACACACACACACACACACACACACACACACACACACACAGGACTTGCATTAATGTGGAAGGTATTTAGACCATAGGGGGCGTTATTGTCACACAGAACACTCTGAAAAGGATCGGCCATTGAAGAAGTCCTCCTCTTGACCTCTTCAAACAGACACGCACACACACACACACAACCACACACACACACACACACACACACACACACACACACACACACACCCTTTATATATAGATGATATTTTAGGACATTAATTGCACTATATTGTTGTGGTAAAAAAAAAAGCAAACACAGTGAGAGCGAGCATGCACACTCCATGCAGAGCACACAGAAGATGGGCTGTGATGTCCTCGCAGAACCAACATGGCACAATGGTAAGCCAGATAAAACAGGGGACAGATAAAACACTTTTTGAAAATGTGTTTTAATCACACGAACCAAGAACAATCGTCTTGTCATGTATCTATTCTGGAATAAAAATCAAGGGTAACACTGGTAAAAATGTCCCCCCTCTAAAATGTACCAGTGACGAGTGGATATAAAGAGAAGTCCTGTGTGCTTATGCAGAGATCCCTGTGTGTGTGTGTGTGTGTGTGTGCCTTTGTGTGTGTTTGTGTGTGTGCCTTTGTGTGTGTGTGTGTGTGTGTGTGTGTGTGTGCCTTTGTGTGTGTGTGTGTGTGTGTGTGTGTGTGTTTGTGTATGTGTCTGTGTGTGGTCTGAGCATGTAGAAACCATTTATCAGCAACTACCGACTACAGTGCTGTGAAATACTGACTCTATTCACCCAGTAGAGATGCCTTTTCACCCAAGCAGAGGGTGGAAATGTATGCCAAAAAGGAGCCAATTATGAACCGTTTTGGTCAAACACCATACTTTAGGTTTTCTGGCCAGGGCACAGGTTAAAAGCTTTTTATGGACCCAGCACCCAGCCAGGAGGTTTTTACCGTTAAGAAATGTAAGACAATATTGTTTTTATGTCCTAATAGGAAACACATGAAGAAAAGGCTTCTGTGCAATGATGTGATTGACATGAGAAAGAAACACAGCGCAAAATACATTGTTTGTGACAACCGTCTTCACATGATTATATATGAAGTAGAGTTTTGCATTTCATAGGGAATAACTAGATCCCTCACTATGGTTTAAGGCTTCCTGAATGAATTATAATTTATAATTATATAATATAATTATAATTATAATCTATTACATGTATTGAACTATTTATACATACAGTGTATGTCAACGGGTAAGTAACTAACTAATTGATTGATTGATTGATTGAGTGGGTGGTGGGCATGGTTAAGTACTCCTGCAGTGAGTTACTAATCAGGCAGGTAGCCAGGTCAACAACGCTTCATTGTTTGTAGCTCTTGCTCTGGCAGTTGGATGGGGAAACGATCTCTGTTGGCTTGCATAGTAGCTCCTTTAACAGTTTAAAGGGGAGCTTATGTACTTTCCCCTCGTTTGTTTTACGCATGTGGACTGTCTGAGCTGAGGCTATTGAAGGGGAAGCTATTGGAAAGACTGCACAGACTGAAGGGGACATTAACACAACACACATCTAGTAACTTCTGCTCTGCCAAGTAAGGAAAGTGATAACTCCTGAAACTCCTTGCATCTCTCTGTGTCTCTGAACTGTCTGCCACACCATTGAAAGCTGCTTCCATCGCTCTACTGTCCAGTCCCCGAACAGAGACCTGGGGCAAATACAAATCCCTGTGGGTCAAATTTCTGTGGGGATAGGATACTTGTGAGGCCTGCAACCAATGACCTAGCCCCACCATCTCTAATATGTTGGCTTGTGTCCCTTTTGCCCCATAACTGTCCCTTCAGAGGGGTGGTTGTAGCGTATGTATTTAAGTGCCTTCCTATTGCTAACCTTGTTCCCAAGCGTCCTAGGGAGAGATATCCGTTTCTGTTACATATTTAGTGGTGAGGGAGCAAGAAGGAGGGACTTCATGTTTCGGATATTGCTTGGTCAAATAATTGTATATTAAAAACCCTTGTATTTCTTCTCCCTGTCATTTGTTGTTGCTCTTCTTTTCCTCTTCTTCATGTTCTGCGGGCTACTGACAGCTCACATGAAGTAAGAGATCGGAAATTGCGGTGGTAGGAGGGACCAGAGCTGACCGGACGCTAGCCCATAATTCACCGCACCCCCTACCTCCTATAGTTGCTTTGCGGTGCCTCCCCATTGGTTGTTTGAAAAGCCATCTTTGACTTCACAGCGGAGTTTGTGTGTATGTATCCGCCCATGTGTGCCCCTTTTAATTAAAGAGGAGATGACCGACCCTAGTCTCTCCTGTGCCCACATAGTTTGGGGAATAGTACAGTGTTGTGACTTGTCTTGGTCTTCTGTGTTGGAGTTGTGTGCTGGAGAGTCCTGCATGTTGTGTGGAGAAGTCTAGATTCACTTCGACCCTCTGACATCTACATTAACATATGTATATACAATTTTTATGTATGTATGTATGCTTGCGAAAAGCTGGAAAGCTGACAGCTTGTTTCGCGCATGCGCACTGTGACACCGAGTAGTACAGTTACTGCTAGAGGCCTTAGTTTACTGTAGATGAGCATTTTGAATGGCAAAAAAGCTGTCAATGAAGCAGCTTATCTGCCAACGCGCATGCGCAAACCTGACTTGTTTGAATTTTTTCCGTGGTGCTGAAATCCTCCTCTCTTTTCTTCGCTCCGCTTGAGCGCGGCTGAACCTGGCTTGAGGCCACTTCATGGGCGAAAGCCAGTTCGGAATACTGTAAATTCCAACATGTTGTTGGTAACTTTGTAGGCATGTGATTGTGTCATTTGATTGACCACGCTGGTTACGTTGTGTGGGCGCATCAAGCGTCATGTCAGTGCTGAATATTTCTGCTTTCATTTAGCCTACATATACACTGTAAATTCCAACACAAATTCCAGGTTGTTGGTAACATGGGGCAAGTGTGAGTGTGAGAGTGTCAAAATCGAGTTGATATGTATGTATGTATGTATGTATGTATGTATGTATGTATGTGAGGATAAGATGATTATTGATGCATGGGTTCTATTTTTGCCACTTTGAATTGTTTGTCCAGTCTGTAGAATCCACCACCTCCATCCTTCATTACCCAGTGGTGCTTGGGCATGTCTTACTGTTAATATTTGACTTGAGTGGAGAATGTACTATCCGGCGTGAAGTTGTTTTATGATGTGACTGACCTCAGTGCGATGCATTTGAGGGTTTGCTGTGGAGTGAGAGATGTTTCTCCATAGAATGTGTTTTGTCGGTAAGAGCTAGAGGTGACATCTGCCAAGCTGGGTCTCACCTTGGTTCTAAAAAAACCTTGTAGGTGCCAAAAAAAATGCTCGCTTTTTTACAGACATTCTCTAAAATAGAGGCATCCTGAGGCCTTCCCTTCAGCATCAAAACCCCACAAGTCAACTCAGGTTGAAACATAAAAAGGGTTGACAAACACAAAAACTGGCCTGCTTACATGTAGTGATGGAGTGATGGCCTATTCTGAATTCATATTCTGGAGATTTATATTCTTTGTGTGTGTGTGTGTGTGTGTGTGTGTGTGTATTTTGTTCCTTATTAACTGAACTCATCAGTCAAGCAATACATCACTCAACCAATAAATCAGCCAGGTCATTAACCAATCCATTAACACGTTAGTTGATGAAATACAGGACTGCTTGAGATGCTTATTAATAGTGTGTAACTGAGTGCATAATAGTATATAATTCATGTCTGGAAACATACACATATGTTGTTGGGCTTGAAACGTAACACGTGTCGTTTTTAGGGGGGCCTGACTATTGGCCTATCAGGTTGTTTTGCTGGTTCATCAGTCTCTTACCTATTTCTTTTTGCGTACATATTCTCTCTCTCTCTCTTCCTGTTACTTTCTATTTTACTTCATTTCAATTTGTCATTTCTTTACTATTTCTTCTTCCTTGTTTTGTGATATTCTAAATGCAAAAGTCTCTGTTCAATCAATGTTTTCCCGTCACACAGCGGTAGTTAAGCTCTTGTCTCATTAAAAGCAGCCACTCACCGCCTCCCTGGCACCTTTTCTACTTTACTGGGCTCTTTTAAAGAAAATAACACTGTCTTGCTTTTACTTTTGTTTTCAAGAGTGTAGTTGTTGTGGCAACTAATGCACCATTTCATCAGCCAGTAATTCTTCCAGGCCTTTCTTTCAACCTCGCTGTATTCTTATAGCCTCACACAGTAAAAACTTCAAATAAAACTAATACCAAAGCAGCATACATATTATGATATGAGTTAAGAAGTCCCCAAGATGGCATTGTCTGGTGTTGTCATCATCTACATCACTTGCTTGAGTCTGCTGATTGGCCAACAAAATGTCGTTCGGAGCCAAGCTGCCCGTGTTGGGCTGGTTCCAGACTTGAGGCAAAAAAAGGTGAGAGGCTAGTAGATGTTTTTTTTTCATATTGTGATTGCAATGTATCCTAAGGCTTAACAGGGAATTTCTGTAAATGGCCAATGCCATAGAAAGACACTTTCAGTGGGACAGCCAAGAGTATACACCCAAAAGTATTTTGTAGGGATTATGTCATGGCTTTAATGAGTTGAACCTTGTAATGACAGGTTTGGGATGGGAAAATCAACAGCAAGTTTACCCTCACAACATATTCACACACTGTTAAGTTTTTCTCATGTAGAGATCATGATTGGATGTGAGATGAGCAGTTGTGCATAAGGGATGAGCATCATGGTTTCCATCAACTGTTTGTTTATGTTTGTGTACTTGGCGAGAGGGGCGTTCACGTGAAGCCACTGTGAGGTTGAATCTGAGGGTAGAACTGACAGATTACGCTAACTGGTGGCTAGCTGGAAACTTAGCAGTGTGGTTCCCATGTGAATGTTGTTCCCTCACCAAAGGCCACAATCCCCATTTAAGCAGGAATGAGTTACGGCTGGAAAAGCTGAGCTCAGACAGCCGGGCAGGTCAGGCAGACGGACAGGCAGGCAGGTATAGTCTGGCATACACACCAAGGTGGACATGGCGGCAGAAATACAAAGTCAGACAGACAGGCAGGCAGTTTGAATGTCACAGACAGGCATGGAAGAAACAGTCTGTGTAGTCTGACACCATGCTGCAAAATAGGAACCATACAACATCAAGGCCACTGACCTGCGTTCACGTTCAGAGACAATACATAAATAAATGATGAGTAAATGATAAGAGTCCTGCCAGCACCAGCACACCCTGACACTGTGTACACACATACACAACCACACCCACACCCACACACAAACACACACAAAAAGAAAACAGCCATTGCAGTGCCCAAACGATTTAATGTATCAACAATTTTAATCACCAAGGACATCATTTTTTTACTGAGCCTAGAGCCCAGACCCTAGATCCCAGACCATAGAGCCCAGACCATAGAGCCCAGACTCTAGAGTCCAGACCCTAGAGGCTTGAGTGCTTTGGTGTCCTCAAACACATTGAGAAATTGCAGCAGCCCCTGATCTCAACACACAATTATTGTTTATTAATCTTGGAGGAACTCTCTAGACCTAAACACGTGTGTGTGTGTGTGTGTGTGTGTGTGTGTGTGTGTGTGTGTGTGTGTGTGTGTGTGTGTGTGTGTGTGGAAAGGTGGGCTTCAGGTGTTCTCATGCCCAGGGGGTCTGTTGTCTTGGGCTCCTTCTATAATTGTCATACATTGAATTCCTACCTGCTACACACACACACACACAGGAGGTCTCCAGGTCTTCTCTGTATGGCTTTCAAATGTGAGATGTGAAGCACGTGCACTGGGGGGGGGGGACTTAGAAGAAACACCTCCGTAACATGTAATCACCATGGCAATAAAAAAAAACCCTACCCCTGTCCCATCCCTCTTTGCGTCCAACAGGGATCCACCCAGAGGTCAGCAGGTCACAGCAGTTGGTTGTCTGTTGCATTTTTCTGGGGAGTCAACATGACGGCGAGCATGTGTAGAAGAGTTTTTTATACACTTTGAGTGTAGACACTTTCCATCACAGTGTAGACACTGTCCATCATCAGCTCTTGTCACTCACCGTTATGTTATTGAGCTATATCATCCAGGACTTGCTTAATGGCAATGTCAATCTATCCATTACATTACATAGAGATATACACATGCCCACAAGTCTTTGGAGCTCTCTTGGTACATCTCTCTTTGTACTTGGTGTAGCCTGATCTTGTGAAGGCTGGGCCCTTGTTTCTGTGTACTTGCTAGTGGGACATGATTAACTGTATGTAGCAGATTCTTTACGTGATTTTGGAACGGTCTTTACATTTCTGCCTTTCACTCCGCTTTTTTATTTTGCTGTAATTTTGTGTGTTTGCAACCTAGCAGGCACCTGGCATTTGTTTGCAGCATTTATATTGCTTCAAATATATTACAATAGGTCTTGATTATTCGAATATCTAACTAATATTACAGATTATTTGCACAGGTCTACCTTTAAAAAGAGTGAAAGAGAGATGCGTTAATGTAAAACCGTAAATGAAAAAATACATCAAGCTAGTGTTAACTGAGGTAATATATCTTTCCATGGCATCCATCACATCCCCAACTCCACAAAACGAAAATACCTCACTTAACTCAACTCTTTCATTGACTTTCCATTCATTCTCAGGTATGACTGACCTTTAAACCAGACACAATGTTTCGTTTTAATTTTTAATGTTGTTATGCCACTCACATTCCTCCGTGGTTCGGTAAAGGGAAGCCTATTTTGGAATTGGACAGGCGATGATGGGTGTGTGTGTGTGTGTGTGTGTGTGTCTGTTTGTGTGTGTCTGTGTGTGCGACTCTGTGTGTCTGTGTTTTCATTCCGTGGCACGTGCGGCTTTCAAACGAGCTAAGAGGAAACGCCTGGCTACAGCTGCTGGCTCTGTCCATGCTGGGCACACTGGATGTTTTTCAAAGCAGCCCTCCTCGCTCCTGCACCTCCATATGGGCCTCTGGGGGGGGGGTCAACACATTTCAGCTTGAATCGCCAAAAAAAAGTCATAAAAGTGGCCTGCGGTCACATTACGAGCGAGCTGTGGACGGGGATTCCTAACCACCCCCCTTGGTGGTGAAACGAAAGGATTAGGAAAAATAGGTCCTCTGTTGCTCCGTGGCTCCGCATTCACAGAGCTATAGAAGTGAAATGAGGTCTTGCTTTCAGGTGAGCACGCAGCAGGTGAGGTGTGACCTTGGAGCGTGACCTCCGCAGTCAGGTGGCTTGAGGTCCAATCAGCTTTCTGAGGCCCTTTTTTTCATCTATTTTGTTCTTGAAGGACAACCAGTCAGCCGTTTTTATTAGGCAGCTGGCAGAGGGAGCCCAGGCCCGCCAGTCATCAGCTGGTGATTTGGGGAGCTGCTACCCTATAGAATTGTGGCCGATGTAATGAAAGCAAGCCTTGCTCCTTGCCAGTCCCATGCGCTACCTTTGACATCAGTTGTCAGAATATGTAGAGCTCCTTTATTTTGGCGAATATGCGTCAATTGAGTGAATTTCTGCATGAGGGGTGTGTGTGTGTGACAGAGAAGAGATCTCTGTATTAGGAATGGTTTGGAATTGTCAAACCAGTGAATAGCCAAACGTTGGCTTATTAATGCTAGCACGAAAGGGAGTAAATGTAATGTAATGATACCGTTGCTTTTAGTAGACCATATCGGCCATCTGACCATCTGATAGATACAGCCTCATACCATTCCCCAGTCAGGGGCATGTTTGTGAGGCTGGATGCATGGTCAGTGGGCAAGTGGGACTTCCTCTGTCATCCTCTTGAATTACCTTCCTGCACCGAAGGAGCTGGGACGTAGTAGTCTATAGCATAAGGACTTCTCGAAGCAGCCCACAGGAGCCAAAGATCTTCAAAGATCTTCTAAGTTCATCATCGTTCAAATCGCCATAGAAGTCACGGTCGACGACCCTCGGAGTAGACCCTGAGCTTGTGCTAGCGGAGGTGCGATTCAGGACCCGTGGGGGTTTCATCACCAGAGGTCGAGGGGGCTGCCGGTTGTAGCCAGATCTTCTCCTCTTAATCTCCATCCCCTCTCGCCTCTCTCGATAGGCTCCCCTCCTCTCTGTTTGGTAGGATCTCCTGGAGGTTTTTTTTACGACACATGCTATTAAAGATCACCCTCTTTTTCAGGGTCTCGTCAAGCCTTGGTGCCCAGGCAACATCTGTTAGAGCCGGGGCTTTTGGGTGGTTCCCTTGGTGAACTCGGGCGTCTATTTTGGAATTAGCTGCCCGGCTGGCATGGGCTGGCATAAGTGAATGCGAGGGAGTGGGAAAGCAGAGTCAAATAGGGTTTCACAGAGCTTATTGCAGTCGCTGTGGTTTTAGGCTGTAGCATATTTATAATACAAGTTGGCGTTGGCCAAAGATAAAGATGGAAGCATTTTAAACATCGAGGCGATCCTCGCCTCACACATACGAGCCGACCACTGGGGACCACGTGTGCTTTTATAGGAGGGGTGGATTGAGAACCGGTTTAGTTTATTTTCTAGACTTTGATATATGGGAGGTGTTGCTACACTTTTTGACTGGTTTTGTACACCTAAAATTGAACCAGACAAAAAGCCTGTATTAGGTATATACGATGTGAATGTTGCAGATCATGGTAATCATGTGATATTGACTAACACCTATCAAAAATGCAGCATTCACACAGTTACAGATGTTTACTCTCCAAGTTTCAATATAATGACCTCAACACGACAGTGTAGAAAACAATCTCATGGCATAAACAGATAGGAACCACATCCCTTGTCAATTATACACCAAATTTGTAGACGTGCGTCGTCGTGACCGAAATCCCTCAGACTCCTTTGCTGGTTGTATGGAAACCACCAGTGTTGATGGTTGCTGTCCTGATCCGTATGTGTGGCTATGAAGTCACTCAATGGTTCTGATGAGTATAGGTTGTGTGGGGAGACCATGGCCCTGGAAGGTCCTTTAAACAGCAGTGACTGAATGGAGTGCACCACAACGATGACCTCACTAGACTGCTTAGTCCTGAGAGCCCTCCATAGCCATTATGAAGGGACAGGAAGAATACACAGTGCAATTATTTACTGGTTATACGTGCTACATTTAGCTGATGCTGTTATCCGAGGCAACTCATAGTGACATTAAAACATTGAGAAGAAGGGCATCTTGCCCAAGGATGCCTACAGGTTGACTGTGTATATGAGGTTTAAACCTTTTCAATATCCTTTCCACAATTGTATTCAAATAATGTATAATATAATTGACTGCTTGCTGTTTTGTTTTATTTTCTTGAAATATAGACACACTTTAAGGAACAAGCCAGACATGGATCCAGAAATGAAAACTGCACTGTATGATGGCACCAATGCTATAGTTAAATCCTGAATTTGGATTCAATACGAGTTATGTGCAATTATGAAGTTGACATTCTCACATCTTCCTGCTGTTTACATAACAATATTGTAAATGATTTCTACTGAAGCATATTTTGCTATTCAAGATAGAAAGATATTTGGATTGAAAACATCCTTGAGCAGATAATAATACAGTAAAAAGAAAATTACATTACCATGTATTACAATACCATAATATTGAAACAGTGCCGCCTTTCCGGCTCTATATAACAACCTTCATTGTTTTTAGCACACAAGTGTACCGTACAAGCGATGATATCAGTCTACTTTAGTACCTCAAATTGTGGTTGTTCGACTCAAGTGTAAATGGAGTCAGTGCTAAAGCACCGGTCGAACTGTCCAAATTAAAATGAAAATTGACCTATTTTCTCCCATCATGCTCTGCAGCATCTGCACGCTGTATTCATTTTAAGCGGTCTCACTTAAGTGAGTGCTTGTTGCTTGTTTATGTAACATATTTAGTTTTTACAATGACATATTTAAAATTTTGTACAACAAATCTTGTTGCACCAATAACAATGCTGTGCTAAAATACAAAATGTTAAAATAATGTCAACACTTACCTAGAACCTCTCAGCCCACCCAAAATATATATTTTTAAATCTCATTGTGTTGGAATTTCGAGCTCAAAAAGGAGGTTCACTTACACTTTAAGGACCATAAGAAGGCCTGCAGCCAAGGGAGCTCTAGCGCTTGCGTGTGGGCAAAGTGACATTGATTCCTTAATAATGTGTGTCCTCCCCACACAAAAACCCCCTCAATTTCCTGCACAGTTCCTACAGCGTCCACATCCCAATACCCGCAAATGGTGGCCTGTAATCCAAATGCTTGTAATCTCTCCAGCTGTGGCTTGGTTGACAGACAGATGAACAGAAAGAAAGGGGCAGAATCTGGTTCAGTTGTACATTCCTCCTGAACCACATTGAAAATGCATAGTAACACATATAGACAGCGGGCCCTGTAATTGGTCCCCTTTTTAGCTCAACTATCAACAAAGAAAATGTCCTCATGGTATGAAAATATAGTGAAAATATAGTGAAAAATAGCACTTAGGTTTTGGAACCAAACTCATCTAACTCAAAAACCTCATCAGCAACACTCAAATTAAACCCTACACACCATTTAATTGGCTTCCCTGTGTGATTTTGTTTTCATTCACATACTTTCCTGAAGTAGGCAACAAAAGGGGGACTGAGATTAGCTTAGCATCCAACATCATAGATAAACACATCTACTTCGGGTCTAATGTACTTCAGATCTCTGATCGCTGTCAATGTGTATCCTCATTTAAAATGTCTAGATAATCATCGTAATCTAATAACAAAGGGGCGCAATTGTTTCTACATTTAGAGAAATCAAAACATGAGCCAAAGCCAGTTGTGAGCAAACATTACCTCAGCAGTTGACGCCGTCACGCCATATTACCTCAGATGATGTATTTAACATCATGAGATGTCGCTCACACACGCATGAATCAATTCAAATCATTATCAATGTTTCTGATTCCTATTGCTCTACTCTCTGTCCAACTGTGGTTAATTTTAGACTTGGTCTAAACTTGGTCATGCAGCGCTTGGAGTTTTTGTACTTGCGTTGATTTTGATTTTGTCTTGCTATAATGTAATTAGCACATGACACTATAGCTGTTTTGAGTTTGATATTATTGTATTATTGATCATTATATATACATGAGTAATTGGACAGATATTAAATATTTCGGCCATGTTTGTGCCTTGCAAGAGGTTTCTCTGGTTAGGTATGACCTCGTGCATTTTGACATTAAAAGATGGTTTGTGTTTGCGTGTTTTTACGTCAGTCCAGATCCATTTGTTATCAATATTAAGATCCAAGAAAGGACACAAAAGAGACCCGGATGAATCTGAATACTGTCAGGTTTTCTTTTTTATCGTAATCAAACCAGGTTGAACTGATAGCCTGCCAGATTCAACTGCTTATGATTCCACACTACACTTGTCATGCTTAATCTTCTCCAAACCTAATCAAAACCAAGGGATGTTTGCAGGACTTTCACCTTTGGGGAGAGACCGCCAGGGAGTGGATCTGGTCAAAACATGGTAGTTGTGTCTTCATCGCAACATAAAAAATGAGCTGTCGTGACCACACAAATACACCATAGTGTACTAGCTGTCCTTCTGCCAGAAATAATTTTCTTTTCTTAATGAACTTATGGTCCCTCAAAAGTTGGGAAAATAGGAGCCCATTCATAAGCAAATAAGCCGTGAAAGCAATGCAGCGTGGGTAGGAGCACTCTGGCATGATGGTATGAGGTGGAGTTGCCAGCCATTGATGTCCGAGATCCGGTGTTCATGACGTGGCATACCTTTCATGAAGAGCAGCCTTCTCCCAGTCTCACCAGCTTCCTGCATACACTCCACAAGACTGGCAGCCAGTAAGTGGGCTCCCCTGTGTGTGTGTGTGTGTGTGTTTCCTCGTCTCAGTTTTGTGCCCCGAGGTGAGTCTCTCTCTCTCTCTCTCTCTCTCTCTCTTTCAGTCAAAGTCAGGAATGAATGAGGGCACAAGCATCTGGAGCGTCTAATCGGGCTCATATGGCCAGCTAGCGGTGATCATAAAACTCACTTCTCAGGTGGTCTGTTTAGTATGAGTCGAGCCGTATCTCCTTGGTTCTCTGCTCTCTGACTCAAAGACATAAAACTATTACTACAGTAACATGCCCGCTAACTCCTTTGCCGTTTTCTTTGTTTTGTTTTCATGGCTACAATGTAACGGGAGGGGATGATTAACAGTACAAGAAAATGATAGCCTTGGTCAGAAACGTAGAGGTTGGCAAAAAAATAGATTCTGCCAGCCTGATATATCGTTGCCTGTTTGTACTACAGTGCCTTCTGTTGAACATGCTGTGGTTTTGACACACGCACTCCCAGCCACACAGCGTGGGAGACACTTAGCGGTTTGCGCAATAACTCTACTGTGCAATACTCTGGTATACTCTCTACTCACTAAATGCATTCATGCTGTACATTTCAACTGATATTCTCATTAATACTATAACATTTAACACATTTATAGATCCCATTTCTCAGTATTCATCATTTTTCTATGCTTATATATTTCTATAATCTAGAATGGGAGCAACTGTAACATGACCCAATTTCCTCCCAGGGATCAATAAAGTATTTCTGATTTTCAGATTTGTAGGAATTACAAAGTATACTCGGTGCTGCCTCTGCTGGCCCCTCCTCCAGGAAGTCCAAGTGACAGCCGCGCAACACGGCAAGCCATTTACCCAGGAACTGTAGGGCCGTTTGAGAAGCTACAGTGTATTTATTTAAGACTTATTTATGCAAACTGCGCCGTTGCAGCGCGGCTTTCCATCCTGTGAGTGTAGCCACAATTTGGTGAGTGTGAAATCCTATGGTCATGAATCTCTTTCTAAGCATGTGATGAAGCCAGTATGTTGAGAAAAGTAGAGCCGGGGGGAGGGGGGGGGGGCATGGCCATGTTTTTCTCCATGATGTGAAGGGTCAGCACCCTCTCTGAGCTCTATGCACACACCTGCCCCCCCACCCCTTCCTCGACACCACCCTCCATCAACCTCCTCCCCCATTCCCTAAGGCTGGGGCCATTGAACCTCAACAGCCGTGCATGCAGGTGTGAAGGGAGGCAACAACAAGTCCCGTTCACCAGAAATAAGCCAGGGGGTAGGGAAAGCAGCACCCAGATTTACACTGTTCCATACATCTTCATCTTTTAGTGGACAGGAGATTTACTGCCTCCTCATGAATGTTTCTCCCTGTTTCATTACTGGTATTCCCTAACAGACCGCAGGCTGTTGTTGACAGCAATGCTGAATACCTGAATCATCGATTATACTATTGCTGTTTAGCTGAATCGCAGAATATACCGTTTCACTCGATGCATGCTTCATTGTCCAATTGTTTTTTTTTTTTGATTGATCTAAATGAACTGTCATCATTTTTGTTTTTCTGTGCACTCAGCAATCTGGGTCACAGTGAACTAAATGAAAGTCCTTTGGTCACCACACACACACACACACACACACACACACACATGCCCGCGCCCACACGGAACCATGGCATGAAATTCAACTAGCAATCATAAAACAACTGCAGCGTCTCTTTTAAATGTTTGCTGGATTGTAAAGACCTCTGTACGCGCCAGCCTAAACAAAATGCCTTTGAAAGATATTGTTTATGTGTCTGTTGTCTCAGACTTGGAGCAACCAGCAGGGCCTCCTCTCAAGTGTCTGAAGGGCATGTTTACCCTACGTACTGTTCAATGTTTTCTCCAAGTCATAACAAAGATAAAAATCTATATTTTTCGCAAGACGACCCTTGGCTTTTCATTTCTTTAACTAAACAGGGTTGAGCTCCTCTGATTTGGTAAAACTTCTGTTTTCACCCATGAGCCAGATTGGAGTTGCCAATGTTATTTTCTGTTTGTTGCATGTAAAAAATCTGCTGTAAGGGCACCAGATATACCCAATGTATCAGCAGTCATTTCTGTTCTCTACAAATAACGTGTGTTTGTTTGTCTGTGTGTGTGTGTGTGTGTGTGTGTGTGTGTGTGCGTACGTGTGTGTGTGTGTGTGTGTGTGTGTGTGTGTGTGTGTGTGTGTCGAGAGGATGTTATGATAACAGTGGAGGTTCTTGGACAAACTACCATGCCGACATCACAGGATTTGAACTGCATAATGAGGCAAATAGTTCAAATACATAGCGCATATCTAGACGGACACAGTAAAAAGGAATCCACTGAGTGAACTTATTCATCTTCCCCATTGGTTTATTTTGTATTATTATTATTATTATTATTATTATTGTTACATCCTGCACGTATGATGTCCCCAAGCTTATCAGTACAAGCGGACCAGCGGAAATAGCAGATAAGTGAAGTTTGATTTTCTCTCCCCCACGATAGCGATATGCATCTTATTAAATGCCTTTTATCTCCCTTTGTAGTTGAGCATCCATAAGCTGGAGCCTCGTGTCTCTGCTTCCAGCTTCATGTATCGCAGGGAAAATGGAAAAAGTCGAGGCATTGAAGCTTATTTACCACAGTACACTTCATCCACAGCCAATGAAGGAGTATACGGGACCGTGGTCATGTGATCGTGTTTGTCTGGAGATTGCTTCCAGAGATAGACATGGTTTGTGGGCAATAATGTCTCGTCCTCTTTTTGACTTCCCCCTGATAGGCTGACTGAGCCAAACTTGCATCATTAGTTTGGTCTGGTGTTTGTTTTTGGTCTCGGAAGGCTGCTGCAGTGTTAATCAGCAGGGAGCAGGCAGTCATCGAGACAGCGAGAAGCCACATGAAAGGAGCAGGATAGGCTCTGCTGCCGCCAACTGGATTCATGGCCCAGACACTTCCCTTTGTTGGGTTTTTTGCCTCCAAAACCTGGCAACCGGAGACCGCAGGGTTGAACCAACCTGGCAACCGGAGACCGCAGAGTTGAACCAACCTGGCAACCCGAGACCGCAGAGTTGAACCAACCTGGCAACCCGAGACCGCAGAGTTGGACCAACCTGGCAATCCGAGACCACAGAGTTGAACCAACCTGGCAATCCGAGACTGCAGAGTTGGACCAACCTGGCAATCCGAGACTGCAGAGTTGGACCAACCTGGCAATCCGAGACCACAGAGTTGAACCAACCTGGCAATCCGAGACTGCAGAGTTGGACCAACCTGGCAATCCGAGACCGCTGAGTTGAACCAACCTGGCAACCCGAGATCGCAGAGTGTAACCTGGCAACCGTGTCATATTTAGCCATATTTGAAACCATAGTGTCTTGTCTTTGTTTGCTTCAAATCTTTTTATAGTGTCACATTTCCCAGTGTCCTAGTGTCCTGGGAAACATATTGAAGATATGATTTGGTTAGAGAT
Organism: Merluccius polli; assembly: GCA_030340625.1. NCBI lineage: Eukaryota > Metazoa > Chordata > Actinopteri > Gadiformes > Merlucciidae > Merluccius > Merluccius polli. The sequence continues at coordinate 458,877 of JAOPHQ010001423.1, read as the reverse complement.
TATGATAGCTTGATGGATGTTCAGATTGTCTGTGCATGTAGCTAAGACCAAGACAATGTTTCTCTCACCTCTGGGGCCCACTCATACCTTCACAAATAAGCCTGAATATATACAGAACTTGAATTGCCAAATTAACAATAATGTCACATGTGCATGTGATTTGTTGACTGCATGGTCTGGGGGGGGGGGGGGGGGTCAATGAGTATTTGCCACATATCAGTAAACTAAAGCTAAAGGCTAAACCAGTTAATCGTATCTATGTTTTGAAGAGCTGGAGTGTGGCCCAGTAGCCACTGCTGCACGGCCTCGGTCCGGTCCCCGACCCATGGTTTGAGAAAGCTGCTGTAGAGTAGGCTATGCAGCCACTGTCACACATTCATATTTGTTCATAAACAAGGGAAACTTTGGGAGCCATTCCTTTTAACATGGGTGATTTCAATAAAATGAACATAGAATGTTAAAGTAAGTAAGCAGCATACACAGTTGTATAGTTAAAGTCTGAAGAAGTTGTTATTTATGCTAGCGACTAGTGCCCATTGAACCCAGTATAGGCCTAGAATGTATTATTATTGCATAATCCATAATAAGTTATTCTTTCTGTATTGCCATACCTAGGCTAAAGGCATTAACATTAAATTGTATAGCTAGATAGATTATGGTACAAATAATTGAATAAAACTGGTATTTAACACAAGAGCACCACACTTCAACCACCTTAGTCGTAGTAGTTAGTTAGTGGTATTTTTTGTTTGTACCACCCCGCCTTACAATACATATTATGGGGTTAAGCCATGAACAGGGAGCCAGACTGTCTGAGCTAGCATGCCTGTAGCTTAGCTCAGGGCAGCTGGGGGTGGGGGTGGGGGTGGGGGTGGGGGGCAGTGCACTCCTGCACGTGCAGTAGGAGTTTACCTCTCAGGTCAACAAGCACAAGTAGGGAAAGTTGTTGAGAACACGTTAAACAGAGACGCAGAGGGGAAGCCGTGAGGGGGGCTTGCCTACTAAACAGACATATTTATATGGCGCTCCGCAGGGCTGTAATCGCGGTCCCCTAAGTATGTAGTTGGGATCGCAGAATGGAAGTGTTTATTCCAGGCACCGCGGGGAAGGGACAGGAATAGCCAAGAAACAGCCCTCTGCTGGCCAGAGTGTCGCTGCCAGAGTTAGAGACTTTAAGAGTCGGTTATTTTGGGTCAGGTACTTCTGTGTTCGTTTAAAGCACTCTCTTAAATGCTGGCCCTCAGTTGCCTCTAATCAAAGGGTGAAAAACCACTTGATTCCGAACCAACAACATACAAATCACAGCAAAAACCCTTCACTCACTCAGCCGATGTTGTTTCTCCTTTCTCTTTTTGCTGAGCTGTTGATAAAATAGCATGTTCTTTTTTGACTGCACAGCTATATTTTGCCTCCCGGATCTATATAACAAAGCAACTGCTGACTATATTTGTCTGTTGCTACTTATGCAGAAAACAAGTCCAGCAACCACAGATGGTCAGTCGAGTAAAAATATGTCAAAAGTAGGAAAGCAGATTCTTGCATAGACTATGTTTATATGGGATAGCATTTATTTTATTGAGCTTTCTTCTTGTTCTTGTTCTACTTCTCCTTATTCTTCTTCTTATTATCATATTAATATAACTCTAGATAATATTATTATTATTACTAACTACTTAACTATTTTTACATGTAGTGTGAGCTATACATACTCGAGCAGAGGCTGCTCCTGAAGTGGTTTAGTTAACACATCCGAGATGCCAGTGAGACCTATAAATCCTTCCAACCTTTAAGCATTTGAATGGACAAACGCACACTCCCTCTGGAATGTCTTCACTAAGCAGGTCCACACGCAACGCTTTCTCTTACTCTTCACAGTTGTTTATCCTGTTCTCACTGTTTTTATCTCTCTCACTGTGTGTGTGTGTGTGTGTGTGTGTGTGTTTGTGTGTTCAATTATGTAAGAGCAAATGTGTGTCATTTGTCTCAAAATATAGTTGATCATTGATTGTCATAATATATATATATATATATATATATACGACAGATTTTTTTTTTTACAAAATAACAACAAACTAACAACATAATACGTTAATAAAATACAAAAGAGAATAAGTACAACCCTTTAAGGTGACAATCGGAACACATTTCAAGCTATGTTAAAATTGAGCGTTACACATTAAAAAAATACAATTTTCAATACCTCGTGAAGTATTGCATTTTAGCTGATGAAGTGACACTACACATTATCGCCATACATGTCCTTATCTGTAGGCTTTAAGAACAGCATGATTATATTGGCGGTCCATCTAACTTATTTAGTTGACTCCAAAGAACTATATTGATACCCGGGTTCAGCTCCAAAGAGTTGACACCGCCCCCCCCCCCCCCTTTCACCCGTTGAGATGTAGCCCACCCCACCCTGGGAGAAGCACTAAGCTTGGGAGACACAGCTGTCAAACTGAATCTGTAAGGCTTCCCTAAGCCCACCCTGTTGCCAGGGGTGAATGTTAGGGAATGCCCCTGGCTGATAAAGGAACGATTAGTGGTGGGATTTCTTCATATGCTGATGCTGTCCTCGTAACACTTCTGTTTTTTTTCCCATTGGCTGTTTTTGCGATTTCTGGAAGGCTTTGGAGTCATAAGCATAGACCAGCCTTGATACTTTCATTCATAGCGTTCCTTTCCTTGGCTCTAGCAGACCCATCGGAAGTACACCGTGAGATTAAAACAAGTCAAGTTGATCGCTTTATGTAACAGGGCTCTAGCGTCAAAAAAGATACAGATATTGTTGCCAAGGAAGGCTGCGTCTCGCTTCGTGAGACACTGGCTCTTTGTTTTTCAGGAACAAATGCATGTTCTTTTTGAATGGCACTTTTTGTTTGGTATAATACACATGTTTACATGTTTCAGCGGGGACCCAATCTGATTTACTTTGCATTACCTACCGCAGTAGCTAAGTGTTTAATCCTCCTAGGGCAAATAGGCCGATGGTGAACCATTTTCACTTGGTAATCACCTCATTGAACTTTGGGACTGCGTAATGAATCGTTCTAAACCACTTTCAGTCAAGTCTCAGCCCTTATTTGGCTCGGGTGTGTAGCCGAAGTGGCAAGCGGGTATTTCACTTTTTTTTTTGCTTGCCACCGCAATGAGATGAGCCGACTCAACGGGCTCCACGGGAAGAGTGGAGAATGAAGCCGAGGACACAGAGACTCTAATAGAGGCTTTGCTGAAACAACTAGTTATCACGCCGAAACCACCTCGTTTCCTGCAGTGTGGCAGATTGTGGGTTTAGTTTACTTCTATACCTTCTACCATATTTTATTTACTAGGGGATTCAAAATGTAGCACCAGCAGGGGAGATATATCCCTGTTCTCAATAAATCTAAAAAGAATACCAAACCACAACGAGGAACATTGTTGGACTGGAGAATACTAGAGAGTACGGATTAATGGAGGGGTGGATTCGAAGAAAGGAAAGGATGATGGATGGATGTGGCTTAGGTCTTCAAGGGAGATGTGGTCATCTCAGACTTAGCCACCAGCACCTATTGAAGACTCTGTAGCCCCAATAAATTTGTTATGAAGCTGCTGTGTCTGCAAGGCCCTTAGGACTTACAGATCTCTCTCTCACACACACACACACACACACACACACACACACACACACACACACACACACACACACACACGCAAACACATATCCCAACCACAATTGCAGGCAGGCCTCTTCTGCAGTCACCAGAGAGGGGTTTCCCTGTGGTGTGTGTCCAAGCTTCTGGCCTCCGGTGCTCCATCTAATTGTCCCATAATAGCAACACACTAGTACAAGTCACAGATATGACTGTAAGACACACACATGCACGCACGGACCACAATGGAAATAAGTCTATGACTTTTTGTGCTATCCTTGACACTGTTTTAAATAATGCATGATTTGTACCGACATGTATTTCAATGGATTGTCAAATAAACTAAACTAAACTAAACTAAACACGCACGCAAGCACACATGCGCAGACACACACTCACAAACACTGAAATTCGCAGGCACACTGCACACCACACATACACACACGCACACACCCATACACACACACACACACACACACACACATACGTGCAGACACACACACACTCACAAACACTGAAATGCGCAGGCACACCACACATACACACACACAAACTGAAATGCGCATAATTTAGCCTGAATTTAAGCCTCTATTCTAAGGTCCGTAAATATGTTACGTTCATTTGTCGCAATAAATACTGACCACTGTTGTTGTTCTTGTAACCTAGTGAGTGCTTTTCTCAGTTCTTTGAAGATCTGTTGATTGACCACATGGATATAGACAAGCAAGACTGACTATCTCACTTTTTTTCCCACATTTTCAGAACAACAATGACTTTATTTTTGAGTTAATCAGGTTAAATTGAAATGTTCTCTGGTCCAATCATAGCTCAGCAACAGAGAAATATTTCTCCTGCTGCCCCGGGACCACACACTTGTATTTAGTCCTGACAAATCCTGTCAAGCTTATCTCTTATTCACTTCAAAACAGAGCCTGTGCTGCTACGTAACAAACCAGATTTTACAGTACAAACGGGACAGGTTTAAGTCGATCATTTCCAGGCTGATAAACACAAATTGCTGCCAGTGGATTAGGTCTAATTTCTAAGCCTCATTGCGACGACTGTAGCATTTTCATTCTAATTCGACACGGCCTGCACAGATGTGGTGTTCACCGCAGACCAGAAACCTCACAAGTCGCTTCGTTGAATGTACAGCGTGAGCAGCCATTTAGAATTAGCTCCTTCTTTCCATATTGCTCTCCCCTGTCCCAGGCCAACATGATCATTTAGACATACATAAAAGTCTTTAATTTCCAAGTAGACATGTAAGATAATGGAGCAAGTGCATAGCGGGTAAGTGAGTGTGACTCTCTAAATACTGAATAGCGTAATTACAGGAATGCCTGGCCTGGTTAGAGTAAAAAATAGCTAACTTTTCCTCCCCCCCCGCATATTATATATATTCATATTCTAGTTGGCTAGAAAATGTCAGCTAGTTCCTGAATTGTTTTTTCTCCAAAATGTTTTGAACCAATATAAAGAGCAGATTGGTTGTAAATCCCATTGTAGTCTTAGCTTATAGTTGTCTCTCATTTTGGTTCTTAGATTTTTAAACACAACATTTTTGTCACAACTTTAAGGGACCACTCCCCCCCCCATGTGTTATTCATTGTTAATGTTAATAAATATTCATATTTAGTCATTTAGCAGAGGTGTGTATCCAAAGTGATTTAGAGTGATTTAAGGCATCTTAGCATAAGGATGCCTACAGGTAGACTGCTGACTTTCTGTTGGTCAAACACCCACCCACCCACGCTTTAGGAGGTGTTCAGGATGCCTCATACATACATAGACAAACTAAAATGTCAATGTGAATGGAAAAGAAATTTAGCAGTACAAAAATGATAAACACTGTAAAAATAAATGAACAAACAAACAATTGCACGGACCAACAGACATGGACATCACTGTAGAGCCACCTACTGTGTGTGTGTGTGTGAGCACTGAAAGACGCAGCCAGTATAATTACTGGGGAATAAATCACCGTGTTGACAGTTTGGGGTCTTTGAAGACAAGGTCAAAGATGACGAGTTCAGATTTAAGTGTTTTCTTTCTTCTCTTCTCTTTTTGTCTCTACGACGAGACAGTAAATACGGTACAGTCACCAGGAGAGAAAAGGGCAGTGTTGTGAAGGGTTGTTGTTGTGTTGGATCAGGTTTGGATCAGATCTGCTCATAACACAGATTACCCCCCCCACCCCCCTAATGAAGATATAAGTATTTCAATTCTAATTGTTCTTTGAATGTGATATACATTTCCGATGGAGTGTGTGTGTGTGTGTGTGTGTGTGTGTGTGTGTGTGTGTGTGTGTGTGTGTGTGTGTGTGTGTGCGCGTGTGTGGGTACTAGGTTAAGAGGATTATTGTAAAAAAACAACAACAACATATTCTCTGTGTGATTATCTGTTTCCGTAACTTTTGCCCATGTATGGGCACTAACACATCAGGGCACTAACACAACAGGGACAACGTGTATTGTCCGTGTGTTGTCCCCTATACAGTGTGTCTGTCTCCAACCTGGGTATAAAAGGGCCCACTGTTAGCCTTCCAGCCTGCATCCTGAGCCCTAAGGTCTCCCTGGAATGCACGTAATTACCTCAATAATCGTCAGCTTTAGGAGATCTGCGCCGAAAAGGGACTTTATCGCTTTGTGAAAGTGCTCTGTTTTGTACGACTCCTGGGATGTCCCAAAATCTTTGCCCCCTGAAGGTGGGGGGGGGGGGGGGGGGCTGCTTCCGGTGGGATATGTGGATTTGTGTTTCATGTGGGCTAGCCAGTGGCCTTTCGTAAAAGTACATCAAATCCTGGTTTAGGTCCGCTGGCTAGCAATGAAAAGGGGATTACTTGTGTGTGATGCAAGAAAAATTGAATGTGTGGAATATGGTAAACATACAACATATGGTAATAACGCTGAAGGCACACACGCTTGTGACATGAATAAACATCTATTCATTCATTTTTCAGGTTTATTTTTGCTGATGGCAGATCAGGGATAAGGGGTGTTGCAGCCTATCCCATCTGACAATGGTCATGGAATAACAATGTAAGATAACATCACATTCCCTCATCCACTCACCTACAGGCAACTCATTCACACATGTGTCTAACCTGTAGTTCTGTGTGTGTGTGTGTGTTGTGTGTGTGTGTGTGTGTGTGTGTGTGTGTGTGTGTGTGTGTGTGTGTCACACCCTGTTCATCATGTCATCCTGTTCACCAGGTCATCCTATTCACCATCCTGTTCACCATGTCATCCTGTTTATCATGTCATCCGGTTCACCATATCATCCTGTTTATCATGTAATCTGGTTCACCATATCATCATGTCATCCTGTTCACCATATCACCATGTCATCCTGTTTATAATGTCATCCTGTTCACCATATCACCATGTCATCCTGTTCATCATGTCATCCTGTTCACCAGGTCATCCTATTCACCATCCTGTTCACCATGTCATCCTGTTTATCATGTCATCCGGTTCACCATATCATCCTGTTTATCATGTCATCCGATTCACCATATCACCATGTCATCCTGTTCACCATGTCATCCTGTTTATCATGTCATCCTGTTCACCATATCACCATGTCATCCTGTTCACCATGTCATCCTGTTTATCATGTCATCCTGTTCACCATATCACCATGTCATCCTGTTCACCATGTCATCCTGTTTATCATGTCATCCTGTTCACCATATCACCATGTCATCCTGTTCACCATGTCATCCTGTTTATCATGTCATCCGGTTCACCATATCATCCTGTTTATCATGTCATCCTGTTCACCATATCACCATGTCATCCATGTTCACCATGTCATCCTGTTTATCATGTCATCCTGTTCACCATGTCATTCTCTTCACTATGTCACCTGGCGCAGTGGAGTGATTATGTATTCATCTAACTTGTACAGTTGTTATTCTCATCACAGCACAGCACAAACAGATTCTAGGCCAAAGCTTGCAGAGACATGTCTTGTTGTTGCTGTGTCCATGTTCATATTGATGTTACCTTGTTCAGAAAGACCTTTCTCATTGGCTGTATCCCTCTCTTCTCCTTCAAGTAGGCCATTCTCTCCCCATAGGGCTTTTCCCTATGTTGCCTGGTAAGTCAACCTTCTTGATTGTGTTAAGAACATCGAAGTGGATAAAGAAATATCAGCTAATTGTTGTTTCTGATGATCCTAATGTTAGTCTGTGAGTCCAGTATCAGTTTGAGATCCGGTGAAGTCTGGGCTCAGTCTGTGATTCGAAATCCAACACACATCTGATCTCTGGCCATGCACCTGCAGACACACCTGTAATGAGGAATGAGAACATAGCCTCAGTCCAATATCAAGTTGAGCCATAGTTTAGTTTAGGGAAGTATCTGTGTTTCTTCGAAGAAACTCTGAGACCTTTGTTGCGAAGCTGGCTTGACACCAGCTGCTGCAAACCTCTCCTGTTCTCTGAGCTTGTTTTGAGCATTTAGTTTGGAACAAGTTTGTTTCGTGTTTCGTTTCAATCATGGGTGGCCCTCATCCTCATGTTATTGTCTGTGGAGCTCTTCTGCAAGAGGGAAGACAATTAATGTGCCGCTTTGCTCTGTCAATGCATCTCTCTTTACGCACACGCATGCGCACACACACACACACAAGCACATGCACGCACGCACAAACACACAGTGTGTGTGTGTGTGTAAAGAAGAACTCAAATTAAATGGGAATGAAACAAAAAAATATAACACCTGTGTTTACATCAACACATTAAGATTCAACCAGATTTTTATTGTGTGTGTGCAGGACTGGCAACAGGTAGCAAGAGAAGGAGGGGCAGTAGAGACGGCCCTGTGTGTGTTTGTGTGTGTGTGTGCAGGGGCAGTAAAGACAGCCATGTGTGTGTGTGTGTGTGCGTTTGTGTCCATTATCAGGGCAGTCCATCTCCACAGGAGCCGCTGAGTGCTTCTGCGAGGTGCGCGGCGTGGCCGGCTCCACCAGGCACGGTGAAACGGATGGAGAAAGGAGTCCATTCTTCTGCCCGGCCCGCTCTCAGCCGGAGCGTGGCACTCTACGGCGGCTCTGGTTTCCGTAGGCCTTTTGTCCCGCTCTGCCGATCGAGGACACGAAATGGGTCTGGTGGCAACCCAACACTGCACCCTGCGTCGGCACAGTGCAAAAAAAATTCAAATAGAAACATCGGAGAGGTTGCACACAATTCAACGCTCAAAGTTCGAAGGACTGCTTATCGGTGCTGTTAGTGTTTTTCATGCAAAAGAAACGGCGAAAGCAGCGATTTCGGTCATACCATATAATCCGTCGCACCGACCGATCTCCGTTAGTGGAGCGTCCTTAACAATAGGCTATTTGACACGAGATACAGCACAGCTGTCCGCCTTGGCCCTTAAAATAGGTTTTTCCCGCTAGTGCTTAACCAACAACCTCCCAGGTGGGCTGCCTGGTAAAGTAATGCCACTGACCCAGTAACGTGAGTCGCATACCTCGGCACTGAGCATTTCTTGTACCATAGTGTGGACGGGCCTGAAGGGTAACTGGGGAACCGTTACCCCCTGAGGCTGGTAAGGGGAGCTTTGCACCGTAGGTATCCAGGTATGCTGCTGCTGCTGCTGCTGTTCCCACTATTACAGACCTACCACACACTGCCCGTTTTTGTCCTTCATTTTTAATGCGCCGTTAACAGTTACTGGAATCGCCTCTATCGTCATTGTGTTATTCTGTGTTATTTCTTATTCTCGAATGCCTCCTCTTTGCTAAAATGCATAAAATAAGATAGTACTTTAATAATCCCAGACAGGAAATGTGGGCGTCACAGCCGAAGGGTTAAAAAGATATGTCTCGATACGCAATAAGAGTAGCAGAAATGTTGTCCTATTATTTATACATTACACGTCAACTGCACTCGTGCACACGTTTTTCTTTATTGTATCCTTATCACTGAGCCAAGTTGATGACCCCAGGAAGCCATCTGTCAAGAACCTGCTACTTCCTAATGTGATGCCACAGCCAACCAGCTGGCAGCTCCTCATCTGCCAGCCAGTCGCCTCTTCGGGCCACAGAGCTATGGTACCCGGATGCCTCTGAGCCCACGTGGGGGTGCTCACACAAACCGTTTGTGGGCCCCGGTCCCTGGACCCCGCGAAGTCCACATCCGTCCGTCTGTTTAGTTAGCTCGGCAAACGTTGTTTGTTGGCTCAACAAACTGGAGACAGGCCTTGATCGCTCCGTCTTTCCTGGCTCTGGAGAAGCATAGCTCTGTAGTGAGAGTGTGCCTAGCGCCGACCAAAGTGTCGGTATGTTTTGCTGTTGTTACGAGTGTGAGGGACGATGTCTCTACACAAACACTGTTGCTGTTTGTGTTGTTTGTGTTCGTTTTGTTGAAATGCAAACTGTGTCCTCCCGACCCTTAACAGACCACAAACCCTTAATTGTCAAAGACGTTGAAGCTTATCTTGCGAACAAACAATGTGACCTCGCTAATCTAACTGCTGCCGCTGTCATCAACAATGCAAACAGGGTACTTTGTTTCTTATCCAAACGCAACCAAACTCTAAAATCAAAACACAGGAAGTGCCCTCCTTCAACCACGTAGGCCTTGCTCACTCTCTCTCACGCAAGGAGCAAGCTGCAGCCCCGTTTTAGTGCACTGCATGGAAATCGGTCCTTATCACAGCTATCTTTAATATTTCACACCGACGCGTGGACATTTTCACCCTTGGCGAGACTGAAGGAAACTGCAGCTGCCATTCTTCGCAGTGTTCAACCAACTCGGGCCACGGCTCATTTACAATCTGTGCTCCCCGATGAATTGTTGTTTTGCTATTGGCCCTTGCTGGGCCATTATAGGCTTGACTTTCTCTGCCCTTGTTTACCTACTGCGGAGGAAATGGTGGCAATGATGACCCAAGGCTTTAAGAATTTGTTTTCATCACTGCCTGAATCTGTTGTGCCCTGATGTGCTATGCTTGCTTGCTCAGCCTTCAGAGATGGATAGATAACACTTTATTTATCTCAGACTGGAACGTCGGTTGTCACAGCAGGAAGTACATGCCAAAAATAAAAAATGAGATTAAAACAAATTTTTAAAAAAAAGGAAAAAACACTTCCATAAACACTAAGAAAATAGAAATACAGACTCAAAAATAAAAGTAAACCCTATCAACAGTTGAAGTAGACATGATACGTCCGGCCGACGCGCTAGCCATGCTGGTTATGGTGGGCAACGCGTGGCACGTGACTCTACATTGGGCGTAATGTGCAGCTGGGACACCCTGCTCCCCATACTGTACTGTGTGTGTACGGCACCGCCGCCGCCACTGTAGCGGCGGCTGTGGCCGCTGCGGCTGCCTGCGTCTTTGCTGTGGCGAGGACGCCGGCTTGATTGTAGCCTTCCCTCTGAAACTGGACACACAGCACAGCTTGCACCGGGGCTGAGCAGAGGAATTACAGGAGCCCCCTGTAAACAGAGCTGGGCGTTCTCTCTTTCTCACTCCCCAGGAAATTAAAAGCCATGGCTGCTTCCTTCTTCTCTCCGCCATCCTCTCTCATCTCCTGCCAGGACAGTTTAATGAGTAGCACGCTAATGGTGTCCCCCCCCCCACCCCCCAAACATACACACTTGTTTGCACAGGGCACACTCACTATACTTACAGAAGCTTACCATGCGCACAACAAATGGTACACCATGTTCTGATCATTGTTATAATAAACTCACGTCTGGCTGTCAAGAGATCCTTTTCCTGTTTGGAAGTGTAAAAGTCAGTCCAATTAGTCTTGTCACAGACAAAAACATGCAATTAGTACGAACAGCATGCAACCTGTAAAATGGGGTTACATATTAGGCTGTGTATTTTCACCTTCACTTACCAAATAGAAGTACTACAGGCCATAGCTAGCCCACCATGGACTCTTATCAGAGAGGGATAGATTTGTATCCAGAGTCCTGATCATATGCCCAGTGTGTGTGATGTCCTCATTTGGTTGTGTGTAGACAGGATGTTGAAAAGTGATCATGTGCATGAGCAGAGAGGAAAGGGGTTCATAGCGATATATTCATTTCACCTGGAAGTCAAAAAGGGGGATATTGGTATATCAGGGCTGCCTGAGAATTAAAGCAGTCCCTTTAGTAGCGATAGTTCTGTAAAGAAACCTAAGCTATAAAGAAAAAGAATATGGAATATACAGTATATATGTTCGAAAACAATATGTTATTAATTTTTGTGGTATTGAAATGGTTTTCCCGCATAACTTGTGTCGAGCAAACTCAGATGCCACGCAATGAATATGTATACATATTTTAAACCATTTAGACCCTAAAGTTTAACATTGTTTATGTGATGTCATTTTCAAATCTACATCAATAGTGATGTGAGTTTTAAAGTCCCTTTGTTTGGCCCATGATAGATGTTGTGTATTTGTAATGTCAGAAATTGGGCTTATATGGGTCTCACCACAAACCATGATTTCAAGTACATGTTGAATGGCAGAATGTAATTATGCCACTATGGTGCCAAGTTTCACATAAACAATCTGTATAGTGAAAACCATGCTCAAGAGTTCACCATACATATGACACCTTTATTCTTACAGCAGTGAGTGTTTACATGCGTAAACAATGCAATTCAGCTTTTAAAAAAGAGTTGTTTTCAGCTTTCCACCATTCCAGGGAAATTCATTATGGACGTGACAAAGACACATATTTTCCATCAAAATATTAACTTCCTGTCTGGGTTCACCAGGTGCTTGCACCTCAAGGTTCAAAGTTCACAGCTCATCCCAGTCAGGAATCCCAGTGCCGCCGCCAACAATTACAGAACCCCCATTGTTCTGTTGAGGGAATTATTTTTCATGGGGCCATTGGGGAGAAGTATTGAGAACCGTAGCCAAGGGGGTTTTATAATTAAAACGCCATTATGTCACTGAGCCTCACATACTAACAGACACATTTTTTTGTTATTATAATTTTTTTTGCAGTATTGGCCCTATAGGCGGTGGAAATCTATCACAAACAAAAGCAAAGACAAAAGACAATCAGCATATCTGGCAAAATTAGAGAACCTGACTGTTGTGTTGTCCACATTGATTGTAAGCTGATAAATATCTAATGTAAATTCCATATGTAGCCTAGTTCATCAGTTCAATTTATATTGCTGCTTTATGTATTCTACTGTTATTCTATGATATTGCAATATCATGTTGTGCTGTTTTAGGACATATTTTTGAGATTTCAGTCTGTATTATAAATGTTTTGTGTTGTTTTCTCACAATCCTGCCCCAACCCCATGCACTGCTCGCTTTTCCCATGTCTCATTTGTGAAATGTGTCACTTGTGTTGATTACTGATTATGTTGACCTGTGTATAAATCTGTATTATTGGTATATGTAAAGGCTAGTTCTATGAAGGAAAGATCAATGTAATCTCATTGCACAATACCCTGGTGCCCTGTGCTTTGAATAACAACACTGATATTAGGAAGTACTTAAGTACCTACAAATTGTTTTAAGGTTTACAATTGTTGAACATTAAAATACAGCCTCAACAATCACCTTCTACTCCAACTCAACCACACCCTTCTACAATATAATTGTAATTCAGCGTGTTTTAAATGTATTCAAAACTCGTCAATACATACAATTTTGATCTTCTCCTCAGACAGACACACACATCCGTGCAAACACACACACACAGCCATACACACACTCTCACACGCGCATACACAATAAAAACATCATGAAAATGAGCAGCTTTCACCAAACCACACTCTGGATTTATTTCCAGCAAAACACACTTTTTTTTTTAAGTCAACATTTTCAAAGAAAACGTTATTCTTTGCTTATTTGAGTCCCGTCTACTGTATGTACAGGTGGCCTCCGCAAACCGGAGGAGAGTTAACATAATGTCTCCACTCGGAACGGTAAGGGGGCTTATACAACACTTTGGTTACACAACCAAAGTGGTCGTCGGTGGGAGGTCTTCCAACTTGAGTTAGCACCACCGACACTTCCACCTGCAGTTACAAAGTACAAATGTGTTGAATGAGAGGCCGGGAGGCCGGAGAACGAGTGGATATCACTTTAAGGTCCGGTGGTCCTGAAAGAGGAGGTTACAGCAGCCATTTGGCTTGGGTGGGTTAAAACAACGGCTAAATACAGGCTTAGTCTAACTGGAGGGTAGCTAGCTGGCTGTTGTTGTGCAGTCAGCAATTTTGTGTTATCCTCCACTGTGAGTGGAAGGTCATAGATGATAGCGGTTTTATTTTTAAGTTTTCAAGGTGAGTGACTAGGCTGAGCAGTCAGACACAGTAAGTGCAGTGGTGGGTAATTTGGACTTGGGCTTCTGAACTTTTGGCCTGTCATTAAGACGGGAGGAGGGTGTCTGACAAGTGGTCGCTCCCCACCCCGTAAGTCTTGTGAACTGGAAGCAACCGATGAACTGCAAGACCTGAGACAAACATTTTGAGTGTATAATATTCATGAGATAGACAGCCATGTTGAGCTCAGTGCATAAGTGGAGTAACAAATGTCCCATGCATCTACACATACACATGCATCTATCAATTTGTTTTAGTTTTTTAGTTTATTTGTCAGGGACAATGCAGAGAACATCATTACAGGTTTAACAAAATACAGATGTACTGCATGTAGGGTTTCTAGCCACAGCTAATTTGCAAACCCAATCACCGAATGAGGAACAAAACTTTCAAAACTCAGGGGTGGACTAATTTGTTCAGTGGAGAATCCTAATGGCTAACATCACAGCCTAAAGAGCTTTTGAAAAAACTTGACATTACAGTTTCCTTGTTACAGTGTAATTACATGTAATAACTGATCAGACTTTATTAATCTAAAATAAGACTTTAGATATTTAAAGTCTGATTTGTGAGACTAGTGTGGAACTCACTTTTTCACCTATTCCTAACTTTAACCCCCAACCCCACTAGTTACATACTGTTGCATAACATTATTACATATTAAGTATATGCTGTTAGATGTTGTTACATTGCTTATTGCACTGTCACATGACACTGTAATATAAAGTGTAACCCATTTATCCAATAATATGTTCTTTTAATATGAGAATAATCTTAAAAACAGTATACAGTAAATATATTAAAAGATGGCCATCCTTACTTCCAACAAGTCAGCCACCTAAGTAGCATGACAGATACCTTAGTAACTGTTTAAGCAGTAAGACGGTATTAAAAACACACATAATCCTCAAAAGCATTAACTGATGGAAGGGCTATCTTGTCAATCTATCCATGGATAGCTTTGGTATCTAGAAAAACAACAACAGCTTAAAGCCCAGTCAATGTCAAGGTTTGAGTCTAATATTTGCTCCCAGCTTTCTTTAACTTGCTGTGGCCAGGGGGGGGGGGGGGGGGGGTCAGTTCACATCACAGAGAGGTCAGACAGACCAGGCCGCCAAACTGAACACCGTGCAACATTCCTCATGTGGCCCTCATCACATTGACCATGTGAGCTGTTTTCAAAGGAAAAAGGACATGTGCAGACACGAACACACACACACACACACACACACACACACACACACACACACATGCACGTACATTCAAACTCCATTAGACTCTGTCAACATAAGCTGTTTTAAACTTTGGGCTTGG
Organism: Merluccius polli; assembly: GCA_030340625.1. Lineage (NCBI taxonomy): Eukaryota > Metazoa > Chordata > Actinopteri > Gadiformes > Merlucciidae > Merluccius > Merluccius polli. Next base: position 443,630 of record JAOPHQ010001423.1, on the reverse strand, counting down.
ATTTAGGCCTTTAGGTAGATGTACTGCTTGTTGCTGGCTGAGATTGAGGTCAACCGGCATTTGAGTGATTTCATCCATAGCGACTTATACAAATGAAGATTTAAGGGTTGAAGTAATCTGGGCTCCAGCAGTCCTACTATGTTATGGCTGAACTTCTAGGGGGCGACGGGCCGACGGCACAGAGCCTGGGCCGGAAACCAACAACTGAGGTTATGCCTTGTTTCCTGTTTTGTCACAGAGATTTTCTACCGAAAAAAACGAATTGGGATTTTAATATGTGTATTTCTACAGTAGCCAGTCTACACAGTGTTGATTTCAAACCTTTACAAACACTTTTGGCCGAGTTTGTGTTTTCCAATTTCGACCTTATAGATCCCTGCCTCCAGCAACATGATGGGCGGATATTGGTTGGATATGAAGTGAAAGAAAGTAAAACGCCCGTTCACCCAGATTTGAGCTCGTCTGCCATCAGACTTTAGATATTAATCTAAAGTCTGATTTGTGAGACTATTGTTTAATCTTGCTCAAGGATGCTTCTAGGTAGGGTGGTGGATTTTAGGAATCAAACCCAAGACCTTATCTGGTGGGAATCTAATACCTTATATTACATTATGCAACACATAACTTGTTTCAAGGGTGGACTTATGTAGTTACCCATGTAGTAACTTACACTACAGTTACTTACTGTAGTGATGGTTTTACTAGCAGAACTTTTTGAGATTATGATTTCTCTATGGAGACTGCTATGATTGATGTACACAGTAAGAAAAAAGAAAAACAGCAAAAACTGACAAGACATAGAGAATTTAAACAACTATTTATTGTTTTTAAGTATATGTAACAAAATAATTGCTATGGATAAAAACAGCATTTCGTTTCTTTTTTTTTTTTGAACTACGTAAAAAAATGTATACAGACAAAGCAACACTAATTATACAAAAATAATGATAACATTGATAGACAAAAAAGAACGAGGAGGAACAGAACATCCTCACGTCAGTGTGCAAACCGTTTATACAGACGGACACGCCCCCTCTCTCAGGCAACGCATCCTGATAAATTATTTAAATAGCAATTATCTACACACTCACACACATTCTCTCTCACTGTCATACACACACGCGCACACAAATCAGCCTCTCGCGAACAGCCAAGACAAAACGGTACAATAATTTATTCGCTAAAAAGAGCATTGAATGTAAAAATGTATGCGGAAATCACCTATTCACTTCTCCCTCTGTTTTTCGTTAGTTTTCGTTTTTACTGGAGAAGGGGATAAAGAGGAAGACATTTTATATTTACAACAAATGCTACAGTAGCAATAGGACGTCAATCATTTCAAAAGGCGTCTGAAAAAAAAGTATGAAGGTTTCTTTTTGTTTGTTTTGGGTGACCAAATTATAAGACAGCGATGAGGTAATATTCGTACATCAGACTTCCTTGTTTCATCTCCCTCCAAAGAAAACAGGTCGTATACAGCTCAAAAATGAATTCACTTTAAAGAGTAGGGAATAATGAGTGGGGGGGGGGTTCTCAGAGTAGGGTGTACTTTTCAAAAGTATTCAAATTTAATTTGCTGCCTACATTGTAGGCAAGAGTCAATAAATTACATTTATTTACACAATTAAACATTTCAAAGAAATACTTCCTGTAAAATGTTTCTCACCCATCAGAGAGAGCTTGCCCCTTCGAACAGTGTCCATTATTGAACTAGGCACTGTTTGAAGGGCAATGGGGGGGGGGGGGGGGGGGGGGGCTAATGAGATTAAATACAACTATCTCTTCCAATATGTTCTTCCAATCTTTTTTGTTCTTAGATTTGCTAGAGGGTCTTTTCTAATCTCGCCCTGAGAACAACTTTGAGCTGACACAAAGCCTGTGGTGAAAACGTGAAGCGTGCCGTGTCAAACACTGTGTCAAAAGAAAAAACGCCTGCGAAGGAGTGGACATGGATATAAAAATCGTCCTCCTGGTGCCTCCTTTCTTGTCCATGAAATCAGCCCATAGGCACATTTACAACATACTACAATGTTCCCTCCGTTTCAACCACACCACCAACAGTATTCTTTGAGAGAAGATAAATCACAACAAACAGAAACGCAAACAAGTAAAAAAAGAAAAAGGAATTGCTTTTAGTTTGCTTGTCCTCTGAGTCTTTCAGAATCCGCATCCTGGCAGATCAGAAACAAGAGAGACAATATAATATCAGTCAATCTTTGGGAAGTCCACCCCGAGAGGTAAGGTAGGACGGCACACAGCCGAGAGGGAAGGGGGCAGAGAGAGGGAGAGAGAGGTAGAGAGGGGGAGAGAGAGACGTTTTGGAAGTGCATAGTCTGTGGGGAGCTGTTGCCGCACAGATGAATGAGGTCTTTCAAGAGATCAGGAAGAGCTGGGAACAGACACAGTGTTGGTCTTTTTAAAAAAAAATGTTACCAGCTCTGCCCACTCTTGGCCCGATTACTTTTGGAGTTGGGGATGGGCGCGCGGCGGCCCCTCTGATCCTCTACCGGCATTCAGCCGGTCGGTTCGATGTCCGAAAGCCGGCTTCAAGTGACCCTGAGGCTGACCGAATGCCCCAAGCACTGTCCATGTGTGTGCATGCCGCGAGAGAAAAGGTTTATAGGAAATGAATCGGCCCCTGGCATTTGAATCAGAATAACATCATTCAAGTTCATACTTTATACAGAAAGGTGCATTCCTCCGAGATTTCTCCGCCATGCTTTTTATGCATCTGCAAACAAAACAGAAAAAGACACATTTTGGTTGTTAGTATATATGCCGATTCATCATTTGTTAATCGGTTGATTAATACTGGTGAATTAATTACACATTGACTGTGCATATGAAGAGACCCATACCTCTGCATTCATACTTGAGGTCTGAGAAGTAAACCATCTCCTGTGAGAAGACAAAAAGACCTAGCCTTCCACCCGCATAGGTCTTGTCGTAGAGGCTGCCAGAGTCCGCCATGATCTTCTTACCTTCATACATTACAACTCTATTGACAAAGAGAAGACACAAAGGCTTTGTAAGACACTAACAAAGAATGTATGATTGTGTGTAGCAATCCATTGATCCCAAAGCATTTCAAAATGTTCTCTCCTTACCTAATGTGTCCTGTTCTGGGTCTATGAATCAGATGCCACCTGTAGGCAGTGAAGTCTTTCCAGCCAATGTTCTTCGAGTCATGCCAGAGAGTTCGCACCTGAGGAAATTAACAGATCATCTGTAAGAATGTCCCAGATTTATAAAATCCGAAACATATCGTCTGTGTGTTTAGATTGAAGACATTGCCGTTACCTGTCCAGGCGTGTTGCCTGTGTGCCAGAGGGCGTTTCTCAGGTGCTCTCCTGGTCCTGTGGTGGAGTTGACCACCTTGATGGACAGTCCGGAGTAGCCCTGGGCCTTGGTGGGTGTACTGGACCAGTAGGTCTGTGTAATCTGCTTCCACATCACCACGTAGAACCTGGAGCTGGACTGGTAGCCAAACACAAAGCCGGCATAGTCGTCGTCCCTCTCCGTGTTGATGAAGAATGTCCCACTGAAATCCACCGCATTGAACTCATCATAACCTGGTTGAGAATAAGCACAAAGTTAGACAGAGGTCCTTGAAGTCCCATAAATAGTAGCCAAGCATTTTGCCGAATGTATCTATTGTCCCAGTTCTTTGTATTGACAAATCCAAGGATTTGCAATCACTTAGGTGTCACTCACCCACAGCGATGCCAGGGTCACAGTTGACAGTCTGGACCAGCTCCTTGCCCTGGTGGCGAACCACCCAGTTCGGGTCAATCTGAGAGGTGCCTTTGGGGTCCAAGGGCACCATCTGGAACTTTCTGAAGTCCGTCTCACTGATGTCAAAGTTTTCAGGGCATACATCGTAGATGTCAGGCACGTTGTCTTGGTCGAAGTCATCTTTGCAAGCATCACCACGGCCATCACCTGGAAAATATATGTAGCATAGTCATGGTAAATATATTCTATCACAGAAAAGATTCATACATCAATTTTGCTGGTGTTTGGCTGCCACTAATCTGACTGCATGGATGGGCTTATGTCAGTGAGACGCTGTGTTATAAAGAAACCCAGTACAGTAGCCATATAGCAAGGTGTACCAATTTTAGCACTTGCGGACAGCAAAATCTATGCCATGTTGGCAAAGTTATTTTTATTTACTTCCTTATAATGCCAAAATGCCTGAAGTGAATAGACTCACCATCAGAATCTAGCTGATTGGGGTTAAAGACCAGCCTGCAGTTGTCCTTGTCGTCCGGGATACCATCATTGTCGTCGTCATGGTCACAGGCATCTCCCTTGCCGTCCTTGTCATGGTCGGCCTGGTTGGCATTGGGGATGTAGGGGCAGTTGTCCAGGTTGTTCTGGTGTCCGTCCTCATCGATGTCCTGGTTACTGTCACACTTGTCACCCACACGGTCGTCGTCGGAATCCACCTGGAAGTGCAAGAAGGATAATTTGCAGCGATTTGGTTAGGCTAGGGTTGGCTAACACTGACGTTGGAACAGAAATACATTACATTCCATGCAGCTCGGCAAGCCTCTATCTGTCATTCCCCTCGCTTCCCAGGATTTCATTATGCAGTCTTGTCTCTGTAATGCTGCCAAGCTCCATTTGTCTAAAGTCTGTCATCGGTTTTCATCTCCTGCCAATTAAGAGGTCCATTCCACGTGCCTATCTATGCTTCCCGCTGAACTTAGCTTAGCTTAGCTTAGTTGTACGCAGCTAAACCCCAGCCAACCACGAGGTATGCAAGGCATTCTGCCGCTGGCCACGTTACAAGCACTTTTCTGCTGCTTTGAGGATACCACACGGTAGATAGACAGCGAATAGAATGCAGGCAGGTGGGGAAAGAGATGACTTTTCACGCTTTGTCTAGCTACGGTCTTTTGAATCCAAACATCACCAAAGAAGCATGTGAGGAACACCCTCGAAAGGGTGCGGTTTTTTTGTTGATGTTATCATGACTGAAATCATTCATAGAATAAAACATGAGTCAATGTGTGCCATTCTCTGTGGTTTTTCTCCTGTGTCCAATTGTTCCCTACATTCCTCCTTTTCAGTGTAGCATGGCACAGGTGGACTGGATGGGTCCATGGTGTTTAGATGAAGCATGCACATAGCCAAGGGCCAGTCCATTCCACAGCAATCATCACTCCCCGGGGCCTCTTGTCTCATAGCGGCCAGATCAGCTAACCTCAATGGACCATTGAAAAGGACCTAAGCCCCCCCCCCCCCCTCATATGCCTTATTACACTGATGTGTCCTTGAGCAGGGCCAGAGTTCGACTCCACCTACGCATGGAGTAATGAAGCTTAGACGACTGAACAAACAAATAATCAAAGCTCTCTCTCTGTCATGGGGAAAGAGAGATGTATGCTAGGATTTAGTTGTGGGGCAAAAAATACTGCATTGCAGGGGTGAATGTGGATTTTGTTGGTAAAGCGGGTGCAAGACAACAGGGTGGGGTAAAGTGTTTTGGAGCGTGTGTTTGTGGAGCGGCTGGGAGGGGGAGTGTGACGTGTGGGCTGTGGTGGGTTATGTACACACACCTGATCGGGATTATGTTCCAGAGGGCAGTTATCACACATATCTCCCACGCCATCTAGATCCGTGTCTCTCTGGTCCACATTGTACACGTAGGGACAGTTGTCCTTCTCATTCAGAATGCCTGGAGAACACAAAAAAAATTCAGGAAATTCAGTCTACCACATTTAATCTGTTCCTCAATGTTTCTTTCAGTCAAACACTACACACACTTTATTCAAACATTGGTGCAATCAACTCCAGGTGATGTTATCTGGCAATAGTTTGTGTGAAAGCTGACCTTACAATGTGTACTTATCAAAATCACAATGAATAATTTAAATCACCAGCATTTTTATTCTGATGATTACATTTGGTTACTCTTCGTATGATTCGCTTAGGGGGCTATGTTTGTTTTCTTAAGAGCCAAAATCAAATATAATTTTTTTTTTAGGTGGGGATCTCACCATCTCCATCAATGTCCACGGCGCAGGCATCTCCCTCCCCATTGCCATCGGTGTCTGTCTGGTCTGGGTTGCTGTTGTAGGGGCAGTTGTCACAGCGGTCACCCACGTCATCGCGGTCGTAGTCATACTGCCTGGGGTTGTACACGAACGGACAGTTGTCCTGTTCAAAAAGGGAGGAGAGGGAAAATACATATGTAAGATGTCAAATGATAAGAAAAGATAAGAAAAGACTTCTAGGTAAAAAAAAACACTAAACATTTGCATGCACCAGGTCTAAAATAATAAGTTATGGTGTCATACATGCTTTGGTCAGGATCCAATACCAGTATCTACCTGTTTTGGTACCAAATACATCTCATGCACAGATGACAGACAGGCAGACAGACAGAACATTGTACAGGTCGGTCCCCGGGGGAAAACCAGTCACCTTACCCTGATGCCCACACATCTCCAGCAGGCGATGTTAGATGCTTTCAGGTGCTACACTTGTGGTTTATTTATTTTTTTACAGGCCATGTGTGGATCTATTGACAAGTAATGGAGAGACCCTGGATGAAAGAGAGCTTTATATTTGGGCTCTGTCTCAAATCTAACGTTGGGATTAGCGAGGACACACAGCAGCTCCTTGAGACGCACACCACGGTGCTGGAATTTGTGGTTTGGCTCAGACAGGCGGGCGGAGAAACATTTGCTTTTCGTGCTGCCACTGTGTCAAGACCCTGTCTCCTGTGTGTGCATTTTTTTATTGGGCAGCATGAATGATGAATGTTAAATCGTACTGAAAGCCCTAGTGCCTAGATAGGGAACACACACATGCATATAAACACTCAAACACACACGCGCATACCCACCCAATCAAGCGGTACAATGAACAGATTATGAAACATACCCGATCATCGGGAATGCCATCATTGTCGTCATCATTGTCACAAGCATCTCCAATGCCATCCTTGTCATAGTCTTCCTGCCCAGAGTTCGGTAGGTTGGGGCAATTGTCCTGCGGGGGGGAAACACCACAATATTGACCGTTGACCATTTACAGTTTGCCATCCCTAGGTCTAACCAGTGCTAAACCAAATCTTTCCAATGATGTGACTTGACCTACCTTTTTGCAGTGGTAGGTGGCGTTCTCCACACACACCAGGTCAGCGTTGGGCCATCCATCCAGATCTGTGTCCTCGCCGCAAATGTGGCCATTGCCGGCATATCCGGGCTTGCACTCACAGCGGTACATTGGGTCGGCAAATACTCCCAGGTAGTTACAGCGGGCGTTCTTGTTGCAGTCGTGACTTCCATCCAGGCAGGGGTTACGGGGCGTGCACACCTACAGAAGAGGCGTAAACAGAGTTTGTTTGATCAGAAAATACCCAGAAAGGATCGGTAGCATTCTGAAATGCAGAAATACAGACATAAAACGGAAGGTGTAAAACAGTAAAATCGTGACCTTAAAGCTATGCTGCAATCGGCCAGCTCATTTCCATCAAATGAACACAGAGATAAGGTTTTTTTCCTAATGTTCTAGGGCCGTAATGGCAGAAATACAAGACTGTATTTGTACCTGTTTTTTGGCTATGGCCTCTGCCACACCTTTACCGAAAGGCTGTGACCCAGAGTAGCGGGGCGGGCAGGGCAGACAGTTGTAGCCTGGGTCTGTGTTCTCACAGCGGTGCACTCCGTTGAACTCAAAGCACGTGTCAGGGACCTCCTTGCACTATTTTTTTCAGGGGGGAAATAACGATCAGTTTCGATTGCTAGGTCTTGGCAGATGTTAAAACATGTCAAACCCCCACAGGTAGGACCCATAAATGATGATTTATGATTAGATCAGTAGAGGCTACAGCAAATGCATAAATTTGGTACCTCGTCAATGTCCTTGCACTTAATGCCGTTACCGCTGTAGCCAGTGGGACATTTTCCACACTTCCAGGAGCCATCAGGGAAGCTGGTGCACTTGGCTCCAGCATAGCAGGGATTGGACAGGCACCCATCTAAAAAAAAAAAAAAAGGTGAAATTCCAACAACACATGGAAACACATGTTGAATTATGAAGAAAGGCCAAAGTGGCTCACCGATTGGACAAGAATCTTTGTTGCACTGCTGTGTGTCCTTGGCATCACCAATACATTCCTTGCCGCCATATTTTGGAATAGGGTCATTGCAGAGACGTTTACGGGTTTGGGATCCACCTCCGCAGGTGAGAGTGCAGGTATCCCACGGCGACCACGGCCCCCAGTTTCCATTGACTGATGGGGAAGGAAGAAACAAGACATGGTTTTATAAATGTATTGTGTTGTCTTGGCAACACAATGCCTTTCACCATATTATGTCACATTATGCCTCTACATATCGCATCTAATATGTAGAGGCAGAAAATTGCAGGTTCATAATGGCCAAAGTGCTGCCATCTTCCCCTGCATCCAGATGCAGTACACACTAATTTGTATTGCTAATGAGCAAATTTAGATGGTTCACTTAAAATACTGGCCCTGACTTGTACTCAGTGACTGCAATTGAAATTAAATGGCTTACTTGGACAGGGGGATTTCTGGCAGCTCTCTGTTTGCCGGCCCTCGCCCCCCCCACAATCCTTGCCCCCCAGCTGGGGGGTGGGAGAGTTGCAGAGGCGGATGCGGGTGATCACGCCGTCCCCGCAGGTCACCGAGCAAGACGACCACGGTGACCAGTGGCTCCAACTTCCATCCTGCTTGACTGAGGTTTACGAGGGAAAAAGAATCAGACGTCAAATCCTAAGGTAAGGAATTGAGAACCCTGTGTGGGTCGGTGCTAAATGATGTATTACCTATGTATTACCTTTTTCAGTTTTTTGTCCTGCCCTACAGTTGATATGTCCCCCTTTTATTCTGGTTTATATGTGCATGGCTATGTGCTTCCCCTTGGATTAATCAAATGTCTATTGTAATGCAACATTATCATTCAACATTTTTTGACTGAGCGGTGAACGTTATGCCTGTTGTGTGTGGCTGCGAGGATGCGCGAGGACGTGGGATACGGGACTAAGGTTTCAGCAACTCAAAACTCACAGCGCTTGTCGCACTCCTGGAGGTAGCAGTCGCGGGTCTGCACGGAGGTGCCCTCGCAGTTGTTGTTGATGCGGTCGCAGGAGCGTCCGCGCTGCTGGATGCCCCGCCCACACGACACAGAACAATGGGTCCATTCAGACCAAGGCGACCAGCCGTCTTCTGCATAGTCGCTCGCTGAACAGGGAAGAGAGAGAAAGAGAGATTGGGGTGGGGGTGTGGAAAGAAAGAGAAAGAGAAAAGGAGCTATTCCGGCAAGGAGAGAGCAGATGACCCCCTTTCAAAAACACACACAACCCTACTCCCTAAATAAAGCTGGGCTATTGGTGTGGCTATTGGCAGGGTATAAGAGAGAGAGAGAGAGAGAGAGGTAGAGGTAGAGGGTAGAGAGAGAGAGAGAGAGAGAGGAAAAATGTGGGGATGAGATCGACAACCCAAACAAGGCAGAGAAAATAGAGAGGCTCTGTCCTAAGAAACTCACAGAGATGCTCCATTTGACATATGTTTCCCCTGAAGAGAAAAGACACACCCGCCACACACACACACACAGACACAAATACACACACAGACACACACTCATTGCAAACATGGCCATGGGCCTACAATGGCTTCAACACGAAGCCGAAGTGTGGCTGAATGCGGCCGTCCAGTGTTTGGTTTGAGGGTTAAGGCACCGCTGCGCGGCCTGCATACTGTGGCTAGGTGGAACATGCCACTTCTCCTTTGTGAGGAAGATGTCTTCACTAAACCAGCGGACTCCTTTTCCATCCCACTTTAACCAATTTAGGCCAATTACATCCATTACAACCCTCCACAGATCCAAAGATGTGTTCTGCGACACAAAGCCCCAATGTTCCAAGAGCATAAAAGTGCTTTCATTGGCGCAGGAATGGTATTTCAGTTAGATCATCTCTAACATCAACATGGTTTCTCTTGAATACAAACCTTTATTCTCACATGGGGAAATAGCTGTGGTTTGTTGTTTTGTTTTTGAAAGGAAAAGTCACGTTTCAGTTTTCGGCACATGGCATAAAGGCGTAGTTGTTTTCAACAACTTGGATATACATATATATATATATATATCATGGGTGTGTTTTAGCCAATATGAAGGGATGACAACATCGTGAAGCACATCGACTCCTTTTTTAACCCCACCAATAACAAAATCAAATATATATGTGTGTGTGTGTGTGTTACATGGACTTACGTGTGCCACAGCGTGGACAGCACTCTCCATCAGGCACGGTGGCGTTGGCACACGGGATGAGCGGGCAGGAGATCTTGCGACAGACTATTGCTGAGTTCTATAAGGGGGGAGACATTAAGCCCTGTTAATCATTGACATAGCTATACATGGACATTTTGTCGACATTGTGATCTGTATTAGGGGTGTATCAGACAGGTGCCATAGACAAGGCTCAACATGTCCTGTATGACCTCGACCTTGTTTGGTGAAGTTCAGTTGTCGGTTCCTTCCCAACTGACACCTGACCCTAACTCTGACCCTAACCCTCATCATGGTCTTACCCCTAACCCTAAAATGGTGCTGTTATAAACCAAAACAGCCACATTTGACCTTATACCTAGTCTCACAAGAACGGGGCGTTTCACTTTTTTTCCCTTATTTGTTTTTCGACCAATCGTGTTTGCGGGGATCTGTAAGCGCAATGGGCGATTAACAGTGAACACAAACACTGCAAAGGTTTCAGATCAACACTGTGTAGACTGTCCACTGTAGAAATACACTTAAATAAAATCCCCTTCTGAGAGTTTCATCCACTCGTGCAAATGAGTTTCTCTTCGGTAAACACGAAACAAGGTGTAACCCCGCCACTTTCAATTTTTGGTTTCCGGCCCAGGCTCTGTGTCGTCTCCCCTGTGATTTGTTTTCTTAATAATTTTTTATTCAGGTTTAAATTGCTTTTTGGGATTTCTATTTGTATTGTTCTTGTTACATTTTTTTATTCAGATGTTTAATGATCTAGGTCTTTCTGAATAATCTTTTGACCTTGGAAATAATACACACTCTTTAACTCTATCTTCGATAATGTTGCTAAATGCAAATGTGAGGAAAAAAGGCCTGTGGTTAGTTAAGTTAACAATTTCAAATGGCTTTGAGACACTTTGATTGGATGCAGCTTTTGCTTCTTGTGTAAAGGAAACCAATTGAATTAGAGGATCCGACATGGCAATTTCGGCTGGAGATTGAACCCACGTCCGTGCAAACATCCCATTAACTTTCTCCACAGCATGTGTTTGCCTGGGTTTTTAATGCCAAGAAACCTCCAGAGAGGGCAATATTGGCTGAAGGCAGACCCCTGCAGACTTCAATTGCATACTGTGCCAAAAAGAAACTGGGAATTAAACCAGGGTCCAAACAATAGAGGTAATTTCATGTTGGGGGCCTGACTGAGCATCTGGCCCTCACAACAAGTAAATCCTTTTTGGCCAATGCAACCTCTGTTGCTGTTTTCCAAGTGGCTCAGTGGTAACTGTCTAACGAATCACTGAATACAAAAATCTAACCTTGTTGTTTATTCACTGGGATACAAGGAAGTGGGATACAAGGACATTGTGATTACAATATTACATATTTTCTTCCTGATCTTGCTTTTCCTATATCCTGATTGGATCCCAGCCAAGTTAATGACATGTGTTTTTTTACAACACCAAAGCTAGTTTAGCTGGAATTCAACCTCCAACTGAGTATGTAAACAACAATAGCCTCTGTTGGCCTCCCACAGCCAACTATTTCCCACACGCCTTCAAGTGTGTGTATGAATGTGTGTGCTTGTGTGTGTGTGTGTGCGTGTGCGTGCACGTGTGTACAAATGTAAACAGAAACATATCTGAACTTCTAGACACGTCCGCTTCACACGCCATGTTCATCACTGAAATTTTGCCTTGACATTTTGAGCCCTTGTGCCACACTCACTTGGCACGTGCACTCGGTGCAGTCGTCCACGGTCCACTCGTCACGGTTCTTGTGCACAATGCCGTTGTGGATGCACACGCCGCTGTGGATGCCGATGCGGTTCCGGATGAGCTTGTTCTCATCCGTCTAGAAGTAGTAAGAGGAAATAAGAAATAACAAACAAAACAATGTTTTGATCTGATTGACATTTGGGGTTTAACATACTGTGTCCAGGATTCAAGACTCAAGAGATTCAAGCTTTTCAAGATTCAAGAGATTCAAAATTCAAGAAATTCAAGTTTCAAGAGATTCAAGATTCAAGAGAATTCTTAGGATAAGGCACATGTCATCTATTTAGTAGGTATAAAGCTAAGAAAAAGCAAAAGTACACAATAAGAGGAAGAAATATAGAATGTCATTGGATATTCCAGATATACCATGTATATACATGGAAATGGAAACATGCTACAAAACCTACAAAAAGGACAAAATACAGAGCACACATGCATGCAAGATGCAAAGTCCCCCTGAACACAAATGCCCCTTTGGTTCACAACTGCAGTTCCTCCCCCTTACCAGCTGTCGTAGGTCATTGGAAAGCTCTTTGACCACAACCCCCAGACTCCTCAGTTCCTTGAACATACTGGCCAGGTCCTCGCAAGAGAAACCACACACCATCTGCAGGTCTGCACACGCACACGCACGTGTGCGCACACACACGCACACGCACACACACACACACACACACACACACACACACACACACACACACACACACACACACACCATGGTCAGGGGCAACCATTTAAAAACATTCTGAATTCACATTGGATGAAATCAGTGCTAATTAGGTATGACAGGTGGGGGGGGGGGCATAGCTGAATTGGTCAGCAGTGGCTGACAAATAAGGCCTTTTTTTCTGATTGCTAAATGTGCTTTTGCCACATTTGTATCATTATTATGATGATGATTAATTATTATTTTACTTTTTGAAAATGTGTTTTAATCACATGCTTGGTAAACCTAAAAAATAACAAGCGCAATCATCTTGTTATGTCTATTCTTGAATAAAAACTAAGGTTAACACTGGTAAAAGAGGGGGGGGGGGGGGTACCTAAATTGCGCCAATGAATGACATTTTATCGTTTTATGCTTGGGTTAAGTAGTTAATTGTCTGGGTGGTGGTGGTGGTGGTGGGGGGGTGGGTTGCCTTTATGCGCTCCAGACAGTATAATGAGAAAGCCACACAGGGTGACTGGCAGCAGTGTGTACCTTTGGTCTTATGGCCGGTGTATTCAGTCCGGATGGCGGAGGACCCGTTGAGGTTCTCCAGGATCATGGTGTCGGTTGGCAGGGCTGTCGTGGGAAAAAAAGTGTAAAAGTTGTTGAAATGTGAGTTGGTATTACGTTTGCCATCACATTCCCATCATTCAGCAGCGTTAACATCGCTCATAGTTACTCACATTTTTGGCAGCCCTTGTTGCGCAGGATGGCGTCCAAAGTGGTCCCAAACACAAAGCGCACGTTCTGCAGCACTCCCTGCAAGCAGGTCACACGCTCAGTGTTACCACGATTTTTTTTCAGCAATTATAGCAATGTGTGTGATGAAATCAAACACAGAAAACATCCACAAACAAGTCTGACGGATAAGGCGTTCAACACTCAAAAAACACACATCGGCCTACATCTGTGGAAACGGCGATGCGCAATTGGACATTTGGACACCTGTTTTACGCACGGGGATTTCAAAGCCATGCGGGACATAAACCGTTCAAAAAACACAACATGCATGCCTACATGGCCACTTCAATGTTGTCTCGTCCTTACCATGAACCTGTCCTTCACGGCTCCCTTGCCGATGCGCAGGCGCGCCAGCGCGGGCGTCTCGTGCGTCAGGATGCTCTGGACGGACGCGTCCAGCTCCGCCGTGTTCACCTCCTCGCAGCCCACGTAGAGCTGCGCGCGGTCCTCCTGCACGAACAGCGTGATGTTCTTCCAGTGGCCCGTGGCCAGGTCCGCGTCCTCGATGGACACCACCTGCTGCTTGTTCTCGGTGCTGAACAGGATGTCCAGGGTGTTGGCCTTGCCGTTGGACACCACCTCGAACACGGGACCCGTGCCGTCGCGCCTCTCCACGGTGAGCAGGCTGCCGCGGGTGCGCTTGAACTGCTTGAAGTTCAGCAGGAGGAGGAACCCGCGCTCGGCGTGGATGGAGTCGATGAGGTCCCTGAAGGCGCTGTCCGGGACCGGGGGGATGAGGTCCGGGTCTAGGATCTTGTAGGCGGGGCTGTACGGGTCGTCGCCCTTCACCAGGGTGACCCCGTGGTTCTTCTTGGGGACCTGGACCAGGTCGAACAGGTCGAAGACGCTGTTGTCGTCCCGGCTCTCTGGGGGGTGGATAACAAACAGTAAGGTCTTTTTGTCCCTGTTCTGTTGTTTTTGGGTGTTGAAATGGGAAATTCGCTGCACATTCTCCATGCAAAATACAAAACAATGAAGAAACGGAGTGGTTTCTAATTATGGGGAGATGAGGGATAACCAGGCTATACTGATAATGAATTGGGTGTTGAAATGGAAAAAAAATTGCTGCACATTCTCCATGCAAAATACAAAAAAAGATGAAGAAACAGAGGGGTTTCCAACTATGGAGAGATGAGGGATAACCAGGCTATTATAATGATGAATTAAAACTGTGTGGGACTCACCTGCCACCCTGGCAGCCTCGCAGCTCCAGAGCATCAGCAGCAGGAGGATCCCTCCTGTCAGCTTCATGGTGAAACACTAGCCGGCTGCCTCTGTGGGGGGGAGAGCAACAACCTGTTCATTTGTGTTACAAGTAGGCTAAATTGTGAACGAATATAGGCTTTTTTTATTATTATTAACAGCTTGAAAAACAGCCAATACAACTTTTCTGCAAGATTTATGCCACCATTTTTAGATTATGAAATGAATCCTTATAATAAACGAATTGTTGCCAACTCACCTGCTTGTTGAACAGCACACAGATATGATAAAATCCCCAAATATATATGTAGAAATCCACCAATATTCCTCCAGATGAAGTTTAGGTTTTTCTTTGTAAAAGTCCCGGTGGTGAACGCCGTTATAGGCTACATGTGTTTTTCTTAATTGGAGAAAAAAAGGTCCTTGCTGGTGTGGGCTGCTAAAAAACTAACATTGGAGTGAGGGGGCAAAGTGCTATTTAAATAGTTTCATGAAATTCCTGAGACGTCTTCTCGTCCAATCAAATCGCGCAAACAAAAAAAAGAAAAAAAAGAAAAAGGGACGAGCTTATCCCCTTGTACCTCACAGCTCGTCGGGGTCGAGCGCTGGTTTCGGGAGCGCGCATTCCGCAACGTTTCCGGTAACCGTGCCATCCACGGTTACTTTTTTTTTTTTTTTTTTTTTTTCATATTTATGGGATTTCGCAAAAAAAAATAAAAATAAAAATAAGGGAAACGCATATCAGGCTATATTGGATAAGTATCCTAAAAATAGGACCAGGATTGGGATATTAACTTTTTTTTTTGTTTTTAGATGCGGACTCAAAAAGCTGAATATTGGTCTTGGGAGAGGTTTTTGGACGCTGTTGGCTCTACACTGAGACCCTAGAGGAGAGACCCCGGTGCATGCCGGGAATGACCCGACAACATGTGCGCGTTCCCGCACGTGTCCGCTAGGAGCCGACATGAGTTTACCTGCAGAGGAGCCTCTGGGCAGTGCAAGGTCATGTAGTAGTAGGCCTATCCTAGTCTATGATAGACTATGAGCCCATGGTTATATGTGCTGTGTGCTAAACATCTAAACATCCATGCATTAGTTCCCATACCCAACGCTGATATGAATGTGAACGTACTTTCCAAATCTACATGCACATCGTATCTCATTATTGAAAGCACACACATTTCTGTATTGGTTAATAATATCATTAATATCCATTTTGGATTGGCAGTGGATTCGG
Source organism: Merluccius polli (assembly GCA_030340625.1). NCBI lineage: Eukaryota > Metazoa > Chordata > Actinopteri > Gadiformes > Merlucciidae > Merluccius > Merluccius polli. The sequence continues at coordinate 427,709 of JAOPHQ010001423.1, read as the reverse complement.
AGCTGAAACCAGACCCAATATCTGTTCATTGTATTATTCTATTCTCTCCATCTACCTGCTGGGAACTCTTCTCCAATAACCCAGCAGACAGCAGTTCGTCTCATTTGCAGTCTGAGCTGCGTCGCATTTCATCCCGGTCCAGAGGCTTCACCATGGACAGTCTGTAGTTGTCGGGGACCTGATGATGTCTTTTCCAGAGTTTCAATGTGCTCGTGTTTCCAATTCCAATTATTATTTTGTCTCGCAAAAATCTCATTATCCTCCCTCTGTTTTATCTGAATCCAGGATTGTGTTAAACAGGACAGCTATTTTGAGAAGAGAGAGAAATATCAACGTCTCCATTCTGTTCTTCAGCTCCAACCGCCCCCCCCCCCCCACCCAGACACACATGAGACAGCCTCCACACCGTCTCCAAGCAGACGCTGGGTTTTGACTGTACATGACCATGACACTTCAGCTGTTAACCATCGACAGGTAACCCCGCCCCCACCCCTCCCTGCATGTGTGTGTGTGTGTGTGTGTGTGTGTGTGTGTGCGCGCGCTATAGCATCAAGAATAGTATGTGCTTGGCATTCGGAAGTGGCCAGCATGCAATGTCAACCCATGGCAAATATTTTTACATTCAGTGAATGAAAATAAAATTAAAGAAAATACTGAAGAGGCTTTTGCGTTTGCGTGTGTTTGTTTTGTCGTTAACAGGAGCATCGGAGGAGGATTTGTCTGCGCTGAGGTCACTGCGGTGATGAAAAGAGGACTGAGAACGGTGCCCTGAGGGGTTCCTGAGGTCAGGGTTGAGTTGACTAGGCTGGTGCCTGTAAGTCTCTTTTTCCAAGATCAGCACCGCTGATGGAGCCAGACAAACACACACACACACACACACACAAGCGCACGCACACCCACACACACACGCACACAATACACACACACACACATACACACATACACACACAAAAAAATCTCACCCTCACCCCCTAGGTGACCAATTCATTGGACTAACAGCCGAATGACGTCAGCTTTCTGATGATTTTACTTCTGCATGCATTCATCTCATGCAATACATGTTTGCTCAAGTTCTGAATGAAGGAAAAACACCAATATGTGAGGATTGTGAAAGGAGTGGAGCTTGTCCAGCAAGTCATTATGGATCAGATGTGACATGTGACGTCTGATTCAAAAAAACTCACACACACACACATCTGAACACACACACACACACTGTACATCTGAGGTGTGTTGTGGCGTCTTTCGGGTACCAATACATATACTTCAGTATTCCCTTTTGGATCCACACACAGAGAAGTGTGTGAGTGTGCGCATGCTCCTATGACAGCCAGGACTACATAACCCCCATTCTTTCCCCAGCCTGACAGGGTTCAGCATCACCACGGCAGGTCTTAACCCAACAACCCCCCCCCCCCCCCCCCCCCCCCCCCCCCCCCACCCTGTGTAATTGCTCACCTTTCCCTGGGTTTTTCCTGGGTGAGACCGCTCCTCTACTGGGCCTTTTCAGCACGTGGATATGACAGGCAGTTACATGTGGTACTAAGTCATCCGATGTTTGTAGACCTTGTTCGGGGGAAGCATTAGTTTCAGGGAGAAATATGCCTGTACTTGAATCTTTAATACATAGCTAAACATCCTCGATCAGGCGTTCACAAGCATTATTCCAATTACATGTGTGGGATCGTAGTCACCGCTGACTCATCGTTCACACGTCACTCTCAACCTGACTGCGCTAGTGGCCACTGTGCCGTGGCACTTCTCCAAATCGCATTCCCTTCCCTTCCTAACAAGAGGGATGCAAGAAAAAGTCCCAATGATTAGAGTGACTTGTTCCATGCAAGAGCCAAGATGCAGTCACGGCCCAGTTAACTTCTGGTCATTCATTCCCATGGGATATTATTTATATGAATACTCCCTGCGTACACAGTAGCATACAGACACACACACACACATGCACACGCACGCACACACACACACACACACACACACACACACACACACACACACACACACACACAGAGACACCCCCACACACACACGCGCTTGGCCTCCTTACAGTCCTCATTAAACAGCGCAAATCGCACAAATACCAGCCATGAGACGAGCAGTTCAGGGAGTTTCTTCTCCCTAATGAAGCGCAGCATTCAAGGGCCCTCTCCCACCACATAATATGTGGGCATCATTGATCCTATTTCTACTTGTATTTCTCTGGTGGGCCTTTTCAGAAAAAAATATTGTCCAAATTTGGTAAATGAATACAACAAGTGTCTTGAGGGCAATGGCTCTACAGCATCTGTCAGCCGACAGCATAACCCCTCCTAAAGCCCAGCGGAAATCTGTCAAGATGTGATGCTACCGAATATGCGTTTTTGCGTTATTTAGTTTCCCTTTTTGATGTGTGAATGTCATTGTTTCTTTAGCGCTTATCTCAGCGGCACAGATGAACACACATTTGAACCCATTTTAAATGTGTCCTTTTTAAACCATAAAACGTCACTGTGACCATTTATGGCCATGTTTCGCTTCCTTTTAATTGAGCTGAAGTGACAGGAAAGCTACCAGGCAATCACACAACACCAGCTGCCATCATTCATTTCCTGTTGGCTTATGTGTTAGGGCATTTTGCAGATGCTTTTGTCCAAAGCGACTTACAATAAGTACATTTGTCAGTAGAAAGTAAAACAACAATATATAACTTTCGGCACCGTTTCTAAGTATGGATAGCTAGGGTAATAAACCTACCAAAACAGATGCGCGTGCGCGCACACACACACACACACACATTTACTCATGAAAACAAACCGCAGACACAGTTTAATTAATTTTGAATGAAAATATACACATATGTATATATATATATATATATATATATAGGAACCGCTCACTGGTGGTCAACCAGATACACATATAAACGGTAGTGGCGACTGGGTCCAGGGAGGGCCACAAACAATGGCTCGGCCAGCTTCATTTGGAGACACAGAGAGGTCACCTGTCATGTCCACATTCCTGGCATAGCGGTTTCACCTTGGATAAATACCCCAGGAGCCTTGTTCCATATGCTATATTACTCCACCTCACTCTCCCCCTCCCTTTATTGGGCAGCTAGGAGGTTTTGGACAGAAAATCCCTCAGGTTGACTCTCACTCAACAAGAGAGGGTATAACAATGCAACTCCTTGTTGCTGCTATTCACTCTCTCTAACAACCTCAAGTTCTGCCATTCTGACCGATTTCCAATAAACAAAATATTTTTTTACCATTCTGTTATTCTACTTATTTCTTTTGTTCACCTGATGAAATAATTGTGTTTGTAGAGCAATTTGAGCATACCGTGTCACATGTATGGATCATGTAAAAATGATAGGCCCCCTGAAGCCCATTCCTATGTTTGATGAACGTTATGAGTTAAAATAAGACAATGCAGAGATGGGTAAGTGGGGGGATAGAGACAGACAAACGGCCAGACAGACAGACAGACAGATAGAGAGATAGAGGGATTGAAGGACAGAGGAAAGGGATGGAAATAGTTTTTTTCTTTGAAAGGGGCAGGTTTGGTCTGGACCTGTAATGTGAGCCCAATTAGGTGAGCGGGTTTGATAAAGAGAGGGTGGATCACGCAACAAGACTAAAATAGCCTCTGTGAGGTTTGTCTTGCAGTTTGTTTTTGCGTTCCTCCTCTTCCCTGGAATTGTTTACCTGCTCAGTGTTTCAGTCAGCTGACTCAATGAGACTTTGTGGGCTTTTCTCACTCATCGCGGTGGTGGTTAGTAGCATGAAGCCCTTGGGCAGGCATTAGGTGCACAAGTAAACCTCTGGCAGTATGACCTTGCTGCTGGCCACCTGCTCTTTCACTGGGACACTTAGCTATAAAGCCTTCTGATTTTCCATGTGAATCCTTGCTATAAAATGGGGATTTGAAAGGTAGCACAGCATGGTCATTTTCATGGTTTGAACTCTACCGAAGCACAATAATGGTAAAAAAATCATTGGTATAGCACATTTTGTACACCAGGCAACTCAAAGTGCTTTACATAGGCAAAAAAGAAGAGAACGCAATTGAAATGCAGAATAAATAAAAACAATACAATTAAAAATGTAAGATAAGTGGAGAAAGTATACAGAATATATTATTATTATTATTGTTAATAATATATCTTTTTTTTTTTGTTGCAAAATAGTCCCCAACAACACTGAAAAGGATTTGAGAAGCAAATCCTTGAAAGCAGCAATTCGCAATTGAATGGTTTAATGGAAATCCTACAGTGGTTAATTTAATAGTTTGTAAACGTATTTAACTTCACACATGAAGTTTATGGCATATGCCTCTGTGTACAATATCTCTGTTGTGTATGTGAACCTGATATCACACAGAATGTGTTTAACTTCCAGTGTAATGACCGACTGTGGCTATGGCCTTTCAAACAAATTACACTCAAATTATAGCTCTAAAACCGTACAGCACCTTTATGTTTTTTGCACTCCTATCCTTCCTTGGAAGGAGGGATCCCTCCCATGTGTTCCTTTTCAATGTTTCTTTTTTTTCCAACTGGATGAAGGGGAGTATTTGCTTGCCTGTGTGAGGCCTAATGGCGAGCAAGTCAAATATGGACCTATGAAGCCCTTTTAGACTGTAACTACAATACAGTTCAATACATCTGTGGCATAAACCCTTTCAAAGCCTTTACAATGCTGCTTCTTAAAAAAACGCTCTTTTAACAATTGTTTTTTTTCCCACTGTGTTAATGTGATAAGTGATGTTCTTTGAAATGTCTCATCCTGACCTTAATGGCTCCTGTTTGACACAAGCCAGGCTGTTATCATAGACTCTGTTGATGTGGTTGCATCACACAGAAAGACTAGAAAGACTTAGAGAGACTATATATATATATATATATATATATATATATATATATATATATATATATATATATATATATGTATATATATATATATATATATATATATATATATATATATATATATATATATATATATATATATACATAGAGAGAGAGAGAGAGAGAGAGAGAGAGAGGTTTATATATCTATTTATATATATATATGGCAAACACATAGGATTTCACACCCTTTAAGACTCAGTTTTCTCTCTTCGCTCTGTTGAAGGGCAATAATTAAAGGAACCTTGATCTCCTGTTGTCCATCCTGCAGGAGGTGGTCAAGGCCCTGCTGGCTCAGTACAAGTTAGGCAGCCCTGAGGACACCTCCATTCCCACCCCACCTGCTCCAGTGGAGCTGCTCAGTGGCCAGCAGGTCAGACTGTGGTTGTACTGGCAGCTTTCCAGCTGTGAATGTGATCAGGGAGTTCCTGCAAAAGAGAGGCTTCCTCTCAGTGAAACTGCCCTGAATAAATAAAAGGTTAATAAAGAAATGATTCCTGAATTAAATGAATAAAATGCTGAATGATAAAAATAAGATGAAATAAAAATGTCAGTTGAGTACCAACCATTGTAATATTAGTCGCATTGAAACCCAACAACCCTCAAACAATTATGTTGAATTAACCATGAACCTAAAATATGTTACTTACTTACCATAGTGATCATTTGCTGTAAAAAAACAAGCTAAAACAAAACTCTACAATCGATCAATCATCATCATCATCATCATCATCATCATCATCATCATCATCATCATCATCATCATCATCATCATCCAATTCAAGCCAATCCTCGACTAAACATTCTCCCCAGCCATCTTTAATGAATGGTTTGCTAGGGGAGAGGGATAACCAAAACATAATTCATTTTAACACGATTTTTTAACCCAGTCACCCAATATAATTGGTGTGAGAGTCTGTTCTTCAAGGTTGTCAAAGCCGCATGCCGCTTGCACTGACTTTCGTGTTTGCCGGGAGCGGCATGTCAGGTGCTTTCATCTGCTAAGCTCCCTGGGGTTACATTATCATAGCTGCCCGGTGCGCTCACTCTTCATGTACTCACCTGACGGTGACATGCGGGTTAACGACAGCGCTTTATGTTTTCTGAGCGCTCAGAATGCACGCCATGTTTTGAGGCCCATTTAAAGGCAACAATGGTTGAAATGGTTTTGACAGGTGTTTTCTTTGTGTTGTGTTGTGTTGCAGTCGTCGCTGGTAGATTTGCCTGTACCATTCCCGTTCACATGTACCAAATACAAAGTTCTTCTGCTGAAGAGCAACTCTTCAGCTAATGTACAAAGAGCATAAACTGTTTTAGCTGTGTTCCTCTGAGGAGAACGCCCATCACTGAAAAAAGCATCTTTCAAAACTCCACAGTAGGCTCAACGTCGACCTCCTTTGAACACGTATCAGTTGTTGTCACCGAGCCAAAGACAATGCTGTGTTGGCATGCAAACCGCAAGAATAGCAAACGTCGGACATCTGGACACGTACAGCGGTCCGCAGTGCCCCCATTTGACCTCGCCAAAGTCACGCTTTATTAACAGAAGAATGTCAACGCAGAAAGACATGCAACCCAACAGGCGTAAACTTTTATCTTTTGGCCATTAAGTTGTCAGCACGTTGTTCTTTACTACGGCCCTCTGTGTGATTTGTGCGTCATTCCTGGAGGAAGTCATTAGTGAACATTAGGCCTACTGGGTGCAGAAGCGCTAAAGCAGAATGGCAAATCAGAGAGACTTTCATTGTTGTAGTGGTTCGTTTATTGCAGTGTGAAAAGTAAAATAGTGGTTCCCTCAAAGCAAACTCTGCTCAGACATGAATTTGACAAAACGTACTTCAGCACCACTGTTTCAAATGTTTTATTTGTCCCCACTAAGCTTTAGTCAACTGGTCTAGTCTCACCAATGCTGCTGGCCTGCTTTACTCTTCTTCTTAGGCCTGTTGTATCGCTAACCTTTTTGTGATGGTTGTAACTGTGAATGCAAAACAATGAGAAGCTTCTATATTTAATCAGTTAATCCTTTCATGGCAGCAAAATGTGAACTTGGCCATCTCCCAGTCACTCAATTGTTTTTGTGGACAGCTTTTGTGTTTTTGTTTTATTCACTCAAATCATATCGGTAGCAGTAACAGTACACGCCGGTCCGATGTAAACAAGCTTATCTCCTCCTGAACCCCTATCAGCAAAATTAACCCCAGAGTCACTTCCTGCAGAAGACAGAAGCTGCAACGCCGCAGATAGTCAGTATGAAAAGTTAAACACGGTGGTCACTGTGTGTGCATTAAACCCTTAAAAGGACTCGGGAGAAGACGTGTTCATGTAGCCGCTGACAGGAGGATATATTTTTAGCGGATAAAGTAATTTTACATTGTAGTATTAGGGAGAGAAGAAAGGTGTTGTCAAAGGGCCTGTGCTCACATCGCAATCATCTGAGTCAAAGGTTCTTCGTAATTCTCCAGTTCAATATTTGAAAAAAAAACTAAATTGAAAAACATAAATAAACTTGGTTGGTCTTTCATGAAGAAAGATACGTGTGAAGAAAACATGAGTGAAACCTCAACTATCTTTTTCTATTGTAATTCAAATTTTCTGTGGACCACCATCCATCCACCAGTCATACCACTAACTGCTGGCGCCGGGCCAATTCCCCCTCCTCTCCATGGCCCCCCTTGTGAAAGGGGGGGGCCCACAAAATAATCCTTTGGTCTGGGCCTAATCCTGAATGAAGGTGGCCCCTGTCAAGAGTGGGTTTAAAACACTTTGTAACCTTGTTTTGAAAGGTGTGCTGCTGTGCGGCAATACGACAGGGGTCATGTTTATATGGATACCGACAGGATTTTTACAGCTTTCATCTTAAAATGGGTGACAGGGAAAGGGAGGGGGTCTTTCTGGAGTAGATGGCGCAATGCCCTAAGAAGTAGTGTTACTAATGCTATCATTTATTTATACACGTTTTAATTGCTGGATTGGTGGACTTCCATTGGAAGGAGTTTAGGGATATGTGAATTTCCTGAAGATGAGATTTCACTTAATCAAAACCAAAAAGCACAACCAAAAGCACTGTTGGGCACAACTGATGAGGCTGTTTGATTGTTTAATTAAAAGTTATAATAGTTCTTATGTAGTAGTAGTTGGTTGGTAATGATATTCAAGAAGTCAAACCTTTTTGATTCTATGATTGCGTTATTATAATAATATTATAACAAAGCAATGAAAATAATATACTTTGTTAGTTCATTGGAGAGATGTGAGGAGAAGGTATCTCTGGGACCTGAGTTATTTTATTCCCTTCTTTATATTTCTCAGAGCGAAGAGTGCAAACATTTCTTTTCATCAGAAAGTGTACATGTGTCCTTTTTATGTTATGTTATGTTGAACTTTTTTTCACTCAGAATTATTATATATAGTTCATATTTTTTTCATTCAATTAATGAATACATGACATTGGTCATAATGAAAAATAAAGTATCAACTTGGAATGCAGATACATAATGCATATGGAAACCAGGAAGGTTAAATTGCCTCCCATGTTAGACACAATATGTGACCGTTTAATCAAACTCATGTCTGTGTCACCATGGAAATGCTATAAATAGATATGCATCATCGACACCTTGCAAAGAAACAATAGTATCACAAAGTTACCGTGCTCTGACACCATGTAAATGTGTGGAAAACAGAAGCATGAAGCTGCAGTGGCTTACCTCATTATATTAAGTAAAGACACCATGCTAGACAACATCACATCTACCTGGATAGATGTGACTAGTTATGTTCTTGTCCTCTGTTATACTTCATTACAAATCATTCTTTACTGTGTGCCAATGGTTTAAACTTGCTCTGATTGTTGCAAACGGTGACCTTCTAGTCTGATGTGACTCCAGTTGAGACCATAATCCTCCCCCACCACCACCACCACCGCCACCACCACCGCCACCACCACCACCACCACCACCAGTTGGTGTTGTGTTCCCAACTGTTTGCGATACCTCTCCGATAAGGCCCTTATAGCAGGCTTGGTTTTCTATCAGCTCACCTAGACTTGTTTCGACCCCTTCCTCTTCTTTCTTTTCTTGGCAGAGGAAGCCAGTTGTTTTGGGAATTGTGGCTCTTTTGTTACCCCCCCAGGAGTGAGTATGCCTCATATTCCCGGTTGACTTTGGTTATGCCAAAGAAATGATGGTTGACTGAGGAGACTGGATCATATGCTGGGCGGTCATTATAAGCACAGACTAAGGGTATCGTGTCGGGTTATTCAGGAGCTGATGACAAAGATAGCAAATATCATCACTGCGGTGCAAAAAATGTATTGTGTTTCACAGGCGTCAATGGGGGAGGGAAAGTCTGCCTAAACTAAACATTGCAACATTAGTGTGGATGTTGAATTACCCAGAATCTTACTTTTTACACAATTCATGGGTTCTTAACCGTTTCGCCCTTTTTTCGTAAATTATGACCACGTACCAATAGACCTTATACCAGTAGACCTCATACCAGTAGACCTTGTACCAGTAGACCTCATACAAGTAGACTTCATACCAGAAAACCTCATATCAGTAGACCTCATATCAGTAGACCCTAATATCAGTAGACCTTGTACCAGTAGATCTCATAACAGTAGACCTCATACCAGTAGACCTCATACCAGTAGACCTTGTACCAGTAGACCTCATACCAGTAGACCTTGTACCAGTAGACCTCATACCAATAGACTTTTTTTTACCAGAAAACCTCATATCAGTAGACCTCATACCAGGCGACCTCATACCAGTAGACCTCATACCAGTAGACCTTGTACCAGCATACCTTGTACCAGTAGACCTAATTCCAGTAGACCTTGTATCAGTAGACCTCATACCAGTATACCCTTGTACCTGTAGATCTTGTATCCCTCCAGCGTACCAGTAGACTTTATACCTCATACCATCTACCAGGTCCTTCCAATCTTACGTCACTGATTTTCTATCTGGCTGTCAGACATGTTATTGTCTGCACAGGTATACTTATATTCTCTCAAAGCTGCCCACCAGCTAACCCTAGCCCACCAGCATAAGCTCTCCAGGTATGTGCAGTATTTGCCACAGAAACCGGCCATACAAAGCATAGTATAAAAATATCCTCATGGAATAGAAATTATTGCTATTCTGTACATTAAATATAGAGGAAATTAAGTGGTAAACGCATACAATAAAAATGTTTTCATAAATAACCAGCATACACCGTGAACATAAGGATACAATAAGTTCTGATAAGTAATAAGAATACTGTTTTGTCATTTTTGTTTATTTAACACAGCAATTTCATTTAATGAAACTGTATAGACCATTCATTGTACTTAAACAGTAATTAAATAGTTTTTGTTTTTTTATCCCCATAAACCATATGCCCATCGTGGGCATAACCCTACTCAATGCGTTAGTCTATGTGTACATACATACTTGCATGCAAGTATGTAAGTATGTATGTTGGAAAAAAACCCTCATGACATTGTGTGTTTGGTAAGTGATAGGGAGGAAGTGAATAATATTTACCATGACTTAACCCAGGCCGTAAGAAAGCATTAAGAAACAGCATGAACAGAGTAAAAAGAAATAGAAAAGCAAAAACAGAGAGAGAGAGAGAGAGAGAGAGAGAGAGAGAGACATGTGGTTTACATGTGTCTCACTACTTTTAAACAACTCCTTTGCTGCTGCATGTGGATTTGCATACGGAGCAGCAGGAGAAAGTGACTGGGCGGCCTCTGACTCAAACCAGGGCTTCTGTTCAAGAGAGAGAGAGAGAGAGACAGAGAGAGAGAGAGAGAGAGAGAGAGAACAACAACTGGTGTTTACCAGAGGAGGGCTGGAATGCCAAGTATGTCTGCTGTCTGCCTTGGTCCCTGAATGAATTCAAGGTGCTTATAAAACGCGTCCCAGGTACTGTTTGATCTGGTGTTGATTTCACTTTATGGGTGCTGGGAATCCCCTGGCTTATTCCTGCTTCTCGCTCATATGAAGCAAATAATACAAAAATAAACGAAACTGAGAATTACAGTATTTCAGAGAAAATCACCTTCTCTGTATAATAGATATGACAATTTTCACAGATTTTATATGTATGACCTTTGCACTCTTGTTTCTTACACAAGAGAGAAAAATAATGTCACACGCCAGAGCTATGTAATGACAAATCGTCATTTTTAATAATCCTGCCAACTGATATGTAATGGTATTAAGACAGAAGCACTGAAAAAAAGGAGTGCAAAGAAATTATTTTATTTGGACGTGTCTTCTTAGATGATGATACCTCCATTTGTATGTCCTACCAAATTAACTTGACATTGAAATTTCAAACGTATACAGAAATAGTTATTTGTCAAAAGACTTTGTAAGAGAGAGACATTGTAATGAGAACATTTAACAGTTAAAAGGTAAAGAATATGTAACAGGTAAAAGGTAAAGAATATATTTTTGACAAGGACTTCAAAGATCAGGGTCTGTTTTTGTGATCCAGACATTTGTTCGTGGAAAAATATGTTAAAGGTACAACACCACATTGGCATTAAACTGTTTCAAGTTTTTAGCTTCCTTTAGTGCTCACCATCTAGGAAAAGCTTATTCAAAGTTTCCCCTAATTTTCGATCAATCCCTTTCACAGAACACATAACAAAACAAAATAGGTTTAAGGCACCTATAAGGTGCCTAGCAGCCTAACTGTTCTCAGAGTTTTCCACTGATGTGAACATTAGTCTCGAAAGCCATCTGTCCGGATGCATTACCATCAAGATGATGGGGTTTACCTGAGGGGAGGAGAGAGAGACGCTGACTGTACTGTAATCCTCAGGTGATATCTGATAGAACAGGTGTTCAGGTCAAATCAAAGGTACAGGTGATAAAGCTCACAAGAAGAGATTACAAGGGAAGGTGCAGTTTCTTTAGTTATATAGTTTCGTTAGACATCCTCCACTCACCAGCTTGCATTGGCAAGACGTCCTTGTTTCCCTGCGTTTTTTTCCCCCTTTCTTTCCTTGACTTCCAGGGGATGTCGGAACTGACCAGACAAGCCAACAACACGTCTGTAAAGCTGTGGTTGTCGAAGCCGTATTCTCTGCAGAGCAACGGCACCGCAAAGCAGCCCCAAGTAGCAGCATCCAAGCCTTAGGACACGTTACCACTAATCACGGCGTATAGGCGGTTAAGCTTTTGACGTTGCATTGAGCTTCACACACCGTTGCGGAGAGAAGGAGTTCCCGATTACAGCCTCTGCAAAGCCACAGGGAGCCAGACGGGATCCGCATGTTCGTGTGTGTCCGCACCGTAACAGACAGACGCTTGAGTTGCCCACACACTTGTGAGTGTTTTGGCATTCATCGTGCTCCGGTTAATCCCAGCCAGTATTGATCACTAGTCAAATGACTCTCCAATCGCCACTGGAATTAAGACCTCGCAAATTTGCGTGATGTTTTAAGTGATAGTGATGAAGAAAAACATTTCTCTCCTGTTTTCCTAAACTTAGTTTACCCTGTAGACGAGGATGAAGGATTTGTCTAAATGTTAGTGTTTTGCCCCAATCAGATGAACACACATTTATATAGCACTTTTGTAGGCACTGTGACCCCCATGTAAAGGAGCTACATTTACAATGACTTGCCTACGCACACACCAAAGTCACGATTGACCCCACAAGGCAATAACCAGCTTGTCGGAGCAGCTAGCTGAAGTCTTGCTCAAGGAAGGAGTTTTTTGGTCTAGCCTCTTGGTAACCATTTCCCTGAGGCTCAAAATGGTGTCCATGGATCATCTCTGTAGTCAACACAAACGTAGTCATCATCATAATTGGTTGTAATTCAGAGATTCTCTTTAGTTTGATTTATTGCCGGTGTGTCATAAAGCATCTCAGTAGACTGGCGGTATCGTGCTGCAGCGTAATCTCATTAGATGTAGTTTTCCGTGTTAAGCGAACACAAAGTAATACCGCTTGCAGCTAGACATGATGTCAAGGTATCTCAACTTTTTCAACCGCAAAATCTTGTTGGCTCTGATTTCAACTGGGTTGGAAATCTCCAGGATCTCATTGGGTAACGGGTCTCATGCAATCTCTGAGCACTTTAGAGGTACTAAACATAATCCTATCACCTTCACCTTATTATATGTAATTGACAGTCCTGTCTGTCTGTCTGTCTCTGTCTCTCTCTTTCTCTCTCTCTCTGTCTATCACATTCTCTCTCTCCCTCTCTCTCTCTCTCTGTTTTTCTCACACGCTCCTGATCCTCTCTCTCCCTGTCATTAATCCTTCCCGGAGACGGCGGCACAGAATGTGACTATCTGCTAACATCAAAGGTCCATTCATGGAGTTGTTGTGGGAAACATTTAATATGGCACATACCGTGCCACAGGCCTATTTGCAGTGTGTTCCTTAAACCATGGAACAGGTTGTCGGGAAAAATGTGTTGTGTTAATTATGCTGACTGTGTCACACAATATGGCACATATAATAATAAATGTAGTGAAAACCAATTGAATCATAAGACAACGTCAATGTCCTGGTGTATTGAACTGTTAGGAATCTTAAATGAGTTGAGGTTGGAGGTTTACACCCCTTCTGACACTAATGCAGGACAGTATTGCAGGGCCTTGGGTGACATTGATGATGGAGGGTAATTACAGATTGACCAATCAGAGGAATGAGAAAGTGAGCAGGGATGGCTGACTCTTGGCATATATCACGGTGACACTGTTGGACACAACACTGTTGGACACAACATAATTGTGACTGGCCCCGGTGCAAATATTTGTTCTTGTGCACCCCCTCGCCAAAACGCAAGTGCACGTTTGTGCGCACACGCATGCACGGATACACACAACCACTCCACGGTACACCCACGCAAGGGACAGTGAAAGACCCAAACACACACACACACACACACATTGACATGCATACACGGGACCCGAAACACTTACTGGTACACACACAAGCAGACAAATGTGAAATGTGTCATACTTAACATAGTATAACATAGTATGTTTCAGGCTAGCACGTCAATGCACACACGCACACACACAACCCTATAGATGCCTGTAGATCTTAAAAGCACCCACACTCATCACCATCGCCACGTCAAGTTACTGCAAATATCAGATGCTCCAATCCCCTGAGAATAGGGTGACCAGACGTCCCCTTTTTTTCCGGTGGCCTGTCCCCAGCTGGAGCTGTCCCTGGAAATGTCCCCAGCTTGTTTTTGGCTGGTGTACAAAAGCTTAAAACACATCATAGTAAACCATTTTACACCAGTACTACATTTACCATGGTAACAATAGGCAAAAGTTAAATATATCAGATATTTTGTTGATATATGGACTACAAACTACAAATGTCCCCATTTTTCATTTCAGAAATCTGGCCACCTTACCCAAGAAGCACGTTTGTTGCCTTTCGCGTGTCTGCCAACTTGATGTTTGGGCGTGTTTTCGTGAAGTCACGTTGAAGGCCTTCGTGTTCATATTACATCTGAGCATATCGCGTGGGAGATGATTTCCCCAGAAAGTAGGGCTAGAGACATCAAACAGTACAAAAGTAACGTAAGCTGAGGTCTCCTGAACATGTGCATCTCTGGCAGTTTTCAACACATGCATAGGTGTCAGGGTCATGCATAGGTGTCTGTATTCGGGGTGAGAGTTGAATTGGCGTATGTGTTTATCTGTGCATGCATGTGTTTTGGTTATCTGTGTGTGTGCATACATGTGTGTTTGTGCTTATCTGTGTACATGCATATTGTGTTTATCTGTGTGCATGGATGTATGTGTGTGTATGTGCACGTGTATCTGTGCATCCATGTGTGTGTTTGTGTCTGTGTGTGCATGTGTGTGTGTTTGTGCTTATCTGTGTACATGTGTGTGTGTGTGTGTGTGTGTGTGTGTGTGTGTGTGTGTGTGTGTGTGTGTGTGTGTGTACACACAGTATGTGCAGAACACATTGGTGATTAGGATCTGGGGGCACATAACAGCAGCACAGTCCTTGACATCCAAATGCTTGTGAATGTCGGGCGGGTGTCAGGTGTAGGCTAGCACTTAAAGGCAAGGCAAGGCAAGGCAGCTTTATTTATATAGCGCATTTCATACACAATGGCAACTCAATGCGCTTTACATAAAACAATAAGAATTGAAATAAAACATTTAAAAATAAAAGAATAGAAGAATAGAAAGAAATAAAATACTATAAGAGCAGCATAAAATCATGATTTAAAAGGACATAGTGCAATTAAAATGTACAATTTAAAGTGCTTTGAACAAGCTCAATCATAAGCACAGGAGAAGAGAAGTGTTTTTAACCTGGATTTAAAAATGTTCACAGTTGGGGCTGACCTTAAAGGACCATACCGGTCCGGGTGAATCATCATAAACATCTCTCCTGGCTTCACTAAACATCCGTTCCCAATATAATTGCCACAAATGTGCAATATAGCACTAGCAATATAGAAATATAGCACTTTGGTCTTTGTAATAACTAAGACATTTTGTAAAGTACTTGTATGGCAATTCACTGTTATGTTGCCCATAATCTAGACCAACGCACAATTCCAAAAGACTAAAGTTTACATTTGTGGCGAGAGCGCGGGTCTTCGGCAGAATTGAAGGAAGTGATTTTGACGAATGATATTGGTAACAGAGGTTTTAGTGAATCCAGGAGAGAGAGTTACGATGGTTCGATCACCCGGGCCAGTATTATCCTTTAAGGGTGTACTTGACGGCCAGGGATTTGGACGTAAGTGAGGAGCTGATGGATCAGACAACGCTCCCTCTTCACCTCGTTGACCCCCTGTTGGGCTTAACACCCTGCTCCACCTACAGCTATGTGTCCAAATGGTGTGGACTCGGCAGTTGAAATCCCTAACATTCCATCATGTCAACACTTAGAAAGCATGAGATTTAATGCTGACCTAATTGTGTGTGTGTGAGAGAGAAACAGAGTGTATTTACTTCTCTGACAGAAGTCATGACCTGACCCCAGCCCCCCTCTACATTGCCCTGAGAAATGTCCAACATGAATTTTCATGCACCACAGACGAGCAACGTGCCTTGTAACATTGTTGTTCATGTTGACAACAGTATTTTTGCTTAAATATGATCAGAATCCATTTCATTGCCAGGTAAGTATGCATGTGAGGATTTCATAAATTCTTCACAGCCCTCAGAAATGGTATATGAATACTAGTGTAGTATTGTAATAATATAATAATGTAGAAAACACTTGGTTTGACTTTAAGCATTTTAGCACTTTCATTCATCAGGTGGGATTGTTTTCTTTATTGTTAAGAAATAATAATAATCATCATAACGGTAATCATAATTATTAACTCATTAGTCATTTTAATATTAGCATATATGAGTATAATAATTATTCCACTCACAGATCTCCATTCATAGATCTTCCATATTGGTCATTTGAGCTTCACTGTGCGTCGTTGATACAAGAGTTTTATGTGATACTTTAATCTAAGAAGTGACATGGATGGTAAGTTAATGTTTGAATATGTCATGTAGAAATAAATAGACACATATAGGCAGGGAGGGAGACTGATGGATGGACAGACAGATAAGATAATATTTTCCCGCAGATAATATCTGCCTGGAGTTTGAGCTGCTCCACATGAGTCTGTATGACTTCCTAACTGAAAACCAAGCTCTGCCCCTGGATGACATCCGCACTGGTTTGAATCAGGTCTGTTTTGCCTCAAGCTCAGGAATATTACACTTCTGAACAAGTTTCTGGAAGGGTAGTATATGGAGACATTAATTTGGAAATTAATTATGTTATTAATTATTTTAACACATTTTACACACTCATTAGATACATCTTGTGTTATACAGTACTGAGAAATAAATGAGCGCAAGGGAAATAATTCAATGACAATTTAGTTGAAGCCTTCATGAAATTAATATGATAATATAATATAAAAGTAATACTTTTCAGTTGGCCAGAGACCAGAAACCAGAGAACATCATGCTGGTGGACAACTTGACAACTCGATTTTGGCTTGGCATATCGTGTTTCTCAGGCTAGAGTTGGTGCTGCCATGGGTACAACATTGTACCAGTAAGTCACTCACCTAACCAACACTCTATACTCTTAGTTTACCGTTTCAATGGTGACACGAATGTACTTCTATTTCTCCTTTTCCAATTTCTTTATTTCTCAATTTTTGCCATTCACAGGAGCCATTGATGTCTGGGCTCTGGGATGCATGGCCATGGAGTTGGTCATTGGATACCCATTTAGGTCAGGGTACTAAAGTATAATTCGTTTTTCTGTCAAAACCAAAATACGAAAAAACGGAAACAGTGCCCTCTTTTCCTTTTTTCGTTTTAAACCAAACACGGAAAAACGGTTTTTGCTCTCAGCGTCAAAAAACAAAAAAACAAAAAAAACAAAATCAAATAACGACCCAAATTTGGTTTTTGCAAATTCCTTTTTTCGTTTTTTGGTTTTCATTTATTAATATGAGGGTGGACAGACCGGAAGCGGAAGTGACCTGTAGCAACTTCAAAATAAAAGTAGTGTGCTAACTGGCTATCATGCATAGCCTAATAAAGGTAAAAAAAAACTTAAAAAAAACCTTATTATCATACGCTATTATAGGCTACCGTTCTCTTTCTACACCCATGTATCGTTCACATTTATTTTAGTCAAGTGAAACTATAACAGCTGGTTGTTAGGGAGAATGTGATACATAATTATTATTATTTTAGCTGAGTGTGTGAATGCACATTGTGGAAAACTTTTACCCGAATTACATTCCCTGCCTAAACATAGAGCATCTATAAAGTCACCAGCAGAGTTCCCCATCACGCACAATCAAGAAGAGCCTACTTACACTGACGTAAGCCGTCTGTGTTCATGTATATGTCTGATTTGGCCATCAGGCAACTGTAATTCCACAGTACTGGGTTGTCAGCTGCCTAAGTTATTTTATATCCGATTGATGTGAATGTGTCACACAAGGAAATCATGACATGCAAAGGATATGCAGCTAAAAAACAATAAATTAGCTACTTTATCAGTTCTTATGTAAATCTAATGATTACGTTTTTTAATTCTCCTACATTTTCACAAGACAAGGGTTATTGTGTTTTGATTTATTAGAAAAAGTATTAATGCTATACTATTGATTTAAATTAAGTCTATAACACAACAAAATGTGGAATAAATGAAGGGCTCTGAATACTTTTTAGATGCGCTGTATTTACACATGATTTACTTTACATATTTCACCATTTCAGTCTTGACTGTGCGTGATGGGGAACTCTGCTGGTGACTTTATAGATGCTCTTTGTTTAGACAGGGAATGTAATTCGGGTAAAAGTTTTCCACAATGTGCATTCACACACTCAGCTAAAATAATAATAATTATGTATCACATTCTCCCTAACAACCAGCTGTTATAGTTTCACTTGACTAAAATAAATGTGAACGATACATGGGTGTAGAAAGAGAACGGTAGCCTATAATAGCGTATGATAATAAGGTTTTTTTTAAGTTTTTTTTTACCTTTATTAGGCTATGCATGATAGCCAGTTAGCACACTACTTTTATTTTGAAGTTGCTACAGGTCACTTCCGCTTCCGGTCTGTCCACCCTCATATTAATAAATGAAAACCAAAAAACGAAAAAAGGAATTTGCAAAAACCAAATTTGGGTCGTTATTTGATTTTGTTTTTTTCGTTTTTTTGTTTTTTGATGCTGAGAGCAAAAACCGTTTTTCCGTTTTTGGTTTAAAACGAAAAAAGGAAAAGAGGGCACTGTTTCCGTTTTTTCGTATTTTGGTTTTGACAGAAAAACGGATTATACTTTAGTACCCTGACCCATTTACCCTGGGGACTCTGAATACCAAATGGTTGGTTTAAGAGTTATATGTTGCGGTTGTATGACATTTGATTGAGTATTTGCATGTACTATTTGAACTAGGACATTTTGTGGAAATCTGAAGATGAATGGTTGTTTTGGTTGTCTGTTGGTCAAGTTAAGATTAATTTAAGACTTAAGGACTTAAAATATATAAGTTTAGCAGTAAACTTTGTTAAATGTATAAGGTGCATTTGTATTTACAGTCCCTTGTTTACTAAGTTGAATTTGTGTTTTGTGTGTTTTAGCTGAAGTACATCCTGGGATTAAAACTGATCAGTTTTTCACCAGGAGTCACAAACTCAAGTCACCTGTCTGTCCTTTTCACCTGTCTGTATGGGCCTTATTCACAGAGTTGCCATCTTGGTTCTAAATGCCAGCAAGCTTTTTTGGAACCAAAATGGCCACTGAAGAAGGCCCATAACTTACTGTATTTAGGGAAGAGCAGTTTGCTAAAACGTAAGTTTCTTCATAATAGTCCCCAGCAATCGTGAGATGGGTATCAGGACCACCAAGACCAGATGCTACTTTCTCAACTCACTCGACGATCTTGCAGAGGTCAATGAAGTCATTCAATATGAAGATCAGTGATGAGTTCACAATGCAGCCTGGCGAACCAGCAGAACGGCCTAGTAGACCGATTCCCAGGTCCCTCTAAAAACGACGTGTTACGTTTCAAGGCAAACAACATACATTTACGTTTACAGACCTAACCACCTAGAATTATGTCCATGAGTTACGTACAATTAAGTAGTTACGCAGGAATCTTGAGCTGTTGTGTATTTCCTTATATATGATAGTTAAAATAAAGAAATACAATGTGAGCAAGAGAATTTGACACATTTTATGAATCAGTTTTGTTTCATACTCACTATACTGAAGATTAAGTGTGGCTGATTTGTTTTAAATACACAACAGCTCGAGAGTCCTGCGTAATTGGGTGTGTCACTACTTAATAGTAAGTAAGTCATGGATGTAATTATAGGTGGTTTGTTTTGACACTGACATACGTCCTTTCCCCTCAGATGGAAAGATCAGTGGAGGTAACATTCACTTTTTCTTTCCACTGACTAATATTGATGGATGTGTTTTTAACTTTAGCTGGACTTGGAAAAGCTTGCACGCTCGCCTCAGGCGAGGAGTTTACATTTCGGACAAGTCTAATTTCAGGGCCACTGTCCGTCAGGCGAGTGCAGTAAAAGCGAGTGAAACTTTTTTTCAGGTCCACCTTAAAATTGTAAAATTGCATTGTTATCAGTCCTCCTTAAGAAAATTGTGCAGGGCTTCCAGGACATCTCCATATACAGATACACAAACAATCAGTTGAGTCTGAGTGCACAGTGTAGTCAGACTCGGGGTTGCCAGGTCTGCGGTTTTCCCGCGGAATTGGGCTTCTTTTGCCACAAGTTACATTTTTTGTCCACTGGTTGGGTAGACCTATTTTGCATGCAAATTACATGAGTAATATCTTTAAATAAAAATCCTTATTTTAAATGAAATAATGTATTTATACCAAAATCCTACCAAACTATCAAACAGGTAAGATTAAATGATTTTAATTCAATAAATACGTAGCTTATTTCCACAGGTATTTTGAGTATATTATTAAAAGGATAAGGTGTATCAGCTGAAATAAGGTCAACAAAAATGCTAACAGTGAATATATACCCTATTTACACATGTATTTGCGATAAGTATATGATTAAAAAATTGTAAAGAAACATGATTAGGGTTTCAGTTTAAATAAGGTATTGCATTACCTACAGTAGTCCAGGCAGGGAGGAAGAGGGAAAAGGGAAGGGAAAGCAAAAAGCAACAGGTTAGTTTGTGCATCAGTAAATTGGTCTACACGTTCACAGAGCTGTATTTTATTTATGATAATATACTGTATCTAATTACACAAGGTTATTTTAGGCTCTAGGAGAGAGAACAGGGAAAACTGTTTTTGATGCTGGCACACTAAACGTTTATGGTGCTACTTTGTAGATATCACAATACACTTGGCAATGATAGCAATGTTGTTGGACTTTAAAAGCAGCGTATATGGTTTGGCAGGGGCAAATTTTGAGTTCTGGTATTTTGATTTCTGGGCTGGTTTTGCTTGGTCATTGTGCTGTGCCGGTTTTGTCACACAGACTTGGCAACCCTGTTCAGACTCGACTCGCAACGCAAGTCATATCGGACAGAGACAGTCCAATGCCCAAAGCAGAAAGCTTACTTGTTTCTACAAGTGCAACAAAAATGTGGAGCAAGGACTGCTATGCACACATTGCTTTCTCTCGGTTCTGTAATCCTCTTCCACTTACCGCAGTTAATCGCTGGTAATTGGTTCGCTTTATCACTAGGCTAATATATGTTAATATGTTTCAAAATATGTTTCGATCATTTGTTGGCTGGGGTTAAATTATGGATTTAAAGTAGGGCTGACCGATAAATCATATTTTCATTGTCATCGCGATATGAACATACATGTTAAGCACATCGCAAAAGACTGCCTGCAACACAATGAATACAAAAAACGTGCCATGCATTCACACTCAACATGCGAACATATGACCTATCAGATGGAGCTTCAGCTACCCTTAATTGGTGTCAATTTGGTGGCAACCGCAAGCCACAAGGTTAGTTAGCACGATGGCTGAGGAAGAAGAGAAGCATGCGGAAAATGTGGTTGACGAAGACCTTGTGAGGAAAAAGAAAAGCACTTCTGCTATTTGGAATTATTTGGGATTCGAGGAACGATGTGTTACAAACACAGGTAGGCCTACTGTGTAGGAGATGCGGAACAGTTGTGGCAACTTCCAGTGGAAACACATCCAACCTCCATCACCACCTATAATACAACCATAAATAACTACACAAACAATTAAAAACTAGCCAAACCGCAAAACCACGAACATCGAGTAGCAGCTGATCTAAAACCTTGCCATCATTGCAACATTACATTTTTTGTTTTGTGAGTCTTCCTATGAAACATAACATCTAACAACAAAACATCCAAATGCCACAGAGAAATAACAAAGGCCATAACTCATTATTTGGACTCATTATTCAAGGACGTGATGCTGATAAACACAGTGACCAAAGATGGTTTTGTGAGTCTGATAAACAAATTGGACCTTAGATACCAAATTCCATCACAGAATTATTTATCCCAAGTCGCCATTCCAAAAATGTATGACACATGCAGGAAGACAGTGGATTCGAAACTGAGTCAAGTTGAACACTACGCCTGCACTACAGACCTTTGGTCCAGTTTGGTCCAGTCGAACTACAGAGCTCTACATCAGCCTCACTGTACGCTTCCTGGATAAAGACTTTGAACTGAAAATGCAATGTCTAAAGACAGCCTACCTTCCCGGAGAACACACCAAAGAAAACATTGCACGAGGACTACGTAAGGCTTTGGACAGCTGGCATTTGCGGAAAGAGCAGCTAGTTTGCATCACCACCGACGTAGGAGCAAACGTTCGAACTCAACCACTTGGTCAGACTTCAGTGTTTTGGCCACAGGCTACATCTTTCGGTAAGTGTAAATGAATACATTTGCTTTACATGGCATTATCGTAATTTTTTGCCCTGTCTTATTTTGTAACCTAAACAGACCAGATTATTCAGTTTAATTACCTAATGTTATTGTTGTCAATTCCACTGTATTGCCAAAGATTGAGCTTGTTCTCACTGGCTTTATTTTACCCGAGTCTGACCTTGCCCTAGAGGGGGAAGCTTGTGATGTCATTTAGGCAACTCAATTATTTGAATAAAAATAGGCAAACGCAATGCACACATGTATGTCTCAAATTTTCTTTCCCACTGCATGGTCGGCTCTGAAACTAACCTTTTCAGCTAATTATGACACATTTTAAATGTGCACTGGCCCTGTCAAATAAACTAATAAGCTAAACTGATGGCACACAGTTTGGGAAACACTTGAGCTTGACCTCCAGCTAATGTTTTTGCATTATCTCGGTGCCTCCCCTAGGGGCGCCATAGAAGGTAAACTTCTAATAAATGTCACATAATGGTAGTCTTTCTCCGAGTCCCTGAATAATAACTTTGTAATTACAGTTGTTAACTTGTATGTAGCCCCTGAATTATTACTTTGAGAGCACTCAATCATCACAGAATGCCCAACCAGGTGGGACTCAAGGCAAAAGATGATGGAGAGGGTCTTGGAGCAGTGGCGGGCCATATCTGATGTGCTCTCGGCAGAACACAAAACACGACTGCTGGTTCCCTCCTGGCAGGACCTGGACGTACTTGAGTCAGTAAACCCGGCATTGCACCCTTTGCAAGAATTTACTGATGCTCTTTCCAGGGAAAGCTATGTGAGTGTTTAATATGTGAAACCAGTCCATCTATTGCAGACATCAGTTCTTGCAAAAAAAAGAAGATGACACTGATTTGACCAAGACCATTAGAGTGAAAATACTGGAGTACATGGATACAATGTATTTTGACCCAGCAACACAAGAACTTCTGGACACTGCATCCTTCATGGACCCCAGGTTAAATGTTGGCTAAATCAGCAGCGAAATAGTCCAAGACATCAAGACCAGGGTGATGTCAGAAATGAAAGAAACAGCACAGAAGGTAATTAGGTTATACATTTTAATGACATGAGCACTGGTGGGATACAAGATGACATACTGTAATCAGATGGTGTATTATCTGAATGTGAATGTAAGCTCTCCTCTTTGTTTCAGCTGTAAAACATACAGAAATATTTGAATATGTAATGACAAAAAAAAACATAAAAACATGGCATTTTCAGTGACCTGGGACTTTTAGACAATGCATAAACTATGAATAATGCACAAGTAACCGTATACATAACCTTACCTGCTGCAAGTATTTCTCCATAAAAGTGGCTAAAAGGTTTTCCAAAGTAAAGTCTTGAGTGATATTGATAGCAGTGTATAAAGCGGGCTCCTCTTTGATGTATCAACTGGCTGATGATCGTAACACATCTACACTGTGTCCTCTGGCATGAAGTTCTTCGACCAAGTTCTTCGTATTGACCCAGTGACTACCATCTGAAGGAAACACCAGGATTTTACCTCCATTGCAAGATGGGGTGAATAGCAGCGATGTGGGACCTAAAGCCAAGCGGCGCCGATCACCATGCAGCTTCAGCAGGACGGAAACTCTGCTTCGTACATATATGTTGCATAAAGAACATATTTGGCAATACGTGCTATACAGTCAACCTGACCAATGATGAACCAGAACAATTCTTACTCCAAACGCACACAACACACACACACATACAAAGACACACACATGCTAAGAAGTGAATCTGTTAATTGTGCATGCATGCAATTATGGTAAGAAAAAAAACAGAACATAAAAATACATCCAATATACAAGACATTTTGGAGACAATAACATATTAGACATATTGTGCTACTAGCAAGGGGAAAACAGGACAGGGCCATGAGGCGCAGGATGTTGGTGCAGTACAGGGGATCACTCAGCCAATGAGGACAGCATCCAGCTGCAGAGACCCAACATGTTCTAAGAAGGGTAGCCACATTTTTGAAGATTTTACGTTAGAGCCAAGAAGGGAGTCTTACATTTTTTATAATTTCACAAAGGATAGCGCATCCTTTATCCAATGGGATCAATCTTTTTTTTTCAACCAGCACTTTAAGTTCGGTGACAATATCCATCACTATTTTCACCCTTCCCCTGGTTTATCATGAAAAATCGGTCGGGTTGCAATGTTCAAGCCTTTCTATGATCGTCTATACTGTTCTCTGGTTGGCAGCAACATTGTTCATGCTACAGTAGAAGTTACCTCCCGTTTTATCCAATGAGGTAGTTGAACATTCTCACCTTCCACGGTTCTTCATTATTGTATGTTAATGAGCCATGAATATTAATATATTTTGTACTCATAGCTTTATCATAACTCATAACACTGATAAAGAGATGGACATTATTAGCAGTAGACTATCATAGTCTTCTTGGTCTTTTATGTAGCCAGTTTGTGTCATTTAAATGACACAAATGTCACAAATGACAAATGTCCCATTGAAAAATTCCCACAAGTTTCCACACACATTTACCACTTTCTCCCTATTCCCTTCTCCCCATGTTTTGCGACAGGCTTTTGATGTCATTGAACATCTTATGTAACAAACCCGACCCGACCCCCAACGATTTCCTTTGATTCAACTGGAATATAATCCACTGGTTGATTGAATTTAATACCCCTCCAAATCTGAGATTAAACGAATTTAGTGCTCCCAGTGGTGCCATTGTTTTCCTTTGAAATCCCCTCTTTCACGCCTCTGTGCGCAGTTAAAGCACCTAATGGCCCATCTAAGTGGTGAAGACGCAGGGAGACTATGAGGGAGAGAGCAGAATGGACCTTGCTGTGTCCATTCCAGGGATTGAGGAAGAAACAAAAAAGAAGATAAAGGGTGCCAGAGAGAGAGAGAGAGAGAGAGAAAAAAAAGTTTTCAAAATGTCAAGTTTTAAGAAAAGAAAAGAAAAAGGCAACAGGGATAAGGGATTACAGGTGACTACTGGGTTACCTCTATGTGGAGCTGCCAGCCACCATAATCACGGACTGCGTGAGTGATACCATGATTGGCCCGGGAAGAGGATGCTGAGAGGAATCCATGGGAAACTGGGGGCCACAATGACAATATCCCACAGTGAGACATGGCCACTGCTGCCATCCATTGGAGATCCATCTTTCATTTTTTTTGTCTCTCAGAGAGGTGACAGAAGACTTCCTCTCCTGTCAGCCCTTCCAGCCAAAACACTTTGTGGGCTGATGTTTCAAAAGAGCTCATATTGGACACTGACGGTAATAGTTGACAATGTGAGAGCCAAAAGGATTTAGGGGCAGATGGAGATAGAGAGACGGGTGGGTGGTTGAGGGGGGGGTGGGTGACTGAGAATGTGAGAACATGATGAATGTCCTGTTTAGGGTCACTGAAAAGGGGGCTGTATACTAAGAACCCATCTTACCACAGGAGAAGAGAGTAGGACACTGTCGATAAGTAACGCTTACACTTGTATAACACTCTGCTTTGACTCATAGCATAGACGGAGAAGATGGGGGAGAGAACATGAAGTTAATCTACGTGAACTCAAAGGAACGGCTTCATTCCCAGCAGTAGCTAATTCCACTGAGTGACCACACACATATACACAACCTGGACAACCGCATCGGTATGTTTCTATTCAATCTCCTTAAACCCAGGTTTGAAAAGAAAAAGAAAAAAAAACACAAAAACAAAACTTTTTTCAAATGTGAATTTGAAAAGGGAATGCTATCATTGAATCTGCTCTCAGGGTGAGTAATGTAATCGTATTAAATGCATCCATCTGTCCACTATTCCATCCATGTTCTCTCTCTTGAATAAATACTGGTAAGGGTTGCTCCCATGCTCCTCCATTGTGTTCGATACTTTGTTCCTTTTCAAACTCATTTTGATTATCTGTAATCTGATTATGTTTAACATTTTGTTTTAATCCGATTACCACGATTCGGTTGCATTTAATCCATTCTTCCACCATCTTGAAATAAAAGGTGCCCTTGATGTGAGGTAGGGACACAGAAAGGAATTGGAGAAAATGAATGAAGGAGGTAACTGTGTGCTTTTGTGTGTGTAGCATAACAACAATGTGCAACAATGGCACATACACACACACCCTATAGCACCTTGCTGGGTGGGAATAACGAAGGGCGCCTTGGGACGTCATCATCAAGTCATCTCGCCATTTCATTCCCCTTACATAACCCTCTTCCACGTGCTGCAGATGCCCTCCGCAAGGCATTCCAATATACGCTAACCCAAACCTGATGCCCCAGATTACCCTTGACAGCCCGCGGTACTTGGGCTCTAATCTTAAAATCTGGATGTCTGGATGGCGAGGGGATGAGCAGCGGCGCCCGCGTCATCCGGATTCCTGCAGCAACTGGAAGGGTGGGCGAGAGGCACAGAGAGAGTTTTATATAACTCCTGTTACCTTTTGTGGTCGCTTGGTCATTTCCCTCCCTGTGAGACTGGATGAAGCCACCTCAGCAGAACCTGGCCCTTAGCTGGCGGCACACACATGCTTTACATAATTGTTGCAATGAGACCACACAATGTGGTCAAGTGTCTGTGAGTGTGTGTGTGTGTGTGTGGAAAAAAAATGTAATGCCTGTCCACCAAAAGTTTTTGTGCCGATTTTTCTATGTCGGAAATTTATTTAAATAAATTTCACAATCATGAACAAAATGGCAAAAAAAACAAATCTGGTGCTGAAAAGTGAAACAAAAACAAGGTAATTATGCAACATGTGTCCCGTTACCTCATTTGTTTAAAACAGTTAATAACAATGTGGAAACATAGGCGCCGATTACGTGGACAGCTAGAAGACCCTTCCCTCCGCGCAAAGTGGACTTGCCTGTCGAGTGGTTTTCATCATTCAAGAGAACAACTTACTAGTATACAGGATAAGCATAAGATCAATAGCTTCGCAATTACAATAAAAGTGGATGAAAAATGAACAAAAAAGGACAGGTGGTGTGGAGCTGAAAAAATATGCTAAAAACTTGCAATGTTGTAAGTAAAGCATCGGAAAAGTAGCAGAACAGAGCAATGATGCCACGTCTCTAGAATACACAAAGTAGGACATACATCGTTATTCTACTTTATTCTATACTTTTGGGGTTTGTTAATGAGTGAGTGTGTGTGTGTGTATCTGAGTGAGAGCCGGAAGGATGAATATTGTTCTTTCTCGGTTGTATCTTTCCTTTTTTAGCTCTACTTGTGAGCCATTAGACAAATGGGTTGATTGTAAATGTTGTTTTTTCATTATGGTTGGCATGTGTGTGACAAACTAGGCTGTGAGAGCTGCTGTGGTCTGAAGTGGATTTAGAGTGGCAGTCGGCCTAATGGAAAGGCTTTAAGCACAGTTCTCAACCCAGCAAACACGGACGGACCCGGACGTGTCCGAGAGAGCCCGATTAGGTCGTGATGACGTCCAATCACAACTAGTCCGATCAGGCCCAGAATATGACCATATCACAACCAATTACTTACGCACAAACGAGAAGTAAAGTCTGATCACGACCCCACTGGGCTCTCTTGAACGTACTTGTCCGTCCGCGCACAAGTAAATGTTGTGATATGGTCATATTCTCGGCCTGATCGGACTAGTTGTGATTGGACGTCATCACGACCCAATCGGGCTCTCAGGCATCCAAAACCTTTTTTGCGTTTATTTAAATGTTTTATTTGTATTTTATACACAGACACACACATACATAGACACAATGAATAGACAAACAACCATCAAAAAATTATATAGGCCGACGTATAAGAAAGTGGGCGTGACCTGACCTACCTACGACCCAGCAGCACGTGACGCATTTGTCCAACACGCACCAGAGCAGGTCAGGACGCAGCGGTGGAAGCGTGTTAGCACGAGTAGTAAAATACTGTCACTGCCAGGCACACCGTACGTAGAGAGGCTGCACGTTCCTAAATGTTGATGTATTTCTTTTGTTGAATCAAACCTAGCTGCTAATACACGCGAACTATCGTATTTTCTCAACTAGGCCGCAAAGGCCTGCTGCTAGCTGCTAACAGCATTTCAGCGCAACGTAATTACAACATTGTTATTAATATTTTTTTCCTGTTAAAGAATGTATGTTTTCAAAGTCTGAGAGTCTGATTGATTTTGTATTACAGACGCTGTCAAACGATGGGACAGAACAGCGACCGAAACTGCCATCAGTGCCGTGGTGGCAGATTACCTGAAACACGCACCCGGGAGGTCTGGTGGAGGGGGTTATAAGACGAAGCCCGCCTTTGCATAATGCCAAGTGAAAAGTTTTTGTTCATTTCTTGTTTCAATATATTTTTAAAAAGTTAATATTTTAATACGGTTCTAATGTCAGTGTTTTTAGTTTTTCCAGATTCTTATTGTTAATTTCTACAAAATAAAGTGTTCTGTTTTAATAAGTTTGGTGTTTGATTTGTGTCTTCAAAATGTATAGGCTACTTTTTTATAAACACCATCTTGTAAAGGCAATGTCTATTTGCAATCACATGTTGGCTGCTTTCGTAATGGGCCAGAGCACAGCTGAATCGGGGGACATTTGGACGTCATTTCCAGGACGCGGTCACAAGACGTCCTCTCGACGACATAAACTGGACGGGTATGTGGTCGGCTTAGGGTCATTAAAAAGCCGTCGACTTGACGTCTTGGTTATGACGTCCAAAACATTGCCAATTTAGCCTAGTCCGGAACGTCACAGAATGACGTCAAGACAACGTCAACCTGACGTCATTTGGCTTGCTGGGAAAAATACCAATATAATTTGTCAAAATGACTTCCTTGTACCGTTCTGCCGAAGAGCATTTAGTGTGCGCCACAAATTTAAACAATGCCAAAGTAGTACCTTCGTCTACAGGAATCAATGTGCGTTGATCACTCACTACAGAGTTTGTGGAGTGCTGTATTGCTATTGCTTACATTTGTGGCAGTTCACGCAAAATGCTCTAAGGCAAAATTGGCACAACAAAGTGATGTTGACAAATTATATTGGTAATGGATGTTTTAATGAAGCCAGGAGAGACAGTTAACCGGTATTCCTTTAGGAAATCTAGTGGCCCATGATTGTGTGAGTGTACCAGTACCTTTAGCTGGGCTATGTATGCATTTTCTATGCCGTTTGTTTATCCGTTCTGACTGCTGTTAAAAGCACTTTACGCCACTGCCTCCTCCATTCTCCATCCTGTGTCTCCATCTCTCCCTGCTGTAAGGCACCCAGGTGACACCCACACAGGTGCTGACTTACATAAGGTCTGGCTGGCTTGACTAGAATGCCATATATTGAAATACAATCTCTCTCTCTCTCTCTCTCTCTCTCTCTCTCTCTCTCTCTCTCTCTGTCTACCTCGAGCTATATACCTCACAGGATTTTCAGGTTGCTCAACAGGTGGACTGCATGACCCCCCCTCCTCCCAACACACACATACGCACATGTACTCATATACACACACATACGCACCTGATACATGCTTACCAACTCTCTCTCTCTCTCTCTCTCTCTCTCTCTCTCTCTCTCTTTCTCTCACTACAAGACCCTTCTCTACTATCTGTTTTTTGAGTTTTTTTAACATGCTGTGTGATCGATTATCAGTGGGTGATTTCCTGGCAGTTGTTTAGTTGGACTGTGCAACCGTCTGTCCCTCCCTCAAGCCAATCCTACATTATGTCAATATGTGTCCCCTCAGAACAGAAGTGGTCTCTTGAAACCATTATTTTTGCTAAAAAACATGTGCGGTCGGTTGGCAACACATTGTCAGATGTGTGGTTTTTCAACTTTTGTTTGGATTTAGCCTAAATCTGTGTGTGTGCGACAGAGTTGTTGTGACAGATGATGGGTTTCACAACATCAGCCATGTGAAGGGCTTCTACAGAAGGAGTGAGTGTGTGTACACGGCAAATACAAAATAAATAAATATGTAATTTTTTTTAATTTTATTATTATTATTTTTTTAATATGTATTATTCTAGAGTTTCATGTACCTGTATAGGATTTCAACAACATATGAGCTTGTCTAATGTCGTTGAGGTTTTTTTTCTTTATAAGACTTAAACAACGTAATGTTTGAAATATTTGAAACCAAGATTTCGGGAGGAATCTTCTCCATCAGGAAGCATCACTTTGACTCACAGGATGGGCATTTCCCCTCCCCTGCCGGGCTGTCTGTCTGTTTCTCTGTCTGTCTGTCTGGCAGGCGGCAGATGGCACAGTCCTTCCCCTCACTGATATTGAAAGTTTGTTTTTCATTCTAACCCTTTTTTGTTAGTTTCATTTTTTATCAGCATTGAAGGCTACGTGCTTGAAATCACACGATGATCAAGCCGTGATAGCGGGACATATTAAAGCCAGACACAGGTGGTGGCGTTCCATTGAAAACAGAAGCAGTAGCAGGAAATGATGTGATTTCAGCCACATGCCACAAGTGTTACAGGCAAAGGAGGACCGCTCTATCTAATACCTCTGAACTGCTACCTTTCAAAGAACAGAACGAGTTCAAACCGGTTCGTACCGGGTCCGACCAATATTGGTTAGGAAATTAAAGACCTCTCCTCGATACCTGGCTGCTCTCTTTTAGTTTAGTTTTGCTTTTACATTTGTTCTGCTTACCCCACTCATCCATTGTTTTTGTTGAGCTTTTTTTTTTGCAAAAAAAATGGATAAGGGCATAATTTACTAAGAAACGTATACATGGTTAAACGCACAGTATACACATGATACGTGTGTATGTCGTTTAAGCTTGGGAAGACGATTTATAGCCTGATTTTACCTCGATTTCCCCTGATTTTCTAGCATTACTCATCAGTGTCTCGTTAGCCAAATGTGTTGATTACTCATTATGTTCATGTTTCTGTGGCTGCTATTCTTCCAATGTGAAGTTCTGTTTCCTGAGATGTTTAATACCTGCGTTTGCCGTTCACCCATTGCTCCCAAGCCTGACATGGCGGGAAGGAGAGAGGATAAGCCAGGAGAGAAGAGGAGATGTGAGGAAAGGAGATGACTGCCAGAGGTCAAGACGGGAGGAGGAGGAGGAGGAGGAGGAGGAGGAGGAGGAGGAGGAGGAGGAGGAGGAGGAGGAGGCAAGACTGGAAACCTCAGGTCCAGGGTGGAGGACAAGGGGGAGATGAGCGAGACATGCTCAGTGTGCTGGCAGACAGGCTGTGACCCCGGTGGGCCTGTAAGGGAGAGGACTCAACTTGAACTGAAGACAGATCACCTCCAGGCATACTGCAGACATTGTCCACAGCAATGCATCCACCACCACCACACTCAAAGGTTTATTTGTCCTCACCTGCAAAACAGTTTAGTGTGACATTTTTTGCAATGGGCTGGTTACCTTGCACTCGACTCCCACTGCGTGTGGAACTATCATGAGAGTTTAAAAACGTACAATTGTATTCACAATTCGACTTGGTGGTCCAGACATCAGTCTGACTAGCTTTTCACGTAGTGACTACATATCCAGCCTTTGGTCCTCAGCTGTCATTACTCACACACACACACACACACACACACACACACACACACACACACACACAAATATTTCTACCGGCCTATTAAAAAAAAATTAGAAGAATTCTCAACTGCTTGTCTGGTGTGTGTGTGTGTGTGTGTGTGTGTGTGTGTGTGTGTGTGTGTTTGTGTGTGTGGGTGTTTGTGTTGTGTGTGTGTGTAAACAAGCCAGAAGCTAGTATGGCTCAGTAAGAACACAAGCTGTTTGCTCTAAGGATTTAAAACTATTGCAAGATCGAAATCAGGGCTGGAAATTAGTAGTAAAAAAGTGAAACTATGGCCTCAAACACTTTGATATTGTTAAGATATTGTTACACACCCCAGGTCCTATTTTACTGTTTTGACTAGGATTTCATTTTTACCATACAGGTGCCGAGGCATGGCCTTGTTCGAAGAGGAAACGGCCTGGTAGTCACTGTTAACCCGGCTGATTTGGTCTGTCCTGGCAGGGGAGCCAAGACATGGCCAATGCATCTGGTTTTTTAAATGTGTTCCCGGACCAGCGATTCATTGGATATCCCTTTTTTTCTTTGAGCATAAACCTAAGCCTCAGTGATAGCTGCATACTGAAATGTTCAAGTATTCACTACTTTTTTCAGTTTGGGACTTTGCTTTTCCCCGAAAGCAAGGGGTACAGGATCGAAATCCAGCACCGGAAAAACTGCCAGAGTATTCTAGGATGCACCACTGGCTAATGCCCATGTGGCATATTGTATCATAGCATACTGCCAAACGCCTAGCTAGCTTTCACAATAAATAATAAAGTCTGTTATACATATACATATACTATTATAAATGTACAATTTACAGAATGTTGCCTCCTGATGTTGGGGGGGTAGCAAAAGTCATTCTGGGTAACATAGGAAAATAGCAAACTGGAGCAGATTGCGGGAAGCCTGACACGACAGCCAGTGACAAATGACGATAAAGTACAATATTACTCATATCGGAAAAATAAACCATGGAATGAATAGGACATCGACGTTAGACATTTTTTTAAGATGTTCCTTTAAGCTCGCCTGCTCGCCTAACTACAATTAACAAAACTCTGCTTGAAGATGTCCCATGTCAATTTCAAAGATTTGTTTTTCTGATGAGAGGTGTTATTTTTGATTCTGTGTTAACATTATATGGTACTTACTACTTGCGTTCTTCTTATAATATAAATTCATCAAATACAGTAAATTGACTAAAATATGGCTACTCGCAGATTCACTAAACAAATGAATAGAAACGTTTGTTTAACTACTAGCCCTGTTTCTAACTCTAAATAGTGTTAGAAACAGGGCAAGTAGTAGGAGTAGTAGTAGTCTAGCAGCACGTGTGTGTGTGTGTGTGTGTGTGTGTGTGTGTGTGTGTGTGTGTGTGTGTGTGTGTGTGTGTGTGTGTGTGTGTGTGTGTGTGTGTGTGGAGGGAATGTAAGCTTTTCAGCACTCCCAGCTTGATTCCATCAAAATCAAAGTGGCTACCAGTCTCTCTCCCTGAGCCAATACTGAGCTGAGTGTTTATCCTCACGCCCTCACTCTGTCTCTCCTGGCCTCTCTCTTTCTCCTTGTCTTTCTCTCTTTCTCCTTCTCTCTCTCTCTCTCTCTCTCTCTCTCTCTCTCTCTCTCTCTCTCTCTCTCTCTTTCTCTCTTTCTCCTGGTCTCTCTCTCTCTCTCTCTCTCTCTCTCAATAAGTTTTTATTGTTCTGCTCCTTCAAGGTAGTGCTGCTTGTGCTCTTGTGGGATATTACGCCCATTGGGTGAAGGAATTCAGGCCACCATGGTTCCTTCCTGTTATGGCAGATTCATAACTTGTGTACGTCTTTCTGTCTGCAACCTTAGCTAACCTTATGAAAGCCACGAGTAAACTCAAATGATCCCGAGGTCAAACTTGCACGAGAAAAGTGAGGTAAAAATGCACTTATTGATTGGTATGAACACAGAATAATATGACAGCAAACAAAACCTGTGGCCATCTCAGTTTGATAACATAATATCTGCTCTAACTTTGTATGTACAATCACAAAAAAGCAACTTTCATTATAAATTTAAGCATAAAGACTATGGGGTTGTCTTGACATAGCGAATATTCACATAATACGGCATGCATTATGCTGGCAGAAAGGCATCCACTCCATGGGAAGTCTACCAGATCTCAGATTTGTATAACCTTGCCAACGACCATATGCAACTTGTTATAAAGAGGCCGATGTGCCATCTTTAATATATTAAAAAATAAAAAAAAAACACCCATCCCACTCGCCCTGCACATACTTTGTAGTGCGATTTCCCTCACATCTGCAGACATGCTGCAAATCACTACCAAGCCTTGCTGCAAATTACCCATGAATCCTGATGCTGGACAATTGGCATGCCATCATTTATAATGTACACAGCGGATGGACTGAAGTTTCTCACAGCAAAACTATTAGGCCTATTTAGGGTTCTGAATGCAGTATTTGTGTGAATCATTACATGGACTATTCAGAGACCAGGTGTGTCAACTCCGACGACTCCTCCATTAATTATACGTACACCATTCTTGTGTTTGGCAACCCGTCCAAATTATTTAATATTTTCAAACTTCAAACCTCTAATGAATGAATGTGGTTTGAACAAAGGTTGTCTCTTGTCAAGGTGTGAGCAGTGTCTGTATGCACGCTATGCACTGGGTGTGAATTATGCTCACATCAATATCTCAAGAATATAATCTTGATAGGATATGATAAAAAATAAGAAGTGTGTTGTGAAGATGGCTCGTTTGATCCGGATCCGAGATGGTGGTTATGTAACCAATCAGAGTGTGTAAATATTACATTACATGGTAGTGATTTGGTGGGTACTGGAACCAGATGCCAATTTGTGTGTGTGGGTGTGTGTGTGTGTGTGTGTGTGTATATGTGTGTGTGCGCGTTGTTTAAATATGCAGACCACCAAAGAGATGCTGCTACACTGAGCTTGCTTTGTTGTGTTTGCCTGTGGTAATCGCTGTGTACCTTTTAGTGGTGTGTGTGGGAAAATCTGTCAAATTCCTGTTGCATCGTTATAAAACAAGTGTCAAAAACAAAAACAAGAGCTTCAGACTGATAGAGATTAAGTTTAAATTGTGTATGGAAATAAATAACAGACATGAAAACTATATATCTATATATATATATATATATATACAGTATATATATATATATATATATATATATATATATAATAACAATAAAATCATTCTTGAACCCATGTAAAAAACATTTTTCAAATACACTGTTTAACTTTTTTTTATTGCAGTGATACCTTTTGTATATGACATTTGGGTAAGTCCTTACAATGAGTTGAGACACAAAAATGGATTGTGTTATGTAGTGGAGGATCAGGGATCAGTGAAGGATATTCATCGATTGAGCATTCATCTTCCAAAATACATAATGACCAAACGGTTGCCTCTATTTCATAGCCTTTTAATGATTGGGTGGAATTCCAAAGTACAGCGATTCTTCTGTCCCTGCACGAGAAAAGTGGATGGGGAAGTATAACAGCAATCATCTTGAGAGTAATGACGAACACATGGCTAAGTGGACAACTGTACACAAGTGGACTTCCAACACAAGGCTCAGGTTTTGCAAATAATCCTCCATCTTTTTCATGCTCTATCCATTCTGTGGAGTGGCCCCGAGGATGATAGACTTTCCTTGAAATTGTAATGCTGTTGATTGTCATATGACATAGTACCAAATTGTGCTACATCTTTTTAGCCCCAGAGATGTTTACTGTAATATTTGTCTTTGCTTTTCATCACCTGCACACTGTCATGACTGTTTGCTTCAAGTATTGATTTTCTTCACGTCTCCACAGACCAAAAGAGACACAACTTTGAATAAAATGTAATGGCTACAGTGAAAAGAAGTAGTAAAAGTCTAAATAAAATGAAAGAATAAAAAAACTAATCTAACACGATCACTTCATCATTAGCTCCAGGCTACATTTGTACCAGAAGAACTTCTTAATATCTTCAACAAACTTAGACATCAACATCTTCACCTTGAATCTACAAAGGGTTGCAGGGTTTTCTGTCCCTACCTTCAGTTTCACCTCTCAAAAGCTACTGTCTCCTAGACAGTTATGTGAGCCCTTATTTTCAGATCCCCAGCTCCTGTGTTTGTAAAGACTGATATGAATTTATGTTTGGTGGGAGCAGGGAGCTTATTAGCATAAGGCTTGAGAAAGCAACCAGTTCATGGATTTGTTGCAGTATAGCGTTAAACCCAGGGGGTCTCTTTGGGGGGATTAAGTGCAGCTATACAAATATTGATGCATGAGTATATTCCGAGCCTAGTCTGATCTGCTTGGATCTGCAGCCCATTCCAACAGTTTTCTTTCCCTGTATGCCAAGATATTACACACTTGATTGCACCTGGAGATTGACACTTTTCAAAGACCTACCAAAATATCCCACTTAAAAGATAACGATGAAAAACCAGACACAGTTGAGGCAATGGACACATTTAAAGAATGAGCAAACAGACAGGACATTTTCTTTGGGTTGTGACTGGCCTTTGAGTCATGATATTTCTACATAATCAAAGCAAAGACAAATGTACACACAACATAACACAATGTCAAGATTTGCAACAATGATGCATGTGGTTCATTATATTAACTGCCATGAACATTAAAAGCTCAAAAAGAAGGTGATCTTATGAGGTATAACCTGCTTTAAATACTTATTTAATAGAATAACCAGCAAGTCGTTTACTTTAATTTAAACTCGGCAGCACCGCTGGGTCTCGGCTACGGATATTGAGTGTAATAATATGTGTCGCCGTGGTCTTGGTCAGTGTATGATCTGGATAACAGAACAAGGGCTGTGATGTCATTATGAAAGCCTTTGTGAAACAGCCAAATGTGAACACATCCGTCCCATTCCAAACCAGAAGCCTCCGCCACAACACCGTCCAAGGAGACCGAGACCAACGCATAAAAGCAAAAGGACATTCTGTGCAGCTGTAAAAATGTGATGCCTCAATTGCTCCGATGGGTAAGTAGGTGGTGGCTTGGCCGTTTAGACATGCAGGTGTTCCTAAATCTATGGTGGGGGAGTCTAACTATTATATACTACTATATAAGAGATATCGATATTTTACAATATATTGTTGACTCACATCTTGCCCATTTCAACCATTTCTCTTTTCGGAGGTTGACAAGTCCTTTGATTGGTTGCTGTGGTTGTTGACATGATTTGATAGGTTACCTACTGATCGCGGCGCTGATGGCTTTACTGAGAGGGTGTGTTGAGCACTAACTAATGAAAGAAGATTCATCCTTGCAGAATTTTCCATTGGTTTCCGTTTCTATTGGTGCCTGTTCTTTGATTGATGTCTGAATGAAGCTCAAGAAACAGCCGAAGCATGACATACTACCAAGACCAAACTGTCTCCTTAGGTGGGTGTAAAAAGGATCAAATTGACATGGTTGCCACAATTGACATGGTTTCTCTATGTCCCTCTCCCCTAAAAACACATTACCCAGTCACACATTTGTCTGTGGAATGTACAATGGCTATTTATTGATAGGTTATCAACAGAATTGAATACATTACTCTCCAATGTTTATACGCGTATGACTGTATGTTTCAATGTGCTTATGTGCACAGACAGTTGTTTGGGGATCTGTGTGTAGACATGTCAGGGTTTTTCCAAACTTCCTGTATGGGCTTTTGTGTCAAGGGGTCTAGACACATGCAGAGTACAACAGACGGACCCCCTTACAGATAAGCGAGATGTGGAAAAAAAAAAGGAAAATGGCAGTTGGTCTGACAGACGAATTCCCAAGGTCAGAGGTTGCAAAAATTCTCCAGAGCTCCTGTAAAAAAACACATCTAAAAATAGCTCACTGCTTACTCTTCAGGTATGTCTGCCCTATCTCACTTCTGGGACTGACTGACTGACTGACCAGCTAGACAATGAGCCGACTTGTGGTCAAGGAGGGTTGTTCTATTGGTTTACATTAACTTAGAGAGAATGCTGTATGTTTGTGCAGTTGTGTGATTCAGTTAGTGGGTAAGTGTGTACAATATTGTCTATCTTTTTTGAGGGAGTGAGTCAGACAGAGCCAGACCAAAACCACTAATGTCAAGGCATGGTTTTTGTCTTGTGTGTTTGGTGGAACCCACCTCAACGTTTATGGTTTCACACCTTGAGATTACATGTCCGTACCTAGTTTGTCATCAATGCTGACAAACAAGAAAATGCCAATTTGACTTATTGGCATTTTCACTGTGACCAATCATTATGTTTGATTATACAACAGATAGTTCCAACCAAGCAATCTGATTGGTCAACTAGACATTTAGACCGTGCTCAAATCAGCATGACGGTACACGTAGCTGTGTTGCCTCATCACTATAAATATTACTCCGCCATTGATTAAAACTATACATATTTCCATGGCAACATTTTAACTGCCACTATACGAGTAGAGCTCGAGCTAACAGTAGCCTACAATATTGATACAAAATGGATCATTTTGTTTTATATGGTTTTGTTTTGCCCAAGGTGGATTACCTCCACCCCCCACCCCCCCACACCCCCCCACACTCCCCACCCCTGTTGCAAGTTGTTTGTTTTTCATGTTGTAAAAGTGTATGTGCTTGTGTTGGTGAGGTGTTTTTTTCCTGTTCCCACACTGTACTCCCCATAGGGGCATAGTCTGGGGGTTGCTTTTTTTTCTCCTCCCCTCTCCTCATGTTATGCTGTATTTTTCCTCTGTCTTCCTGTCCTGTCTACCCCCTTGTCATATTGTATGTATGTTGTGTATATGTACGGACAGGTTGATGGCTAAAAAGCAATTTCCCAGGATTGGGATCAATAAAGTTTCTATCTATCTATCTATCTATCTATCTATCTATCTATCTATCTATCTATCTATCTATCTATCTATCTATATTTTGACTTAGTATTCAGGAGGTCCTAAAAAGTTTTCTTAGTCAGTTTTCTTAATTTACTGTAATTTACATCTGTAGCAGGCGCTTGTACGCTAAAAGCTCTTCGGCAGAATCGTTACAAGGAAGTCATTTTGACAAATTATATTGGTAACGGATGTTTTTGTGAAGCCAGGAGAGGCTACGGTTACGATGGGTTATTTGGGGACAACTTGTTTTATACTCAATACAGTTTTGGTTTGATCACTGAATGTTCCATTAGTTAAGACCAGTTTCTGATCTCTAATTTCTGATTTCCAATAAATCACACTACTAATCACACACAATGTACCAACTACAAAATCTGCAAAGATTTCTGCAAGTTTAACAATTTGGAGGTGCAATAAGTGCCAAAAAGATGTTTGGTGAAGTATGCGTTTGTTCATTTTCTCTGCAAACACGTCATTCTGTTCTTGTAACCTCGCTGAACATCTTTTCCACAAGAAGACTTGTCACCTAGACAAATAATCAGTCACATCTCTCTCTCAGCACTCTGTCTCTCTTTCTGTCTGATAATGCGTAATTATGTGTAATATTAGTTGTTCCCAGATGAAGTAAGAAGATAAAGAAAGCCCCAGCCTTGTCCAGGCTAGGAGTAAATAAAACACTGTTCTTTCTGAAGTATGTCTGTCAGTGCCGAGAACATAATGTCCATTTTGAGAAGGTGTTGAAAACATATCCGCTTCAAGAAGATGTTGAAGATGGTGTGTGTGTGTGTGTGTGTGGGGGGGGGGGGGGGGCGCTGTTGGATTCTTGTTGTCTCGTCAAGAAACCCACGTGTGAATTATATAGGCTTAAAATATGCCACTGTTATGTCACCATGACATTATTACAGTACAACTTCTCATAAATGGATTAAAAAGCCGCCGTGCCTGTCGGGTACTTTTATCACCCCAATGTCCTTGGCAGTCCTCACACATTTCCATGTGTCTCAGTGACAGGGGCTCATGAATGAGCAGCTTTGGAATCATTTCAACACAGTTGAAAGGAAAATAAAAATCCCCAAAGCTAAAACTCTCCAAAAAAAACAACAATAAACAAAAATGATATTAGTTATGCAACGAGACCGCCTCTGCTTGGCACAGGATTTCCTGGATCAAGAATAGTGAAGAGGAAAAAAGGCGGTTGCATCTCAAAGAAAGGGATAAATAACTTCTCTACAACACTCTCTCTCTCTCTCTCTCTCTCGCTCGCTCGCTCTCTCTCTCTCTCCACAGTAAAAAGGTAATTTTCTTAACTTTGCTGAAAACATGTACAGAAGCTTAAGAATGGCTGTGCAGGCCTTGGGTAATTGTTTTGCAGCTTTGTTTCAATGAATGCCAGTAGTAAATCTTGCCACTGTACGAGACCGAGAGTTGAACAGATGTTCACCTGCACATCATTTCTCTCTGCTGCTCTCTGTCCACAGAGAGCCTCTCTGAAAGCTGTTGGCCACGCCGCCATTCAGTCACATGTCCACGTGTGCCTGGTTGTGGGGATCCAGTGTGTGTATGTGTGTGTGTGTGTGTGTGTGTGTGTGTGTGTGTGCTACCGTGTGTA
The DNA here is from genome assembly GCA_030340625.1 of Merluccius polli. Taxonomy (NCBI): domain Eukaryota; kingdom Metazoa; phylum Chordata; class Actinopteri; order Gadiformes; family Merlucciidae; genus Merluccius; species Merluccius polli. The sequence continues at coordinate 387,363 of JAOPHQ010001423.1, read as the reverse complement.
TTTGTGCGTGCGTTCCACCGTGTCTGGCGAGACCGAGAGACTGATACCCATGGGAATGGCTGCAACTGTACTGCACATGAAAGAGCACTCCTCTGCCTCCTCAGCCACCACCACCCTCACCACCACCACCACCCTCATCTGTGTTCAGTCTGGCTGGCTCTGGCTTTGGTCCCCCTGGCTCACTGTCACCACGCTTATCCAGCCTCAGCTGAACCTTGGAGGCTACTGTACTCCTGTGTGTGTGTGTTTGTGTGTGTGTCTGTGTGTGTGAGAACATGTAATATTCCAATAAACTAATATGAACATAAATACATGTGCTAGCGTTACCCAGGAGGGGGGGGGGGGGGGGGGGGGGGGGGGGGGGGGGTGTCGTGTGGCCAGAATACCAGAAGAAGATGATAGTCATTGACTTCTCTGTTATTCCTTAATTCTCCATCACCTCCATTTCCTCCTTTAGTGCCGAGTCGCTCAGGAACCCGGTACATCCTCTGGTGGACTGGAGTGCAATGGGTGAGGTGAATGTTGTCCTCGGCCAAGGTGGTGTGTCCCGCCTTTTCCCTGGCCTAGGTTGAGGGGAATGATATGGCCAGCAAGGCCCTCTGCATCTCTGGAGACCGGTGGACCAGATCCAGCAGCGTAGCATCATCTCCTGTCCTGGGAGGAAGGGAATTGTCTGTTGGATCTGTTTGGCATTCTTGGGGTAGGTTGATGTGAAAAGTGTTTTTGCTCTCACGACGTAGGGGCGCGTCGACTTCTAACTCGGGAATTGTAGCTGTAGGCCAGGCTCCGGCCGCAAGCATGTTGCGATGAGGTGATGGTGGTGGTGGACGCCTATCTTGATTAGAACAATCTATTCTTAAATGAGAGTGGAGGAGTCTACCAATGAAATAACTAAATAGTAAATCCATGAAGACTATAAATGGTGGCCTAATGCCAACTATCAGGAACAGGTGGGACATGATTTTTGTTTACAGTTTGTTCTGTTAGATTAGGCCTGCTTATGAAAAGTTTGAATAATGAATGTTTCAAGGAAATAATAAAGTAACAAAGTAACAATAAAGTAATATTGTGTGCTGATTTTATTATTGGGGAATGGGTCAGGTTGAGTTTGTGTGAGAGTGCATGTAGGTTTTTCTTCACTTACATGTGTTTGTATGTTAATTCTTACTCAATTCAATTCACTTTTGGTTGAGTAAACTGTACCTTACATAACAGGACTTCACAAGTGATGGAAAGCTACTGAACTCTCAGAAGCTCCATAGGCTGTTTCCACAGAAGCCTAATTCATTTAGCTGTAAACCCCTTTTAAGTGAGATTAACCCCTGGGCAGAACTAGGGGAAAAAATGTATGTGGTTTAGGTGGAGGGGGGAGAGACTGTGTCCATCTCTGGTTACAATTAAAGTCATTAAAAATCAAGCAGGCTCTCGTGGCAGGTCTTCAGGTTCTTGGTGGACCAGTACCAGTGTGACCTGGGATCAGGGGCAGGAGGCTACGGCACTTACGCCACTTCAAACACATGTGTTTGTGTAAGGAAACACCAGGTTGTGTCAACACAACCTGGCAAATGAATGAACGCACAATGTCTGCCTTTCAAAACTTTTCAGGTAAAAGTGCAAGTGGTGAATATCATGATCTTGCCCCCAACCTCATCTTTAATTACTACGGATGTTCACCTGTGTCCTTGTTATTTAAGTTCAGTAGTTTGTTCTTTTTTGTCGGTTATTTTTGTTGCTGTTTATATGCGTGTGTAGGATATACTCCTTGTGTTTTCTGGGTTTTTTATGGATATTAGTAAACATCTCTTCACCTGCCACAACCCGAATAATAATAATAATAATAATAATAATAATAATAATATATAATCAGTACATAGTGCCAACTGCTAATGCCAAACATTACCAGAAGAAAATAGTGATCACAAAGATGGTTTATTTAATATTAACATATTATGTAACCTTATGTCTATGTTACAGCAGTATGACTTCCAAGTCAAAGGGCCCTCGTTTTGGTGTTTATCTCAACATGGCCTGCCTATCGTCAAAACGGAAGCGCTCTTCCTTAATGGTGGTCTGAAAAACAGCTCTCGACTGATAAGACCGGCTCTGTCGCTATCGTTGCTGCCTAATAAGGCTATTATTGTGTCTGCTGGGTGACTACGTTTCTCAAGACATTGCAGTGACGATTTAGCCAAACATCTTTGCCCCAGGTAATGTTGTCAGACGGCTGATTCCACCAGTTATTTAACCAGGATTCCTTTGATTTTGACATTACCAGGTGGGCTAAAATAGTATTTCTGGATGGACGGAAAATGCTTAAATGTTTTCAGGAATTGTTTGGGATTTAGAGTTGATTGTGAATTGTTTTATAACATGTCCAAATCCTGATTGGTCTTTTTTCTGTCTGTTTAAATTAAGAATATAAAAGAAAAAAAAAGCTCAGCCAAAGAAAGAAAGAACAAAGAATTCACCAACAACTTAACATAATTGCAATTTGAAGTGAACAGGGTACTGCATTAATGTGCAGATCGGATATGTATGCCTTGATTGATTAACTAACACAGACATTTTTTCCCAGTTAAATTCCAGGACCTTTCTCAATATATTCAACACTGAGTGTGTGCGTGTGTGTGTGTGCGCGCGGGCGTGTGTGCCCGTGCACGTGCCTGTGTGTTTGTGTATCTATGTGTGTTTGTTTAAGTGCATGTCAGTTAGAGATCAGATCAAATCGCCAATCACACTTTCCATCTCTTGCACACATGTCTAACAAAACTCCACTGCCAAATTGTCAAGGCCACTATAGTGAATCCCTTTATCTGGCCCATCTCCTGTCTGTAAGGTACACGTCTGTCTTTGTATAATCATGTTCAATCAATCTTATGTTCAATCATACACAGGAAAACCAGCAGCAGGAGAAGCCATTTCTAAGAACATGAAACCAGACCTTGAACTTTAAATCTTAAAAAAAATCCACCCTGATTCTTCATATGTCTAACTCTGTATTGATCCTGGCATGGTTGTCCTTCTCGTTCCACCTTCCACTGTGGAGCAGGAGGAGACCCCATTGTGCTGGCAGGACTCAGTGTCTTGCTAGAGGATTCTTAGGCTAGCAGAAGCCGGGTGTGATTGTGGATTTTGAGATGGTTAGTTGTCCATCAAGTGTCCATTTTTTTTAAGGTATCTGTTTCATTGAATGATCAAAAATGTATTTGATAGTTCAATGGTGTTAATGACAATGATCAGTTGATGTGTCAAAGTCCTCCAGTTCCATACTTGCTATTAACATGTAATGAATTCCTTGAATTACATTTAAAGAGTTAAATGCAGCATCTTTTATTGTATTATAACATTGTTCATTGTGTGTGTGTGTGTGTGTGTGTGTGTGTCTGTGCGTGTCTTATTTACATTTCTCCTCAAAAATCGTTTTTCCATCAATGCAGGCCCGTAGAGTCTGTCACATTCTTCTTGACTTTGTTTCCCAAGTGTTATCATGTGGGCAGATCCCACGCGATGTCCCTGCACATCTGGCCCTGCTAAAGTCCTCCTATCCTGCTGCCGGTTGGAAACCATCCGGTTGCTGCAGTGCCCCTCAGGCTTCTGTTCAAACGCTGGTTTTATTTATTTTTCACCAGTCAACGCCACTTGTTAAGTGATAATATCATAAACATCATAATATCAATAATAAGATACTAACGTTAATGATGATGATGATGATGATGATGATGATGATGATGATGATGATGATGATGATGATGATGATGATGATGATGGTTGCAGTGTGACCAATTCTTATGATTGCATTGTTGGAGAAGTTTGGTGTGTAACTGTAGTGTTCCAGCACATAGTTTAGAGATTGTAATGTTGATGAAGACCTTTGAAGTATTCGAGTGATCAAGGAGAAGAAGGAAAGCTTCCGCTAAAGGTTAAGAATCCTGCCGATTATGGGATGGTCCTGTCTGGTATCGTCTACTCATCATGGCATGCAGAATCTCATATCAGCCCTGCCTGCCTCTCTGTTCCATCATCTCCTCCATCTGGTTGAGGTTGACATTGAAGGACGATGATGATGATGATGATGATGATGATGATGATGATGATGAGGATGAGGATGAGGATGAGGAGGAGGAGGATGTGTTCCTCTGAAAAGGAGAAGAGAAAATAAAAAGGTCCCTGCGGCAGGTTACAATGGCTCCCAGTCTATGAGCCAGCTAGCCGAGGATGTGCTGGATTAGCCCACAGCTGGCGTTCCTATGGATGTCCTGAGTGCTGCGCCCCTGCATCCAACAAAGGCAACGCCGCCAGAGAAGAAAGAGAGGGACAGGAGGCTAAGATAGTGGGTGAACAAAGGGTCTTCTTTTGTAGTTTACATCCTTTGGCCAGTGATCCGATGCAAATGAGGCACAGCTGAAAAGGCCTTTGGTTTTTAACTTTTTTTTTTTTTTTGCAGCTTGAAAGTCCTTGAAAAATGTCTCCAAACGATAGCAATGTTAAACGTCATTTGAGCCAACAGGCAGCCCATAGAATGACAGTTTGTCAGGAACCTGAGAAAACTTTCGAAGCAACAAGTGGAGTACACCTTGAATGTTTATGCCCCCCCCCCCTTTATTTATTTATTTACTGCAATTTAGTCAGCAAGCAGCAATTTGGTGAAACAGGTCCAGACAAGTATGTCTTGGTGCCAGTGATTTACCGTGAAATGAAGCCTAGAAACCCCCATGTCTCCGTCTGCATCTGATAGCGCTGGCTCGCCTTCCATTGGAGGCCATTGACCTGGCCTAACCCCAATTTTGTCAGGTGCCTGTGGGAAATGGATTTGATTGTTCAAACTAATCTAAATACTTAGATTATCCATTGTTAGTTCTCTTTGCTGCCTGATGACTAATGATGAATTGTTCTCGATGAACTGCGTCATTGATAAAATTATTTCTAAATGCCAGAATATGGTTGTTTCGAACTGTGCACGCAATTGGGTACATGTGCCAATCACATGCACAACTTGTTCATACATAAAAAATGCATTAAAACATAAAAGTAAATATGCACAAGTAGTTTAAAGTATGAAGCTTGAACAAACGTAACAGTTTTAGTGTGTGTGTGTGTGTGTGTGTGTGTGTGTGTGCATGTGCATACACTTGTACATCTTTTTAATCTCATTCATACTTTCAGCTAATTTGTGTCTTTCCAGTCTGTTGATCACTTTGCATAATGAACAGTGATGATGGGGAGTGTAGGTAATGAACAGTGATGATGGGGAGTGTAGGTAATGAACAGTGATGATGGGGAGTGTAGGTAATGGACAGTGATGATGGGGAGTGTAGGTAATAGACAGTGATGATGGGTAGTGTAGGTAATGGACAGTGATGATGGGTAGTGTAGGTAATGGACAGTGATGATGGGTAGTGTAGGTAATGGACAGTGATGATGGGTAGTGTAGGTAATGGGTAGTGGGTCATGATTGGGAGTGTTGGATGGTGTGTAAGCTGTTACCTGCTTTATGCCTTCAGTCAACTGGGATAGCGTCTGCAACACTGACCACAAGCAATAGATAGATAGATAAATATATAGCTAGACAGACGGAGAGAGAGAGCGAGAGAGCGAGAGAGAGAGAGACAGAGAGAGAGAGAGATAGATAGATAGATAGATAGATAGATAGATAGATAGATAGATAGATAGATAGATAGATAGATAGATAGATAGATGCCTTGCTGGTGTAGCATCTTTAAGGAAGTCCAGACACTGAACAGACAGACATACAGACGGACACTTGAAAATGTTAACGTGCAAGTAAACAAGTGTCTCATTGGTTTCGAAACGTGGCACCACTTAATGTCAGCAGTTTCCTTTGCAGCGCTTGGACACAAGAAGGGCCATGGTGAGGACACCATCACCACGATGGTGTGGTTTGGGGATGTGTGTGTGATTGTGGGGATGTGTGGATGGTTGTGGGGTGTGTGTGGGTGCTTGTGGAAAGCAGGGTGGGGGTCTCACTATTGCAAGCAAAACAACTTTTCTTTACTGGGAGCGCAAGAGACAGAGGGAAAGGGAGTGAAAGAGCAAGGGAGAAAGATCAAAGACGGGGGGAAAAGGGGCGTGGGGGTTGGAGACAGTGTCGAGAGATGCTGTTCCTAATAGAGGACAGACTCTGTATCTGAAAAGAGCTCTTAGCTTGTGCGTCCCTCCATCGTTGGAGTAAATGCCGGTTACTATGGTGACCTGTGTGGAATCTGCCCCCATGGCACCGGTGTTTCGGGTGAGGCCTGGTGGTAGCTGGGCTGTTAGTTGGATGAAGAGAAGCGATTGTCTTCAGCACTTTCCAGTTGATTTTTACAATTTGGCTATATTTCCATGTGAATGAATCGGAAACAAGATGATTCGTCACAAGGGACTATCCTCGAATAAAAATGTAAAAGAAAAAGCATTTGGTATTCACATAACAAATATCAACCTTGGACATCAACCTAGATGGCATAAAATGAACCAATTAACAATGCTAAAAGCAATATTTCACCCGTTTTGCATAGTTGGCTTTAAATCCAGTTCCCCAACATTAAAGTACATGGATTCCGTAATGTTGTGACCCTGAGCAAATAATGTCACTGATTAGTGTGGTAACCACTGCTCTGGCCCCCTGTTCAGCTGCAGCAGTGTATCCAAGCGCTTCAAACTAACTGTATCGTCAGCGCGTGCACAAGCACCGGCGATGGCATCAGACAAAGTCATGTGACCCAGTTTCTCGGCTGGAGGTCCGTAATGCCTAACGCTGACTTTTCAACAACTGTTTGGCAAGGATTCAAGACAACAGATAAATGTTGCAGGCCAGCATGGTTTCGAATACATTTGACTGAATGCCAGTTGGATGGCGGTTTTGCTGAAGTTAGTTAGAAGTTAATGAGTGACTGAATATGGCTGTTGGAGGGGGGTAGAAAAACAAACAAAACATAGGGATGTTTTATAAACTCACTGAGATGTACTGTCTAACTTACATTGAATTGCTTATTGGTGATTAAAGTTAATAGTTAATGTCATACTCTGGTTACATTAACCCCCACTGAGACGTCCGGGTGTGTGTATATGTGTATGTGTGTGTGTGTGGGGGGGGTAACCACGAGGGCAACCAAACTGATCTCTCTTCATCAGAGATCAGGGAAGACTTAAATATTATACCTGAGCATCAAGTTGTTTAATACTTTAACTTCAGTATGATGCTGACCTTGATGGAAACCAGCTTCATTGCATGGCAGTTGGAACACACGCATGCTCGATTTGACATGTGCCCAAGTTGACCCATCTGAAAATGTAACATACATTTAAAATAAAATGCTTTTATTGTCATTTTATCTATCTCTTTTAATGTGATTCACAGTTATGGCTTGTGTATTTCTTGTCTGATTTGTGACTCTCTTTCGTTTGCATGTCTTAATACAATATCTGCATCATCATTATCCTAAATTGCTCAGGTTATAATAGGAAGTGTGTCTGCAAAATCACATGTGGCTTCTAGTGACCTTTCTAGAAGTCAGAACAGATCAGCTAAATAAGCGCAAAAGTGTTTTTTGTGTGTTTTACTAATCACACACAAAAAGCCCTGCAATTATTTTTCTGTGCTGTCACACAAAAAAAACTGAGGATGATTTGCCTGTAGAAGCCAGAGTTACGTAACAGAACAAAACAATTTGGGGGACTGGCCAGTGTGCATCGGCATACTTGTGGCCATGGTGAAAACAATAGAAGCTGTGTTGGCCAACTGTGACTGGCCAGAAAACTGTGGTTGTGCATTAGCATCACTAGCATGGCTCTTCATCTGTGGGCAAGCACCAGGAACCCAGTAGACAATACAGACCGTGCGCTCGCATTCATGTGACAACACAAAAGGCCACACACACACACACACACACTCAATTTGTGAAGTGAGGGGAATGAGCAACCTGTCAATCACTCCAGGCACAGAGTTGTTATTCACACACTGTCTTTAAAGTCTCAATGCGCAATCATGACAGACATACAGGGGGATGTGACCACCATCCTGGTCCATTGACCGATGACGGCATCTACCTCTGATCCATTGACGTAATCTCTTAGGCTGATTGTGGTGAGATTTGTACGCACCCCCCCACGGCTCCAGAACATAGCGGCCCCTGCGGTGCCTGCTGCTGAGACACAAAACTCATTCCTTTATATTCGGTTCCACGCTTGGAATCTGCTTATCCTAACACACATCTAACCCTACCTTCCACCTTTATCTATTCAGCCACTTTTTTTGTTTGTTTTTTTGCTAACATTTTTTATATAATCACATTTTCAGTCCATCTGGAAAAATCTGGAATCTCCTGCATCCCTGCTGCTACGCAATAAATACAAGAATGACAGAGGCCTCCTACCAGTCTGTCACACAATAAAAGGACCATTTCAGCACTCTGCAATATGTTTTCAGTAAAGCCAACTTGATTGAATAAATAGCAGTACACAATATTCATGTCTGAGTGAGTGTCCCCGTGCCAAGTATGAGTCTGCCAGTGCTCCTGAAACGAATTAGGCTAAAACCACAAGCTATGCTGGCTGATGTGAAATATGCTTGGAGGTTTCCAAACAAATGTTGTGTTTCACTGATGCATGGAGTTCACAAAAAAAAGTGTCATCTTGTATTCTAACCCTAGAAGAGACAAAATGTGCTCACTGTGTTTTTGATTAACTCAATGTTCTAGCATTAGACTAACATTAATAAATGCCTGTTTTTTGGATAATATGTGACCATGTTTAAAAAGTTAATAGCTGTCCAAGACATTGTTTTTCACAGTGGGGGGCCTCATTCCTGCCAGCTAATGTAGGCATAATAATTGATTTATGTTTGATAGAACACTGTTTTCTACATTGTGTCAGATTTGGCTCAGGCCAGTGATGCGGTCACAATCAGCTTGACTGGTCACCAAATGGCTCAAACTGCTGATGACCTCATGACCAAAAGCCAACTGCTGGAACCTCCAACACTTAGCAAGAGCCACCACAGGGGGAACTCATGTTGGTTTAGCCTATCTTACAATAAGGTTAATAGTCATGGTTATGTCTAGGTAGGGTGACCAGACGTCCTGAGAAATTCGGGACAGTCCCGAAATCTAAGCGTTTGTCCCGAATCCCGAATCCAGCCCTAATTGTCCTGAAAATGATACTCAAGAAGAATACTGAGTAGTTATTTTCTGATAAACATTAAAAACTGTCCATACTCAGTTCGTAGAGAGGTTGAGTCGACTCGCACCCCCCCCTCCCGTCGACAATCGCGCAGCCCCCCCCCCATCGACAATCGCGCATCCCCCCGGACAAAAAAAAACCATCCCGAATTTCAGTCAGTCTCATCTGGTCACCCTATGTCTAGGGTACAGTAGGAGGAGATTTCATAATCATCATAATCGTGTTTAAGTTAAAGGGGTACAAAGGGAGATCTGGTAGTTTTCTTGCTTTTTACTTTACAGTTTTGGTTTGTTCCTTGTTTTGGTAGTTTAGGGGGACGTACCAATTACGGTCCAACAAATCTAAATTATTTTGTTCTTTTTGGCCAGATCTTCCTATTGTTAAATTATATTTATAGTTCTATTCCTATTCCTTCATAACTTAGAGATGTATCTGACCATTGACTAGGATTACATTTGATTCAATAGTTCTAATTTATATTATAGCTTTAGACTAGCTTTAATATGAAAATTAAAAGTTTTACATTGTTTCAGTTTCATCCATATACTACAAATAATTAAAAAAAACTTACAATTCACAACTTAATTTTGCCTGGACTCATTCCCCCCTCATCAGCCAGCCTAACAACTGCTGAATGAGGCTTAATGTACCTAAACAAACAGCTAGAACCTCCACATTTTGCACAGATTAAGTTTACAAATGATGCGCTTAATTGAATTGATTAAGTGCTAATGTGCAAAAGCAGAACAAATGTTTTTAAAGATAAATGCATTTTATGCTCTATTTATGAGCTCTATTTTTCCTGCTTAACAAACTGCTTAACAAGGCTTAATGTACAGCATCGTTTGTTGCATTTCTCTTTAAATAATGCTTTTGCACATTGTTAGTACTCATGGTAAACTTAATCTGTGCAAAATGTGGGGGTTCTAGGTGTTTGTTTAGGTACATTAAGCATTGTTAAACTTTTTTTTGTTAAGCGTTTCAGAATCTCCCACATTGTCATTACTATTTGTGTTATTTGGCTAGTAATATTTGGCAGAATAAATATGTTTCTTCATGCAATATCTGGCTAAATAACATGACATTCCCATTGGATTGTAAACTTGCAACATGCAATGTAAAGCTTGAGCTAAAAGTACATACTTTAGGCTAGCTGCTGAGGGAATGCCTGAGGGTCCATCCACTGTAGGGTCCATGTAGAATTTCAGACCTAAACAGTCTATATTTGGTTGTTATTAGTGGTAAAAAAAACAACAACAACTTTAACAGTTCTCCAGAGAGACCATCTGCTTCATGAGATCTACTAGGTATATTTTGGACACAAAATAAAACAGTGATTTGACAGTGTGGTATGTATTTAGTGGGACTGGGACTGGGTATGTATGCTGTTAGTAACATCCTAACTCGCATAGAGAAGATGTGTCACTGTCTTGGTTGCAATGGCTTACACCCTTCCACACCCTGGCCAGATAAAACAATATCTCTTTTTTGTAATACATTTCAAAAATGTATTACAAAAAAAGAGAGACAGCCATATTTGAGAGAGGGCAATTCAGGCCAGTTTATTTGTCATGAACAGTTGAAATGTGGCGGCAAGGGATGCCATCGGCATGATGGTGACCTACAAAAGTGCCTTTTTTAGTTGAGCTTTTGAATCTAGATTGATGACCACTCTGGTTTTCCAGTGAATAGCTTCCTTGACACCTGGGATGGAACGTCGTCTTCACTGCAGGCGTCTTGTCAGGATTTGCTGCCGAGTTCAAGGTCCAGCTTGCCCAGCTTGGTAACGCCTTGGCGTATTCATGAATCATAAGTGGGTATTTTGGGATATAAAGAGACACACTGTGCTATTGGAAGCCTTCTCTATACTCTTCTCAGATACTCTGACACCCATTTTCCTCTCTGCATGGGTCACTACACACACCTCTGTGTGTTCAATACTGTTTGAAGCGTTGCTGGTGTTCGACGAGGAGAGTTCAGAGGAATGGAGTTTTTCGGAGTGGAGTGTGTGTCTGTGTGTGTGCGCGTGCATGTGTGTGTGTGTGTGTGTGTGTGTGTGTAAAACTGGTCTTAAAAAGTGTGTGGTCATGAGGGGCGATCAAAGCAAAAATTTGAGGTCAACTATCTTCCTCCTGCTCCCTGACTAATATGCCCCCCCCCCCTCCCCTCTCTCTCCTCCTCAATGTTGTAAAAGCTGAGTAGAATGATGTTTTGGGCCTCCCTGTGCCATTAACTAGTAACCTGTTGCCCGCCTGTTTTTTGGATGGAAGAAGATGGAGCAGAATGTCTGCCAACACCTGCACACCCTCCCTCCCTTTTGGCCGTCTCCTGGTCATAAACACAGTGCTGATCCTGGGAAGTCAGTCCAACCCCTGGCATCTCTGTCTGTTTGAACCCACAGCCTGATCCCATTAAGAAGGGGGGCAGGGCAGGGTGGGTGGTGGTGGTGGTGTGGGGCTCCCTACTCATCCTATTGTTGTTTGAAGAGGAGCGGCGGCCCTATAATGTTGGGGATGCAGAGACGGAGAACAGATGCATGGAAAATCCTCTGGGCCTGACGATGTTGTTTTGAACTCTGGTGCGAAGGTAAAAATCTTTTGTTTTCAAGAGGATTGAAGGGGGGGAGCGGGACTTGACTTGACAGGAACTTAAACGGTTGAGGAGGATTCTCATGAATGAGGTTGAATTAAGAAATGAGTGTCATTACATTTTCCAAACTCTATGCTTCATATGAACTGGATGTCTCCTTCCATTCACACATATCTAGTCCTGACAGCCGAGGTCATCCTAATTCATCATGCATTCAATTCATATGGATCCAGTACAGTCACACAGAAATGCTCTGCTAGAGTAGGATGTAAAGCCTACTCTGTAGGCCAACTATATATAGGCCTATTTCTTGAATATATTTTTAGGTTTTAAGTAATTAAGTTAATACATTAATAACAATAAAGGTAATAACCTTAATTTTCTTACATGATTTGGTGACAATGTCTGTAAAATAGTGAAATGCTGTAAACATAAAATTAGATTTGTAATATATGTATGTATGCATTTCCATATGTCATCTCAGCCATGTACTCATTTCCATTTACCAAAGAATCATATAAGCATACAATAACGTTACTTCTTACTTAATTTTTAATTTCTGTTTTAGTGTCAAGAGACTGTAGCCTAGAACACTAGACACCCCCTAGCGGTAGCAAATTTATTTGGCAGCTAGGTAGGTCTAGCACGGCTCCGTCTGCTTTTTGGTGCTGGAAACACAAAGTATGTCAGACCAATCACAGCGTGAGGGGTGGAGTCGAAAGCCGGGCTACCATGACGACAGAGATGCGACGGTTCCGTGTTAGAGGTAAACAATGGCTGCTGCTGCTGGCGAACGGCTGTCTTTCGACTCGGCTTTGGCCGCGACTCTTCAAGACTTGAAGTTAACATTTTATTTGAGAAAAGAACAAAGAACGGCACTGAAGTCTTTCCTCGAAAATAAATATTTATTCTGAGTTTTGATTAATTACGTAGTCAGAGCCGTCGCTCTGACTACGTCACCTTCTTCGTTGCTCTGATTGGTTGTAGCGCTATCCTATTGCGTGCAGAGGGAACTTGAAAGACAACCGTTTATCCCGCCCACACTGCCAATGGAGCTGAGCCAGACCTTACATCTTTCTGATGTGGGTCTGGCTTGCCAGGCTAAAGAGACTGACCTTTGACGATGAATACATTCTCCGACCTGTGGGGGGCAGCATGGTAAATATTGAACTCTGGTAAGACCTCCATTCTTCAATTCCAAGGTGAAATCATTTGAGGACAACCCAGAGGAAACAAATATAAGTCTCTCACACACACACACACACACACACAAACCTTGTGAGAACACTGCAGTGAAAAGAACTGGCATGAAAGGACTTTTCATTGCGGTTGCATGTGATAGAGTTCACCCATTGGTTCTCCTGCAGCAGTAATCACAATCAACAATGACTTGATGAATGGCTCCCAGATGTGTGTGCAAATCTAACGGTGTGTTTGATTCACACGATTTGCCGTGTGGCAATCGCCCGTTGTCATCGCCGCTCACCATCTCTTCCTCCCCGACCATGAGAGGTTTCCGTCTGCCTCTCACGGGAAGCGAGAGTTGGAAAGACAACAGATGCTCAAATGATACGCGATGCAATATTCGCCAAATGAGTTGGTGGTGGATAAACACATGGGACCCCTGAACCTCCATTGTCTTCACTACCCCAAGACACCGATGGATAAATATGCAGCGTTGAGACAAAATTGGCTGAGGGGTACTTTCATAATACTAATAATATCAACAATAATAATACAGCGTTTGATGTCATCTTCTTAATGTCTTCTCATGAGACATTGACTGTCGCTGTGGAAGCCTGCGGTGGAGATGGGAACATGCACGAGACCCACTGGTCGTCCGCCTGTCTTTGCCTGACTGTACACACACACGCACACACACGCACAGCCAACGGATTGCCTTTAGGGACAGAACCAGATGTTTTGACGGCCTTTCCTTGCTGAACCTCATGAAGTCTAAGTCTGAATAACTTCACATCCTAAGAACCACATCCTGCATTTCAGCTGCACAGCAAGCACTCAGTGTACTCACTTTGCTCACAAATTGATATTTCCTTATCCCAATACAGGCAGTATAGACGTATATATACCTTAATTGCTCAGGCACCCGAGTCAAATCTACGACGACCAAAATGTGGTTTCTTTTATTGTAGCGCCGGCCGATAGGGACAGAGCAATCTTTGTGAAAGGTGAAAAAAAAAACTGCGTTCCAATCTTGACTGGAAATAGATGTTTACTTAAAACGGTTGCTCTGAAGGTTAGCAAAATACCTTCCACGAGAAGCAAAGAGGCAGCCTGTGCATCTGGCTGGAATTGCTTCTGAGTGCGTGACAGTGAATTTCACCGCCAACCATTAGGCATGTAGAAGACACAGGCAACAGTGTGTGAGTAAGCCCCTCTGGTTGAAAAAGAAACATTACTGATGAATACCCAGGTACATTACCAGGTACCTCTCCGTACGTCTTCCATGATGATTCTGGTGTTTCCTGCACATCTAAAACAGCTAGCAGAGGCTCACTTACAAATTGAGTATGGATGAACACTGTATTTTTACACACGTTACACTTTTACTTGTGCAGTGCATAATTTTCAACTTCCCAGTCGCTGTGTGACGGAAACTTCTTTAATACGCTACCCTCTCCATCTTCTTCTTCTCCCTAATGTTCTCATAGTTTTGGTTCACTTTAAGTGGAGTGTAGGCAGGTGGGTGGAGGAAGGGGATAGGGATTTTTTGGTGACCCATGCTATTGGCACCTAGCCATTGTGATTACAAAACCTGGTAATTAGGCAAGACTCCTCCCAGAAACAGCTCGCTGCCACACGTGGACCAAGAAAACACTTTTTTCCCCTCTGCATTTTCCTTTCAGTCCATTGCAGCTTGTTATTCTCTCTGTTCAGGTGGACTAGCAGGTGGAGAGAGAGGCAGCAAGAGTGTGAGAGAAAGGTCAGAAACAGAGAAGAAGAAAATAATTCAAGAAGAAAATAAATGAATATATAATGAATAATACATCAAATAATAATAAAAATAAAACAGAGTAAGAACCTGTTGTGGTCATCTGAAGATACTTCTCATTTGCAATATCTACCAATTACACAATAATATTAGAAGAGTATCGTATTAACTTCTTCAATTATCAACTTCAACTTCTTGATTATGGCAAGTAATTACAGTCCATATATAGGCTACCCCTTGTTAAGATTTACTTTATTAATCACACATTGGGAAAATTCTTTTATCACTCAACTTTTTTTTACACACACACACATAGGCCCGAAATACTAGTACATTTTAGCCATTGAGAGCTTAAGTTCCACCCCTTCCAGTGGACTACCATGGGACCCTAATTTCGGGAAAAAATATGTACGGTGGTCAACGGCGAGAGACGAATATATTTAACGAATATAATATATTTTATCCTGTTTGAATTGTGCCTGTACATTTGATGTTAATCAATTTAAAAGATAATTTTGCAAGTCAAGAAAGTGGCAGTTTGAAAAATTGTGCCAAATATGGATTGTTTCCACTGCTGGTTTAAAAAAATCTCAAGCAATGGTGGCGTCCATAATGTGAAATCTAAGGCTTCATAACGGTTGTTTGTAAACCCCAGGTACAAACAATAATCAGTTTTCTTTCTTTTATAAAAAAAACAAACATCTATTACTCTTTGACTTGTACTTATTTTTTCCAGCTTCCATAAATGTATGAGTCAGATCCCAGATAACTGACTCTGTTCTCCCATCTGGTGCAAGGCGAATCTATTAACTTAAGTAGTTTTCCGGTCAGGAAATCCAGTAAAGGGAGATAATATAACCACACTTGCTGATGCAGACATTGTAACCCGCTCTTTGTGCCATGGAAAAGACAGGTCACACGCTGTGATGTTATGTTATCGGTTGTCAGTATGGTCCTTTTGATTCACAAATCAATCTTTGAATTGAATTGTAACGCTATTGCTATTGTCGTGTCATGATGCATACTAATATATGCATCATATTTATATATGATGCTTTCAACAAACAAACCCCACCAGGTTACATAGCTTGATAACAATGTATTCAAATGTGTGGAATAATGTAACCAGAATAATTCTATGGCAGAATAAAAAGCTTTTCTTTTAAGCATCGTTAGGGTGACATTAGGGAGAAAATAATGTCAAAAAGCCAACAACTCTCACTGTATTGGTACAGGTTGGCATAAATATGATTAAAGATTTGTGAATATTATTTTGTAAATGTCTAACAACAAGAAAGCTGCATTGAGTGAGATGGTACCAAATATAAAAAGCTTTCTGTGTTTGGGCCTTTTATTTTCTGGGCCCTTTTTCGATAAACATCAAAATAACTTGTGTATATATAGCTGATGATGAGTCAATGTCAATACAGT
The DNA here is from genome assembly GCA_030340625.1 of Merluccius polli. Taxonomy (NCBI): domain Eukaryota; kingdom Metazoa; phylum Chordata; class Actinopteri; order Gadiformes; family Merlucciidae; genus Merluccius; species Merluccius polli. The sequence goes on along the minus strand of JAOPHQ010001423.1, from coordinate 371,210 downwards.
CTTTCCAGGTCAAGTACATCACGATTAGCCAGAAATGTCCGGTTTGAAGCCATTTAGATCAGTCACATTATTCTCTGGGGTTTAATGTCTGGAAGGCACAAACAAACTTGTTCCTGTCTCCATGAGCAATAAACAAGTTTGTCGCAAACAGGAAGGGGCTTGGATGGGTAGGCAGGGTGAAGCTCTGCTTTTTTCAGCTTTTCAATATTTGTTAGTGATAACTAATCTACCAAAGGTAAACCTTCCGATGGAGATCTTTCCATCACACTCTCCAATAACATCTTGTATTGATGCTTCATTGGGGGAAAAAAAGAAAATAAATACTTTTTTTTTTTAAATCAGGTTTTCCCTTCGACAGATTCACGCCATGAACTGCCTGAGTGTTCCCCCCCCCCCCCCCCCACGTCTGATATCTTACAGTGTGGGGAATACAGCTCCACTGTAGGCACATGTTTGACCCCAGACATCACCATCTCCGTCCCTGATCCCAGCCCCCCCACCCCCACTGATGGCCAATGAGGCTCTTCTACAGGTGTGTGCGCATCAGTCTCATAAAGAGATGACTGTGAGCACCATGTTTGTCCCTCCGTCCCCCCCGTCCCCCCGTCCCCCGCTACAACGTTTCATCATCAGGGCTTTCCGCGGGATGAGAAAATAAAGCTCCATGGGGGCAAGCGGACGGCCTCTGCCTTCTCGGCTTACCAATTTATGAAGCACCTTTCATGAGTGCCTTGAGGCTACCCTCCACCACCCTAACCCACCCCCCCAGTCCTCCCGGTTTCTGCAGTACACACAGCCGTCTGTTTTTGCGAGGGGAAAAAAAACGAAAAAACCGAGGCATTCGCAATAAGGCCGTCATGGCCCCCGGGCATACGCCGCTGTACAGCCATGCAATGCTGCAAGCTGCACGTTGACTCTACATCACCACTCCCCCCCCCCATGCCCCTTTAATTCCCCCTCGCTCTCCCCCCCTCTCACATAGATCAGCAGAAAAGAGGGAAAACAAGACAAGCCACCTACTGGCCTCATGACACCTCTCCTCCTCTCTTGTGAATCTTTGGCCATAACCCTACAGACGGATAGAGGACCCTGTTTGCCTTGGTGTCCCTACTTTCTTTGAGTGCAGCCACTTCTCTCCCGACTCCCAAAGAATGGGGGCCTTTATGACGAGCTCCCAGGTCTCTGGGAGCCCATCTGCACCTCAGCCTCCACCGCACCCCCCACCCCAGCAAAGTGATTCAGCGTACTTGGCATGGTTGAAATGGTTGGTTGTCTTCTCAGCCCCTGTGAAATGCACTCTCTATGGTCATCGCCATTATGCTACCTTCTGGTCTGCTGACATTTTCCAAATCGTCTGGGAATTGAAAGATCATGAAAGATCTTAGCTTTGTTGTGTTTTCATATGTTCAAGTAGGAAGGAAGTGGAAATGGATGTCATTCACCTGGTTTTGTTTGAATTTTACTCTTGTGAATTTTCTTTGGCACTAGACACGGGAGCAGGACGTTCTGCTTTTTCGAAAGCATGTGCTCTCATTATGTTGCATAACAAAATGAAAGACCAAGATGTGTGTGCGCGTGTTGAGAAATGGAAAATGGATCATCATTGCCAAAATAATTCGAGCACTGTGATCTATTGTGTTGATGTCGCATTTGTTTGGTTTTGTGGTTTTGTTCTCTTAAGACATTGGTTGGATACGGTCTACATTTTCTACACTCACTTTTCCAGAGGTGAGTGTAGAGACTGAGTTAACATTTACATCAACATTCACAACGTCTCAAAAGAGAAGAAAATAAACCTCTGACAGAGGTTGTGAACATCACTGTGAATTTCCACAGAATGGTTTCCACCAAGAAATGGCTGCCTCTCCTTTTCACCTTCAAAAAAGTGTTTTACATCGAAACACAAGTGGTGAAGTCCAAACTAAAACAGACAGCAGAACATAGAGAGAAATAAGATATCCAGCCACCTGAGGAAACACTGATATGTTTGAACAAAACCAATTGAAACTCCCTGAACAGGAGGAATTAACAAAAGAAAACCAGAATCACAGCCAATTTGATCCACTTCATACGCCTACTTTATACTCAATAAAATTGACAATTAATTCCCCCATAATGGTCTTTATAAAAACATTGTGCTAGTGTGTCACCTCTATTGTATATTGAAAACAATCTCCAGCAATTCAGCGTGCTTTTTAGCACGTAGCAGTCACGTCTAATTGTCCCAAAACGGCAGATGTACTGTTTTGTTCTAATCAGATTCCCGAGTCACATGCAGCAACCAGAGGGTTATGTAACAAACAGTTGTAACAGAAGCCACCTCTGCTGCAGGTGGGAATGCTGTGAATAAACGGTGCTTATAGATAGCCATCATCTTGGACTGGCGTATGGTGGTCTCAGAGGAGCCGGACAAGAAGGATGGCGGGGGGGGGGGGGGCTGCCAGAGACCCTGGAGGTGTGTGTGTGTGTGTGTGTGTGTGTGTGTGTGTGGGGGGGGGGGGTTACTTCTTGTCCCCAGGGTCAGTCTCTCTAGCCAGTGGTGACTATGCCGACACAGGGCCCCATCAGATAAGATGTCCCAGGACATTCCAGAGTGGACTGCACCCCTCCTGCAGGGGACAGTTTGGGTGATTGGTGCGGGATGAGGTGGGGTAAGAAGAGCTCCCCTGGAGTGCTGGGATTTTGGAGGCAGATCTGGACCTACGTCTGGGGGAAGTTGTTGATCACGGCTTATATCATCATACCTCATCTTTCTGTTACCATTCACGACTGTTAACTGTCCAGCACATAAAAACAAGTAAGAAGAACATTTCTTAGAGAGAAACGTATTTTGTTACATCTGGGCTCATGGCATGTCCTCTGTCTCGCCTTTCTAACTTTCTCTCTGTCTCTCTCTGTCTCCCCATACAGTCTCTCTCCTGGGCCCTAGAGCCAGGCTCTGTGTTAAAGTATCTTGTTTGATAACATGCAGTGGTCCGACACTGTGGCCCCGCTTGTAGCTCTCTCTGGCACTATCGCATAACACTGTCCATCTGTCTGTTTGTCTGTCTGTCTGGCACTGCACTCCTTTGGTCTCTATCATGCCTCTGTCTCCTTTCCTCTTCCCTTCCCTCCAAATCTCACTCCCCCCCCCCCCCAATGTCTAGCCTCTCCATCCCTCCCTCCCTCCCTCTCTCTCTCTCTCTCTCTCTCTCTCTCTCTCAAGGGCTGAGCAAGAAGGGAGAAGAGAGAGGGCCTTCACTGCTCCCGACATAGACTGCAGACACACCAGTTAAGCAAACATACCTATCAGAGCCCCCTAAAGCCACAGAGTGTGTGTGGAGGGAGCTCGGCTCCCTGGAAAAGCAGTTTTATCTCTTGCACCGGTCCAGAAATCCCTTGGGTGATTTCCCAAGGGATACCATTGGCATTACAGGGAGGGTTGTTATTGTTTTGTGTGTCTATTTGAACATTTTACACCAAACTCTATAGTTGTGCTAACAATGGGTATGTATGGCTATCGTTTATGCCACCACAATTAATTTACGATTATATCCATCATTGGAAGCTGCTGAGCCCCCTCCACCGGAAATGCCCCCACCACGTTTTCGTCCACGTGTATGTTAGTATGCCCACCTGTGCCAAAAAAAGGCCAATTGGCTTTTTCCACTGGTTTCCATTCCTCTTGCCAACAAAGCAAAGGAGTAAAATACCAAAGGGGAGCATGGCTGTCTATGTAGATCTTAATCATTTACACCAAACATGCCATTCAATGCCAGACAATAGTTGGATTTTAGACAACTGGGTTGGGTTATAGACGGCTCTTAGTTCTAGACGGCAAGCCTGTGGCTGTGGTTACTTACCTTGATCATCAAATACGTTTTACTCAATGTTATTTGATCTTTCTGTCCATTTGATGGAACTGTGATTAAGGACCTTGAAATCACTTCAGAGTTAGAAAAAAACCAACAGAAATAATAATGGATGATGATATTGAAAATTCTCTACTACAAAGTAGGAGATTGGGTTATGTGTGTGTGTGTGTGTGTGTGTGTGTGTGTGTGTGTGTGTGTGTGTGTGTGTGTGTGTGTGTGTGTGTGTGTGTGTGTGCGTATGTGGGTGTGTATGTGTACATAATACATGCATTCACATAGTGCATGTGCTGATATTTACATACAATGTGATTATCCCAGAATTAGTGATGCTTGTATACCTCCCCCACAAAAAGGCCATTCTCCTTTTTTAAGTAAAGAACACCACCATTGAGATTGCAATATAGTGTTCTTGATAGTGACAATGTCAAGAATGCATTGAATCTCTTAATAAAACAGCACTGCATTCTGTCAAAACCTTGAAGAAGCTCATATTCTGTAACTCCACCATATGTACGATTTGGTGGAATATCCCATCACTGGAAATGTATTTAATCTAGCCGCCAACATATACCCTGAACACATAATCCATCATTTTTGGTAGTGACCATTTTTGGCATGTTGTTTTCTTAAAATGTTTTAGTGACTACTGGTTTTGCTTCTTTTTCCAACACAAAGGTTTTTACAGGATTAGGTCCATAGCATGCACTTTGGTAACACTTTATATTAAGGTCCTTGTAAGTCCTTACAAGATGCTTATTAACATTATTGTGTGTTTATAAGCCTATATAAGTGTTAATAATGGCATTATAATACAGTTAATAGCAGGCTATAACACATTTATAAGCGCTTATAAGAAACTTGTTAACAGTTTGCAAATGCTTAAGAACATTAATAAAAGCCTCATGAGTATCTTATAATTGTTCATAATAGCATTACAAACACCCATAACCCACCCATTACGACTTTGCCTTTATTAATCTTCTTTTGTTTGCTTATTGATATTAAAATATACTTTATTGCTCATCTATTATAAGTTAACTATGCACTTGTTAACAGTTAACTATGCTTTTTGCAGCTACCGGATCTAAAGCGAGAACAATGCCTTATTAAGGCTAATAAATCATTTCATTATGCGTTTATTAATGGTTAATATGCTTTTCCACTTCCACATCTAGAATGTGGTCAAGGTTGATATAGTGGGAAGAAATAAATGCATAATACAACAAGTGTTTCAACTGTGAAGGCCAAAATTGTTTTATTTATTGCTGTGGACATATTACTAAAAATGTATCAAAATAAAAATCACCTAAAACAGGCATTTCAAAGAACAAGTTTAGAAAGCCAGTGCCTTCACGAAAACAAGCGGGCGCCATCTTTGGAAAACAGTCACGACCAGTCGAGCGACGAACGCAGCCGGGAAAAGCACAAACACAAACCATTTTCTTCTCTCCTCTATGCACACGCACTGTTCGCACTTCGCACACCTTCTACTAGACTGCACACCTTCTGATTCATTGACATCTCATGTGTTCGCCTCTTCCGGCTCATTACGTTGCACGGCGTTCGTCGCTCGACTGGTCGTGACTGTTTTCCAAAGATGGCGCCCGCTTGTTTTCATGAAGGCACTGGCTTTCTAAACTTTCTTTTTAATAAACTGTCTGTACACTTACAAAGTTGTCAATGCTTCGTTTTACATGTAGAGACCCTCATTATGCTGCCGTGGAAGTGTGGTGCGATTTTGAGCCTTGTTAGTGGTATAGAATTGCGATTTATTTTACATGAATATCTGCCCCCACAGCGTTATAAGATAATTTGCGGGTTTTCGATAACTTTGGTTACATGATTCGACTACAATGAAAACTGATCCCAAAGAACGGTCCAACTCGGTGGACATGTGTTATAATCATATCATCTCATTTTGCGCCGGAATTGTCCTTTAAGTGCTGAGCTGGTTTTCACCCACCACCACCACCCCGGCCTCCACCTGCTTTGGTTCTGCTCTGTATTGTATGTGACCTACACAATGGGTTGAGATATCTGATGTACCCCATGGGGGGGATTGTATAGTGTTCCCTGTTGTCAAGTGTTGTTATGCTGTATCAGACGTCTGTATGTCATGCTTTAAATCCCACAGCAGGGAGCACCTTAAAAGAGTGGAACCATACCGTCAAACTAAAGTGTTACCATTTTTATGCAATAAATGGTGAAATCTATGACATGAGGGATTTCTGACAGAAGTAGCATAGTGGTAAATAATAAAGCAGTATAGTGGACTTAACAGGCAGGCACTTTTCAACTGCATTAAAGGTCTCATTGCATCGTTTTTTCGTTAATTTTGCAGTGGTCTCTAGTTAATGAATGCCCTGTGAGCCGGTTTTGGTGAAAAAAATGTCCTGGTGCGCCTGTTTCAGGCTGTTCTAGTTTGGAGGAGGAGGTGGGGGGGAAGAACGAGAGGTTTTCGGCTCTTACTCATGAATATTCATGACATAAATTAAATTACTTAAATGACTTGATTGAGTGATGTTAGCCAATCAGAGGCGAGTGATCCCTCTAGTGCGTTATCAACACTTTATCTGGCTCAGTTCTATCAACTTTACCGTGCTACGAACTGATGCACAAAATGTCTTCGGAGATACAGCCTTATGTGTTTGAACGTGGAGAATATGAACATGCTATTTTGTAACAGAAACCTTAGGTGGAAAAGTGTATTGTTTTACTTACAGACAGTGAGCTGGTGGTCGATCGTCGTGACGGTACAGAATCAGGGACTTCCCATACCCGTATGAATTAATGAGACGTCATGTAGCACCCCGCAAGAAGAAAATCATTCATTCAAGCCAATGTACTGTTTTCTCGATCGCTCTGCACTGTCAAATGATATGGAGGGGTTTACTAGTTCTGCCATCAGAGAACGCTTCGTCTTTTGCCACCCGGAAGAACGTATATTGTTGTTGTGACGTCATGGTGATTTGTCGTATACTGTTTTCCTGAGGGTGGTCTCAAGCCAAGGTAGGCGAGGTCATGAATATTCATAAACATTCACACGTCACAATGTTAGGCTTTTTCTTACTTACTCGTTTCTTACTTCCTCGTCCGTCTATGTTCTTACATTGGCTAATGGGGGTAGAAGAACGTTTTCCACGTGCAGCATGCATATGCAACTAGGAGTGACCTATCATATTTCAAAAGGAGCAAGTAAAAACGGTTTACCGGAGAAGTACACATTTAAGTAATAACACAAAATACACAGTGTGTCTGCTAACCTTGTTTTACACTCAAATGTTTATGGAAATGTGCTATAGGCTACATTAAGGCAACAGTAGCTGCAGTTTAGCCACACATTCTAAAAATTGCGCATCAAATCTGATTCTTTATTGAAAGTGTGAGCCGGGACATAGAAATTGTATTCCTGTGTGACAAGAACGTACATGTGATTCCATTAGACCATATCAGCCAGGAAATAAGTTGTCAAAATCCAAGTCTCATGGTCAAGTCATAGATGTATTAATGGTAAGACCAGCTGTATCTGCTTTTGGAAAGGCAGATTGGGTTGAATCTTGTTCTTAAACAAGAATAGATTTCACGTTACCCTATGAATAAAATAGTCTCATAAAATGCAGGGCGAGACAGCATATGTGTTAAGGTGTAGATATAATTTCAAAACTTTGAATGGACACCAGCAGGGCACACATCACAGGCAGGTACTTTAATGGACAAACTGATTTTCCATTTTCATAGAAATCATTCAGAGACTGAGTAAAGTAATCAAAATACATGGCCGCTTTCATATCCAGCCGGAAGTTTGCCCAACGTCTTTCTGGACAACTCTAAATGGTGAATACGTATATTGACTCTGCTGCTTTGAGGCCAAAAATGCCAGAATTTTAATTCTAAAACCGACATTAAAGAAAAAAACATTAAAGGAAAGAGAGCTCAGCATTTTCCAATGAAAAAAAAAAAGTTCCTGTTTGCCAATGACCTTAGTGCCTGGCACATCAACACAGCCTCGTTTTAAAGGGAGAGCCGATGCAGGAGAATCAACGCTTTGATTCGGCTCGTTTCATGTGCGCTGGCTTTTTTTAACACCACTTGGTGGTCGCGTCCGGCATGTTCTGGGGGTTCAGGCCATCGCAAAAGGGACCATGAAGTACCTCAGGACAAGATCCGGGGGTTACCAACACAACCGAAAAAGACAAACCCAGACTCAACACACTGCTCAACTGCAGAAAGGCTGCCACATGCCCTGCCTCGAGTGTGGTCGCGTCGGAAAGTAAGAGAGCAAAGGAAAGGGCTTGTGGATGTAAGCAGGGTGGAGGGGTTCGGACGGCAGCAAGCTCCCCTTTTCCAAAAACAATTTGGACCGAGAAGGTTAGACTTGGTGTGCCAAAGAGAATCTGTTATGAGAGGACCAGGACCCACAGAAGAACAGCAGAACGTGTGTTGAAGGCAAACTCTCTTTGAGGTTTGTGTCCTTATGTGACCCTATTCACGCTGAAATTGCAAGACAGGTGGCAAAAGGTTAGTCACAACACTATGGGTGAGAAATTGATTCTCGTTAACAAGCAACGTATAGCTCATTAAATGACAACCTATAGAGATCCAAGTAAATCACCTGGCTCCTAGCTAAAAGGTTCTCGGTTCCCCAATGTCCACAACACACCCTTTATGCAGACACCTTAGGTGAGAATATGTGGATTGTATGTATTCTTCTTCTTCTTCTTCTTCTTCTTCTTCTTCTTCTTCTTCTTCTTCTTCTTCTTATTATTATTATTATTATTATTATTATTATTATTATTATTATTGGCAGGATCATGATCTCATCGAGGTATATCATGGCACCAAGCCAACTTAACATCTGTATTTCCTGTGTACTGCATGAACAACTTATGAATTAGATACTGTACTGGGCTGTATGTGTGTGAGGCTCTCTGTGCTCAGATCTGGGTCAGCGCTGTGTCTGCTACGGTTCATATCTTAGTCTCCTGTTTACCAACTGGTGAGGTGCCAAGGCATAATCACACACACACGAACACACACACACCTCACTCAGTCATGCACACATACACACACAAACACACACACATGCACACACACATACACACACTCATCACACACCTCACTCAGTCATGCACACATACACACACAAACACACACACATGCACACACACATACACACACTCATCTATACACACACACCTCACTCAGTCATGCGCACACATACACCTATACACACCTCACGCACTCATGGGCACATACACATACCATGCGGACTGTTACAACGGTGGGCTTGTCTTACCACCCCCCACACCACCCGCTCTATCTATACCTCCCTCCCGCTGCAACCTGTTTTCTTTACCCACTTAGTTTCAGCACAGAGTGAAGGGGGACCAGTAGACCAGAGGCATCTGGAAAAATCTAGCAAAGGTGTGTCCGTGTGTGTGTCCGTGTGTGCACATGTGTCCATGTGTGTGTGTACATAACCTGAACAATGATCCTGACTGCCATCAAATATCGCAATGTAATTGATACCTCAATATCAATAGTGTAACCAAACCAGATCAAGATACTATGTAATACAGTGTCCTACGCAAAGCACTGAACACAACGAAAAGGTCAAAAGAAAAATAAGTTGTCATACCTGTACTCAATACCTCAATCTGAAAGCACACAGCCTTGTCAGGTGTGAGTCCTATATGAAGCGGGCACGAAAATACAGCCCCTCTACATTCACACTTTGTGTGCTTTGCTCCGTTAAAAACAACATGATTCTATTTATTTTTTGGGTTGTGCTACATGACAATATGACAAATATGAACCAAAATTCGAGCTACGTGTGCTTGGAGCTTCATAAGGTAACAAAACGTGTGGCTGGACCGTGAATCCGTCCTTAGCGCTCAATAGACTCAGAATGAACGGCAGTTACAGAGCACTCAAGGTACGTGTCCACAAGATCCATCATTTGCATGCCTCCCATTTATCGTGTATGTGAGCAACCCTGCAATGCATTCTGGTAGCGTGGGGTTGAGTTTCGAGAGATTTGGCGTCATGTTGGCATGCTCCTCATTTGCATGAAGTTGAGTTCTCATCTACTTTATTCAAATCCGGGGTGTCCAGCGATACTCACGCCTCTGGAAAAAACGTTTAAACTAACCGTTGTCGATCTAAACTGAAGACAGATTTTTTCACAAATACTTTTTAGTGTACTATTTAGCTATTACTTGCGCACATAGGGTTGGCCTGCCGATCCATCCAAAAACACTTGACACGAAAATCAACACCAGCCATAGCCATATTACAGTGAAAACGGGATGAATGGATGAATGCTTTCATCTCTGTGATCAAAGGTTATGTATTGCTTGTAGCTCCTGTAGCTTAGACCTGCTAAGCAATGGGCCTCCTTCACAAGTCACTCCTGTTCTCCAGAGGCTCTTCGCTTCATTGTGCACAGGCGCGAGCAGTGTTTTGCTAGCTTGGCCAGTTTGTTTTCTCTACTCGACCTCCACCTCGACGGCTCCTGTACTGATACCTTGCCCAGCCTGCTTTGTTTTCAGGAGTACCACAGAGAGAGATCTGTACACACACACACACAAATATTTGAGGAAGCCCACTGTTATGACGATGTAAATGAAACGTGAGACGGAAGAGGATTAAGACGAGAGAAGGTGAATAATATCTGAGTCCACGTTTGTCTTTTTTGCTACTGTTGTTGCGGCCGCCTCACCTACTGCGTCCTTGAGGAGCAGACAGTCAATGTTATGTCATAACTGACTCTGTATTCTCTCTATTAGAACGCAGCATGCCAACCATGCTTTTTTGTCAATATCCAATCCCCAGAAAATGTATCCGGTACGGTACACTTCTAATCAAACAAACTGGACTTTGGGGTCAAGTGTACTCGGATCCGGGTCCCTAGTGTGAAAGTGCCCTCAGTGTGTCGTAGTGCACACTAAGGAGCAAATCCTCCACAAGCTGACATTGGGAAGACTTTGGCTATCTTGGCATGCCGGTGCCAGGTATGCAGAGATGTTATTGTGTGTATATTCTCTGTTGTGATTTGTATTGTATGCATGTATTGCATGTTCTCTGTTATATGTGGACCCCATGAGGAGTAGCTGTTGCCATTGATAACTCAGGAACGCGGGGTGCGTGCGTGCGTGTGTGTGTGCATGGTGCGTGCCGACGTGCTTAGCCGTAGCACGGTCATACCGAATCAGACGTAGAGAGGTAGACGGGTGAGACAGACATGCGAGCAGGAAAAGGGGGCATTCTTTCAAAGCCACTGGTACAGGAGTCTTCTGTTGGGAGTCAGAATGTCAAAGCGCAGGCAGCCCCTATTACAGGTTACATAACAAGACCCACAGAGGCCTCGCTGTCACAGTCCTCCCAATGGGACGCGGCTGACTGCCTCTTGCGACGGACACCGATAGCTCTCCCTTGGCTGGAATACCCCCCCAACCCCTCTATCCCACCCGCCTCCCTCTAATCGCATGACAGACAGTAGGGAAGTTTGTGTGTGTGTGTGTGTGTGTGTGTATGTCCCCCCCCCCCACCCCCTCCACACACACACACACCCCTTGCCGCTGCGCGCCGTCTGTCTGTGATAAATCAGCCTGCAACACTTTCTGCACGTGACACATGACATGTGCAAGTGCACTGTGCACGTGAGCGGAGCAGGTAGATCACCGCTAGTCCGGGTAAGGAATGAAAAACACGACCACTAGCACGGTAGGTAGCCAGACTACAGGCTGAAGAAACATTCGAAGAGTGTTTGGGGGTATGAAAGAGAAACATACGGAGGCCCTTGGGGGCCTCCCCCCACCCCCACCCTCCAGGCGCCCGGGAACTGATCGGGTGGACTGGTGGTAATGGGAGGTATGCGAAGGGAGTGTCAAGATACTATAGTTGGCTGAGCAGGGCAGACAGAGAGAGGCATTGTGTGGGGAGCCCCTCTCTGGTTGGCCTTTCACACAGGCACACATCTTATACCACAGCATACTGCACCCCCATCCCACGCCACCCACCACACTCACCCTGCAAGACGGCCACCCATCCCAAACCGCCACATCTGGCCCCATGTCGTGAAATACAAGATGGCATTAATTTGATATATAAAATAAACTGTGAAATTGATTTTTTTCCCCCCCCCATCGTCTTCATCTTGGTAGTCCTCCCTGTAAACAACCACCATGTTCTCCCCTCCTCTTGCCTCCAACTTAACCTTTTATTCCCTCTAAATATCTTTCCATGCTGCCAAAGCCTCTGTGTCAAACCTGCTAGAGGCCTCCTACTCTCTCCCTCACCCCAGAGTTACCCCTCTACACCTCTAACCCTGACATGTTAATTTCACTCCAAAATCCCATTTTTTTTAAAGGCTCTTTCCCCCTCCTTTCTGTTATGGTAACAAATTAGCTGCTAGGGAGGGAGGGCTCACAGAGCACCCTGAGGTTTCTGTACACAGAGGAAGGAAACCAAACCCTTTCTCTCTTAATGTTTCATTTCCACAGCAGAGTGCATCCTTGAATTCGGTACAACTGATGCTTCGCTTAAAAAATATGGAGGACCCCTAGGTGCCCTCATGTCACATGTGTTTTAGCCTGATAAACTAAACCAAATCACGTGAGTGGACGAAAGGACCAAAAGGTTCTGTGACCAAATGCTTTCTGTGAAGCAGTTCACCAAGCCTGACATCTCTCATAAAAATGAAATGAAATGATTTTCATTCAGATTGCAAGATTTTAAATGCAAATTAATGGAAGAAAATATAAATAATAACAAGCATTATATATATATATATATATATATATATATATATATATATATATATATATATATATATATATATATATATATATATATATTCATCAAATGTCATTGGCAACAATCAAACATAATCACACAAATGCATGTTAACATAAACACACGACATCGTTCACGCCTTTTTCATTTTGATCATCTTCTTTTTATTATTACAAAGCAAAATGATCAAATATGACTTGCCTTAAGTCAGATGATAGGGCCATGTGTTGATGGAAAGGGGTTTAGTACGGGACGACATGGTTGGCTGGACCTCCCGTGACCGCGGACGTGTGAGGAGAGAAAAAGGCCAGCGGAGATGAGGACACAAGGGTGGATATGAGGACAGAAGAGACGAGAGAAAGGCAGGTTGTTCGGTGTTCGTTCTTGTTTTTTTATGTTTAAGCTTACACGGTGGAGACAGACAGCGACAGCAGTAACAAAACATAATACATCATTTCAAAGAACGTTTCGTGATTCCAACACCACACATCAAAAGTACACACACTCATGCCAAAGTACAAACCCACACACACACACGCACACACACAGAAAACAGAACAAACAGAATTGCCTTTGCCGCAATTAGCCTTCTTGTAGTAAACAATCTCGGGTTATTTGGACTGTGTCAATGTGTACCTTTCAACTAAGAACATCACTTTTACGAAAAGCAGCCCACCCCCCGCCCTTCCCGAAAACGTCAACTATATGTCAGGAGCCGCCGTCACCATCTGGGATATTTGAAGTGACCCCTTTGATGAGCTGGTTGTGCAATCGTTGGCCTACGTGATTCTGAGAGCCACTGTGGCATTATGGAGGAGGATGGGCTGCATGGGGGCAGAGCAAACACAGCAGGAAGTCAAATAGTCCGGGCCTCAAGATGGGCATTGCAGCTCAAAGAGATTCATACTGTAAGCAGGGGGGAGTCTTGCACAAGAGCCTTCTTCACACTGGTGCAAGCCGGACTAAGCTAACTTTCATTCGGACTGTATTAGCACCGCTGCGCTGTGAGCTACTTTTAAACCCACCATCGGCCACACTGTTGATATGGTGTATTTAGGTTAGAGACAGTACACATTGCGTATAGTCTTCACAATGTGGCCGATATAACGTATATGTAAGTAGGCTAATATAGCCACAGTCAGTCAATGCAGCTGATCTCTGAAAGGAACTCAAGTGCCACGATACCGTTGTATATTTCTCTTCTTCTTCTGCAAAAACAAAATAAACCGTTGACACCGTTTGCATCTATTCTCTTCTCTTTTTTGTAGTGTCTGTCCAGACTGTCATCGTCATGAGTTTACATCATGTTTAATCATCAGAAAGGTCAACCTTTCATCAGCTCTGGGCTCCTCACCTGATAAGATATATGTCACTTTCCTCCCCGGCCTTACCTGGGTAATGTGATCTCTCACTGCACAAATTGTTCCAACTTCCTGAATGTCACCGATGTAGGAGTGCGTTTGTGTGTTTGTGTGTGTGTATGTGTGTGTGTGTGTGTGTGTGTGTGTGTGTGTGTGTGTGTGTGTGTGTGTGTGTGTGTGTGTGTGTGTGTGTGTGTGTGTGTAATTTGTCCTAAACTCACAGTGAAGAGTAACCTTTACAAAGATGGGGGAAAAAAACATATCTCTTTTAATGGCCAGGAAAGTAGGTTAAACTTTATTATGGCCATTTGTGTCTTTCAAACCTGTTGACTTGACAGGTTGAGTATTACTGAGTAATGACTGTGTATGTGTTTCTGTATGTACATGTGCAGGGTTAGCAGGCATCCCGTAGGGGTGCATGATGGACATGACCTCAATGTGCAGAGAGGCATTTAAAGGCTGACTTTGACAGAAGAGGTTGCATCAGCTAGCTTTGTTTACTTGCAGTAGTAGTCCTTATCTTGACAACATAATGCAGCCACCCACCATTTTAGGGGAGGAGCTTGCTACACATTTTTACATTGGGGTAGACAGACCATCGTCATGTTTGTTTATTTCAATCGTTTTTATTTGTATTGTTGGTAATTCCCTGCTGTGTTATGTTTTCTGTTTTATTCCAAACACTACTTGTTCAATTATTTTTATTTTGATGTATTTATTTATTATACCTTTAAATGTCAGAATTATGATGAGCTCCATGTCATGTTCCCGTGTTCCACCAGTCTTTGCAGACTTGCACTGTAATGAATTGTTCCTCATCCTCACAGCTCAAAAATGTATTTATTTATTTTATATTTCATGTCACTATCCTTAGGCCTACATATCTCCCTGTGTGTTTTTGCCGTGCCATTGCCGTTGTCTGTGCACAGGACCTCATTGAAAAAGAGTCCTGGGACACAATTGAACTTCTCCGTTTAGATAAAGCTTGATGATGTTTCTAATGTTTTCTCAGAGTGTACAAATGTAGGAAACCTGTGTTCATGTAGATTTTGGTGGCAGGGACCTGTAAGTCTTGTGACCTGAGATACTGTTACAATGACAACACCACCAATGACACTCAGCCACTAATGGATCCTTCCTAGCATATGCAGAGGATATTAAAACTTGGTCAACATTTCCACTTAAAGTTGGATGAGCGATGGGAGCCACGGTACTGGCTTTCTGTACGGTGCATCTACAGAGTGTCTGCAGATCAGCAGATGTCTCAACATCTGGCTTCTTACTTCAATAGTTAAAGTTCCCACAAAATGAAAAATTATCTCTCTTAGATCCAAATTGTGCTACCTAGTTGAATTATTTAAATACAACGATATAGGAAAAAAAAGAAAATTATAATTCAATGTCAGTATTTTAAAAATATTTGCGCCCAAAAATGTATTTGTACTTCTGGTATACGGCTGTCGTTATGACACATGCCTACACTGGCGTTAAACTGACAAGTATTTCATCCAATTATGTTGCTCTATTGTCAACTGTAACTCATAGCACAATGATTGACAGCTAGCTTTGGTTTTTGACGGATTCAAATATCAAGGCGAAGCTCTACCCTAGCCACCGCGATAAACCCTCTCACTTTTTGAAAAGCTATGTCCCGCCCCAACCTCCAGTTTTATGCAGACGCCTTACGAAAGATGTTCAATTAATGCCATCTGGCTACCATTGGATAGGGCCTTTAAGGGTTAATTGATGTATGATCCATGTTATTGCTGATAACTGATTGCAGCAGAATATTAATTTTGTTTGTAAGAATGTACATGTCAGGCGTTGGGACTGAGGATTGTTTGTAATGTTCCCTGAGTCGTATGGGAGAAAATATGGGTTTCCCTGCACAGCCTTCTCAGGTTTCTGGTGCTGAGAGATGATAATCAGTGTCAGAATTTAAAAGAGCCTTTTCCAGTCTATGTTTTGGTCACTTACTGCTTAAGAAGCATGCGTGATGTTAAACAATGACAGCATGTTTAGACATTGAGACAATATGCTCATAGACTGTAGCACACATTCTTGGTGGTCACACACTATTGGTTATCGAAGTTGAATTTTCAATCCCAGTCAGTTAAGTTGACTTAAGAGTCAACTCAATTAAAAGTAAAGGACACCTGTTAAATATTCCACGTCAAACGGTTTTACATTTTGCCATTAAATGTACACAGATTTTGAAGGAATGTATTTGAAGGAAAGCCCTTCAAGGGATTTGGTCTCTGTTTGCTACCTTTCCCTTCACTATTGCTGTTTCCACTCCACATGGGAGGCATTTGGCATGTTGAAGAAAAATGAAGCATCAAGAATTAATTTCCTTTTATCTTTAATTGCTTGTCAGGGAAAGATGCAGCACCAACTTGCCTGTCTTTTTTGGTCATGCACTTTCTCACCACACACACACACACACACAAATGCACACAGGCATGCAGCCACACACACACACGCACACAGGCATGCACACACAAAGGCACGCACACACACACACACACACACACACACACACACACACACACACAGGCATGCACACACATACATACACACACACAAGCACATTCATGCACGCACGCACACACACACTCACATGCACAGGATGAGACTGGAAGGACAAAATTTACAACCCACACTGTCTAATTCCTCCCTTGGCTCTTGAGTCAATATAAGTCTCCAGCTGTTTTACCTTTTTTCTTATACGTCCATTGGCTCACACACACCACAGCCTGATATTTTTGATTAAATGGCCGGGGACTCACGCAATGACCAGGTGTGCCCGATTATACCCCATTCAGATTTGGGTGATCGAGAGAGCAACGGAAAGCTTGTTTAGAGTCCAGGCTTGTTTAGAGCGGCTATGGTGAGAGCGTTGGATGCCAGAAACACAAGGCCAGGGAATGCTGGTGGGTGATTAGGACATTGTTTGAGCAGCAAGTGCAGATTTGGGAGTTTGTGTTTGGATTAATGGTGGCAGCACTGTTTCTGTTAGCACTGTTCCCTTATACCGCACTGAACTCAAGATAATATACTGTTGGTTATGAAAAAGGAATGAAATGGAGATTATTAAAAACTTCTTTTTTTTTTTAAATTTGGCCTACATTTTTAAGTAGCCTATACATTTTTTTGTAATCCAAGAATAGAATGATTGTAGGCAACAAACTAAACAATACAGCTTTTCTGTAGTCAATGACGTGTTAAAAGTCTAGGTAATTATGTTGCTAATTACGTATTACAACAATGATGCTGTGGATGATGCAAGTTGAAGTTTAACATGAATTGGTGGTGGCGTTATGAATAAATCACATATTTGGCATGTTTGGCATTTCGATGATGACTTCCATTCCTGCTTTATTGGTGAGTTTTTGCATGGGCTCTGATGACAGAGAACCGCAAAGGGTTTTCAATGTATGCCGACCATTTTGGCCACGGCACAACTTAAAATCTTAAACCAATTAAACGTTCATCTGAAATGGGAATTTTCCGTTTTAAGACATGAAAATTAAGTGTTGAGGACTGCATGTGTGCCTAGAGTGTGCAGGGCCCCTCTTATACCTCCAAAGGGTTATTATGGTATGGCATATCCCTGGGTTGCCAAATTCCCTGTCCCCCTAGATTGAAGGGGTTAAAGGGTTAAAGGAGGACGATTTTCTGCCTCCCTTTCGTTTAGTCTCCAAAAGAGGGCCTTAGTGAGCAGGTCCGATTCCTAGACCTGCGCCAAGTCACCTCATCCAAGACCGTGTGTGAGCACACCGACATATCCCTGGGCTGAATTCCTCTTAAAGGCTGTCGCTGAATTCACAATTGATTGATCGCTGAGCCTAAGTGGCTGTTTGAGCATGGCGGACCCCCCCCCCACTCCACCATTGTTTGGCTTCACTCTGGTGGGCTGAGACCCCTGTCCTGAAGTGTTGAACACATGGTGTCAAGTGACCAAGTGACAAGGTCAATGTGGAGGTTCAAGGAGTCAAAAACCTGCATGGCCCCCTACTAAACAATCACCACCATGTTGACATTCATACCTTTAAATGTCAGAATTATGATGAGCTCCATGTCATGTTCCCGTGTTCCACCAGTCTTTGCAGACTTGCACTGTAATGAATTGTTCCTCATCCTCACAGTTCAAAAAACAAAAAACAAAACAAAACCTCATTAGACTATCTGTAGTACACATCACCCCATGGGCCTGCACACATTTCCTTAAACAAGCATGTATTTAGAATCAAAGCCAACAGCTACCAGTTGAGCAGCAGATGTCTTTAGCTTGTCTTCAGGTAGAATGGGCGTAGCTAGTTCTGGCAAGACACTCAAGTCTTGCCGTGCTGAGCTGGATTTCACCCACCACCACCACCCCGGCCTCCGCCTGCTTTGGTTCTGCTCTGTATTGTATGTGACCTACACAATGGGTTGAGATATCTGATGTACCCCATGGGGGGGATTGTATAGTGTTCCCTGTTGTCAAATGTTGTTATGCTGTATCAGACATCTGTATGTCATGCTTTAAATCCCACAGCAGGGAGCACCTTAAAAGAGTGGAACCAAACTAAAGTGTATTACCATTTCATGCAATAAACGGGGAAATCTATAACATGAGTGATTTCTGACAGAACTGGTTTGATGGTGGTTTTGGTGTGCTAATTCATAGGGTCGCTATGGCGGGGGTCTTGCCAAGAACCCTGGAGAGCATGGAACCAGCTCAGGACCCTTGGCACTGTCCAAAGAAAATCTCTGTTGGCACTTTGGGGGCCAAGTTTAGTGTAAACATGGCTTCTCTCTCTTGACAGGAAGAGAGGTGAGGCTGCCATTTCCTGTCAATTATACATACAGATTTGTGAGGAAGCAAAGTGGATTTTCAAAGCCCTCCAGGCCAACAAATACAATATAGAAGGCCTATTTGACTCAAAATGTAAGAAAAATAAGGCAAAGCTTGTTGCATTATGATTCTGGAATGTAGTGTGAGATTTCATTAATTTGTACATGCATGAGCCAAGAAGAAATGTCACTTTATAGGCTACCTGATTTTAAGATGCAATTTTAAGAATCACCAATTGTTCGCCAGGCAGGTAGTTGTGTGACAGAAGTAAAAAATAAAAATAAAAATAAATTAGAAAAGCTTGAATGACAACCAAAGGTCAAAGGTCTAATGTGAAGAAGCGGCTAAAGTTCAGGCTTATCCTCGGAGTGTGAGCTGATGACTGTGGTCTTACAGAGGGTTGGGTCCTCAGTGATCACTTGGTGTCAGAAGGTGAGCTCTGGTCTTGGTCTGAGGTGGAACTTGACTCTCACCGTGTCATAGCCAATTGCATGCTTTGTGGGGCAAGATGTCCGATGCATTGCAAACATATTTAGTTCCTCACTGTTTGGTACTCTGAACCATATGTAGATCTACGTTTATTATTTGTATACGTTGTAATTAATATTTTCCACACTGATAGACCTACTATTATTTGCAAAAAAATAAAATGTAAAAAAAACAATAGCGTGCCCAAGGAAAGTTTAGCAATCTATGGGGGCAATCAAAACTATTTTTATTAAAAAATAGAGTGAATAATGATGTTATTGTTGCTTTTCTCAGACGAAAATATGTTTTTGCCTACTTCCAACCAGATTTGGCAAGTGAAGGAGAGCAAGGCAAAGCAAAGCACTCTGATTGGCTGTTTTTTGAACAACGTAAGCCCCCCTGCCCATATTTGTAAACCAATTACTGCCCAGCCAAACGCAAATGTGAATATTAGGATGGTCTCACTAGGCTAACTGGGCGGTGGACAAATTAACAACCTTTGGAAGTATAAAGACACATGGCAATGTGTCAAACCTGCACAATCTTTTTCAACGCTTGCCCCATCCGGCAGTGAGCCTGTCCGCTTCGCTCCTTGCATTGGCTTTCTCTGAAAAGACTCGTAATAAAAAGTGTATAGCTCCTCGGAGACCAAGCCCTTGGCTGCCCTGTGTCGACTGTGTGTAAAACCTCTGTCCAAGCCCGACTCAGACCACCAAATCCACCATGGGCAGCAGGACGTCAATCCAGACACCAGCCAGATGGACAGCAGCCGCAGAGATTTGTCGCCATCCAGTGGACGTCATTTAGAAAACTAAAGGAGCAATCTATATAGAAAGCTGTTCACCCTGACCTGGCACTTAAAGTACCAAACTTTCACAATCCACATGTATTCCCATTGTGAACTTGAGGCTTGAAAAGAATCGGGGTGGCAGAGCACTTTTACACATAGGCAGAAAGCAGGCATGCTGAAGGAAATGCAAGATTATTCTCACAGTCACAGAGGAAAACACATATCAGCATTGTGCGCTTTGTGCCACATGTATGAGAGGAGAGACAATTTTGTTTGAGATGAAGAATGTAAGGCCTAGAGACCATTCCCATTCACCCCCCCCCCCCCCCCCCCCCCCCCTCTCTCTCTCTCTCTCTCTCTCTCTCACTCTCTCTCTCGACGAGGTCTTTTCTTGACATCTGCTCACCTGAGTCATGATGATCACCACCATCTCTTTGATTTCAACTGGGTCTGGCGACAGTTTCCCATGATTTCCCAGATGCCTTGTGTGTGTGTGTGTGTGTGTGTGTGTCTGTGTCTGTGTCTGTGTGTCTGTGTGTGCGCGCGCATTTGTGCGTTTGTGAGCGAATGTGCACTTACATGTGTATTTGTGCATGTGTGTGCGACATGCAATGTGTGTGTGTGTGTGTGTGTGTGTGTGTGTGTGTGTGTGTGTGTGCACGTGTGTGTGAGTGTGTGTGTGTATGTGTGCGCACGCGCGCGCGTATGGGGGGTGAGAAGGGTCACGGGGGACTAGACACACGTACGTACGTTCGTGTGATGTACAACTCAGTACAACTGCATACATATGTGTGTGTGAGGCACCTCTCAAAAGAGCCTTCTGTAAAGTAAACACATCTAGCAAGAAGAAGAAGAAGAAGAAGAAGAAGAAGAAGAAGAAGAAGAAGAATATAAAATGTTCTGTAATCAACCCATTAAAATGTTCTTATTGATGTTTCACATTGTCAATCACAACTCATCAACAACAACAACAATTCAACGACTATGTTGACTTACAGTCTGTACATACCCTTGATTCGCATACAAGGCAATGAAAACAACAACTAACCCTAACCCCTAACCCCAAATGAGATGAAATCATGAACTGGCTTTGACCCACAGGCGTCACAAGCAGGGCTGGATTAAGATGGCCAGGGGCCCCTACTAGGCTGCAGGCAGGTTGATGTAGGCCCCCACCCCCCACCATAAAGGACCGGCCTCGGGGTTGCGCGGGGGGGGGGGGGGGTTGCGCGATTGTTGACGGGGGCCGCGATTGTCGACGTGTAAATGTTAACTTTTTTTTGGCCAATCGGGGGCCCCCTGGCAGGCTGGCACACGTGGGGCCCCTAGGCTGCAGCCATATCTAGCCTGTGCGTTAGTCCGGCCCTGGTCACAAGAGAGAGACTGGTGGACACCGATTCAACACACTGGCTTTTCGGAGAGATACTATCAGGACACCAGATGGCGCCAGAGTGTCTGTTACTTTTTTAATAAAAGTTACTGTGACCACTAGTGGCCGCTAAAGGTCTGCAGAAAAGATCCCATAATGCCTGCTGCGCGCTCCTGGTGTATTCATTTGAATGGCAACTCTAACGAGCTCGCAAACTAGCATGTGTGAGAGACACCAACTAGTGGAGTTTGGCCTTTAACCAAAAACCACCGTTTTTAAATTGACTACTGAAAAACCCCGCCAGGCGCTTTGGCTTTTTCAAAATGAAACGGTCAGTATTCATTCAAAGTCCTTCGTGGCTGTTGCTAGTTTCCAGGGCAGATAGTCTTAAGTTTGGAGAGCTAGCCAGCTAGCCTGTGTAGCTTCCAGTAGCGGCCCTGGTGTTTATCCTGTACTGCAGATTAGCTGTGGCATCGGGCTAACGTTGAGCTGGTCTCTGTGACCCCCCAGATAACGCAGTGCAGTGTTGTACTGTACTTAAAGATGTCTCTACTCTTTAAGGACGTTAACACGATACGGCTAATCAGGCGGCCGGGACGTCCGGTAATTGCTGTCACTGGTAGCTACCTGTTGGGCTAATGTTTGCCTCGCAGTAAGAGCCCACGCCTTGTTAACCAAATAGGTGTTGCTTTATTTGAACTACCGCTTTGATGGCTGCTTTTTTAAAGCTTGGGTACAAAACAATGTTTTCATTTGAAAGCAAAGGTCAATGTCAAAATGGACACATGCTACTGCCACTCTGTGACAAGTTGTATGACTGCTGGTGTGTGTTGGCTCCACAGTGTCCCTCATCATGGCTGCTGGAGGTCATGATGAGAGGCTGCGCGTAAGTCATGCTTTAAACCACAACATACGTGATGGCCTTTTGCGACCCAGCCTGCATCCTGATGCTGAGCGAAACATGAAGCAGGTGGGTGTGTCTCAGGTACATGTGTGACCTATGACCTATAACCTAACCTGTATGTATAACCTATGTCTCAGGTTTTGTAGACGACTCAGTCAAGTAGACCATGTCCTTGGTGACTACTTATAATAATTGCATTGATGATGTAGTCCTGGCTTTATTCCCTATCCTTTTGTTTTAGGTGGATTTTTTAAATAAGGAAGCGTTAGATAAAGAGAGGTGAGTTTCTCATCCACTTCCGCAGGGATCATTTGACCATCATGACCACTATCTTCATTCCATAGATAATCACTATCCATAATGGGACCACCAAGTCACCTAGTCATACTCCTCCTATGCACCATGGCGGTGACACTGAATTCTTTAAACTCCTTGTATGCCACTAAGGCTGAAATATGCTTTTGTGTGAGTGCTACCTCCCCATGAAAGTGTGCCACTATGCTTTTACATAACGTGTGGGTTCGTATTGATTACACCAAAACAAGCCATTGTGAGCTTGCTGTGTGTGTAGCATTTGAGGTGGATGTCCCTCAAATGTATATAATAATAATAATAATAATAATAATAATGAACTTGCCTGTGTGTGTATATATAAGCGCCATTCATCAACAAGGTGCATATATATCTATATATATTTCAGCTTTGCCACCAGATACCATGCATCTCATCGCAAAAGCACATTGAAGCCTTCATTATCACACACTGCGGCGGCGCTTGTTCATGCAATTTGTTCACAGTCAGCAATTCACTTTCCTTTCGCTTGTCTACAGATCTCAAGTGAGTCGCAGGGGATTTGGACGAGACAAAGTGAAGCGAGTGTCGTCGGTCAAACGGAAGGGACTTCCATTTACAGGGGTCAGCCTGAAACTGCGGTGCCAAACCTCACCAGCAGCAGGCCAGGCCTGTGACTCTGGCATGGCCAACAAGGAGAATGAGCTGGCCTCCGAAGACATGTGGGGTGTTCACTACAACGACAAATGTGGCCACCCACTGACCTCCGGAGAGTCTTCCAAGATGGCAGGCTCCAAATGCAGCGATGCCATGGCTCAGGTGAGAATACGAACTTGCCTCCGCGCTCCTAAGGATCTGCTAAGTTTTTCCCGAGTCATTGTTTTGAAATCACTTCTTTTTTTTTGGCAGCTGTCAAAGGACCATGAGGCAATGTCTCATGTACTGTTTGGAAGGAATCTCCGCTTGAATGTAGCTTTGACACTTTGGCGGCGAAACGCCAGCGAATTTGTGGCTTACCTGATCAGGTATTTCATTCACTCTATATGTATTCCCTCTGTTCTTTGGGATTTTGTTTTGTAGCCATTTATTTTATTTGTGTTCTGGCAACCGAGACATCGACAAGTCTGGTTCCAGGATTGCCTGTCCCCTACAATTTCTATTTGTTTGGAGATCCGATACAAATGGGACATTTTAAATTGTCTGTTATTTATTTTTCGAGGATACCTTAACCTAGTTTATGGTGCTTGTGATGCCACTGTGGTGATGTATCACTTTAGTAAGAAACATGGATCATGCACACTTTAGTCTTTTTGATTGCATCTTTGTTTCAGAATTCAAGACCCTGGCGTGCTTCTTGACTGCCTACCTGTCTTAACTAAAAAGTAAGCCTTTAGCTTTGGCATTTTTCTACATTTTATAATGATTTTAGTCCAAAAAAAAGTACCCAGAATAAGTATTAAGTGGTATGAAATTAAAACATCCCCTCTTTCTTGACATGTCATTTTACTCTTCAGCCCATGAAGCGGTATCAAATTGTAGAAATTCCCATCTGTGTGTGACATTTCGTGTAATGTTTTTTCTAAACAGTTGACAATATTTAGGTTTGCATTGGTGGAAAAGGGGTAACGGATGCATTGAAATGTAGGCCCACCACTTATTAATCTTTGAATCTTGCAGCCTTCAAGATGAAGCACTTTGTCTATCGCTTGGCTGCTGTGTGGATCTCTTACCGCAAGTCAAAGTGGTTCTCGCCAGTACATATGAGGAGTAAGTGTTGTGGGTGTTTCTATTGGGTTTTCATTAAACACGTCTCCCTCTTTTTTGAATTGAAGGTTTTCATGAACCCGCATGTTTCTTCTGTTTGCGTCCTTCAGGCACATAATCATTGGTTTACACTGGGTCCAGTCAGTCATCAGGAAATGGTGGCCGGAACTTTCCACAAGTGGCAAAAGCCTGCCAAGCAGTTGTTCAGAAGACAGGTGGGCACTCACTCAAGGAGCAACACATTATACAATGGAAATGCTTGTTCGGTTTAATGTAAACATTTTCTCCTAATTTTGACAATATTAATGAATTATGTACAGTTGGAACAATATTTAACATGGTGGAAATGGCATGTTGTGGGAGTTAAAAGTTGTTAAAAAAGGACCTATTGTGTGTTTTGCTGTCTATTTCTAACCATGTTTAAGATGCATTTGAACTTCAGGTTCATGGTAGAACAGTTTATTAAATCCCGAGCCACACAATCCGGTAAACAACCTTGTTCAAATGACCTCGTAAGAGAACAAGAGGATATTCTACTGAAGTCGCCGTCCGGCCTGTTTTTTTATTTTTTGTTTTTTTGTAAGTGTAATCAACTTAGGTGGTGGAAAAAAAAGGTCTGATTTGATTTGTGGTCGCAGGAATATTGAACTCATGAAGCAGCAACTGAAGGACTTGTGGAAGGAGGGAGCCAGGTTATGTTCAGTCCCTGGAACCACAGGGGAGATGGCAAAGGTGAACTTGCATACGCTGGGATTATTTATTGGGGGGCACGTCTAGGGCATGTGGTTGATACTTAAATCACTAAAAAATGGTATGTCATCAAATGTGGAATGCCAAACCTTCTCTTTTTGGGCCATGTTGGTGTTATTTTAATTGTATGTTTGCGTGTTTTGAATAGCTTCTTCTCTTTTATTTCTCTGTTAATTAGCTGAAATGATTTGAAACTTCCATGGTCTGTACAGACAGTCTTAAAACACAAACATTTAAAAACAAACATTTAAAGTAAAGAAGGAAGTGTAAAGCTTTAAACTTCCCATGTTTATGTAAATTAATAGTGTTGTCAAGTTTTTATCTTTGTGTGTCGTCAAGCGCTCTTTCAATGAGGCGTTTCATTGTTTATCAGGTCATCGAGTCCTGCGTATCTCAACTCCGCTGACGGTTGTGGACGGAGCACAAAGAGGGTGGGACCACTGCTGCCATCGGCACGGCTGCGGGCAGCACGCTGGGCCAATTAGGAAAGCGGGAGAACTGGTGCAATCTGCCGCTCGAACCTCTTGCGTGGACCATGCAGTTCATGCAGCTTCCTCAATTAGAGCCAGAGACACTTAAGGAGGGCGCAAAGAGCCTCCCTGCCAAAAACCTCACACACGGAACAGGAAATGACTGCTTCACATTGAAGTGGATTGTTTTTTTTTTTAAGGGGCATAAAACAGACCTTCATCATGGTAGGTCTCGTTCGCTCTATGAAGTGCCGAACTGCTCCTTATCACACCGCTTGAAGCGCAACTACACCCGCATGGATGGATGTGACGACCCCCACTGTTGCGTTTTGCACCTGGACGCTTGAAGCTTTAAAGTTTAAAGTTCAAGAACTTGACACTGCAGCAGTCTTAAGTTATTAGCGTTTTATTTTTTTCTTTCATCAATTTGCCTCTTACTATGACAATTGACTGTACAAAATAAATAATAAAACCAAATATGTCTTGGATATTCTTTTCCAAGTTTCTACAATAAGGCAATCTGCAACCTTTTGATTTGTTTTTGACTATGCCATTATTTTCTCCCTTTTTATTTTTTTTATTCTAGTTACTCATATCAAGAGACCAAGATGGTATTTATAGTAATACATGTCCTTACATTTTTTATAATTGATCAGTGGTTTATTTTTATAACTTGTACTTGTATAAGTTGAATGGGTGTGAAATTGTAATTTCGTAGAGGTAATATTAGTTGCATTACTGAAAATTAACCAGTGCATTATTTCATTTCATTTCATGTAGTTTTTATTTCCAGAAATGACTTAACTAATCTCCGTTAATGCTTGTGATTTTATACAGAACTATATTATAATTTACACAGCACCTGAGGGGAAACGGGACGGAATGCCAAAATACCGTTTGTCAATAAAGTTTATTTCAAAAAGTGACGTCATTATTTTCAGCGGAGGCAGCTGCTTCCCCTAACCGAATCGTGACGGTATATTACATGTTTTAGGGACGTTAAATCCGATACAGTAACTTATAGACATGGCGAAGATGAACGAGCTAACGCGGGTTTTGTTTTATATACAAACATATGTGGTTTTGGCGTGGTGTTTTACCGATATGGAAACGGGGCCTAGTAATGGTATATCGACACAGCCAAACGGAGACCGTTTTAAGATCGAGGGACGAGCCATAGTCCCGGGGGTGAGGACCCAGGACTGGGTTTCCAAAGCCCGGGTCCTGGTGGAGGGCGAAGAGTTCGTGGGCTTTTTGAGGTGAGAAACGGCGAAAGACGAAAGGGCAAAAAAAGGCCAATACTTGCAGATGCCGCTAGCTAGCCGCTGTGGCTAGCGTTGTGTCAGCCATAGCAGCAGCGCTAGGCTGCCCTCAGCCACTGTAACTGTAACCTCTCTTACTGAAGACATGCTTTCTTTCTACACCTAGCAGCCTTCAGCATAACCACATGTTTCAAATGTGCACGACATATGCTAATATTAGGTGTTTGTTCAACATGGGGTGTCGTATAGGCCTGTAGCTTGCTTACTGACCCTGTTAAGATGTGATATTGCATAGTACTGCAATGTCAAATCTAAAAATGCTGTCAGTTCTATAGAGCTACTTATTACAGTGCAACCTTGCTCTTTATTGATACGTTTGAGTTGCCACTGTTAAAATTATACATGTGAGTTGTTGACCATTGTACAATTGGGAGAGGCTGAGTGTTGTGGTGCAGACAGACCCTCTCCATTTTACTCAGATGGAAATCCAAAGCAATGTTTTACTGCTGACCAATACATTAAACCACTAATCTGTTTCCCTCCTGTTTATTTACCCATTTCTTTTAGAACTGATGGAAGTTTTGCAGTGAATGATATTCCTCCAGGATCCTATGTTGTGGAAGTTGTTACACCAGCATATAAATTTGATCCAGTGCGAGTGGATATCACATCCAAAGGAAAAATGAGGTATTCAGAGAAATGTCAGAGATACAGGGCAAAATATTACAGAATTTTGTCCACTGTCCAGCAATACATTACACGTTAAGATATGCTTGATTGCAGGTCGTCCTTAAACCACCTTTAACTCTTCATAGGGCACGTCTTGTGAACCACATCAAGACTTCAGAGGTGATCCGTATGCCGTACCCTCTCCAGATCAGATCTCCTGGCCCAAATATCTACTTCACCAAGAGAGAGACCTGGGGCTGGACTGACTTTCTCATGAATCCCATGGTAACTTGTGATTGCTAATGCACTTAAATTAAACATTTGTAATTTCTAAGCACTTCCAAACATATTTACCCTCATTTTCTGTCAGCTTGATAACATCTTATCTTAAATGATTGTCAGATTCTAACAATCAATTCACAACATTTAAATACATTTGTTTCTGAGGGCTGGAGGGCAGAAAAGGCTATACCGTCGCGTAGGGCTGAACAATGAATCCAAATATTATCGAAATTGCGATATGGCCAAGTGCGATGTCCAAATCGCAGGAGCAGCAATTTTTGAAAAAGGGTAAAATATGTAAATGTACATTTATAAAACCATTCTAAATGAAATGCTGCAGATGCCTTGGCTTCGTATAATTTTTCCAGATGTAAGAAAACATGTTTGTCTAATACAGACAGTAACAAGTGTCACAGCATGATGTTAATAGTTTGGTTCAGTGAAAATGAAAATTGGGGTTCAAAAATTATCATTCCCATTTATAGTGACACACACACAGGATTGTATGAATCATAAAGGATAATTTGAGTGGTGTTAAGTTGGCGGAAGGTTGAAGTACAGTTAGTTTATGTGATGTTTTTTTATGCTCTGATGTTATTCCTGGTGGTTCCCCTCACAGGTGATGATGATGGTTCTACCCCTGCTGATCATTGTCCTGCTGCCCAAGGTCGTCAACACCAATGACCCAGAGATGAGAAAGGTAAAGTCCCCATCCATGGTCCAAACCACCTACATTTGCACTTAGATTAGTCAAATCGTCGTTCGGAGAAACCCGAATTGAGTCGAATTCTCTCAGTCAAACAATCGCAGTTATTTGTTTTTTTATGTGCATTATAATAACCGAATAAAACATAATATAAAGGCTTAACATATAGGAATGTCATGACGGTAATCATGGAAAAGATAAACAATTATTACAAGTATATGTATGATACAGGTACGATGTATTATAGCGGTGAACTAATGGGACAGTCCTTGGTGTTGAGTGGTCCAAGTCACCGGGCGTCACTTCAACTTGCTTCCATAGGCCAGTTACCGTAATGGCGTGTAAAGCTGTAAAATGTTTTTTTTTTTTTTTTAAACCACAAACCGTCAAATAATAGATTGACCTTGGTGACTCGGGAGTCGACTTCTGAGTTGGATACAGCAACATATTTACATTTAGTGGACATTTTTATCCAAAGTTATGCTGAAAACAATCAAAGCATACAATCGTTCATGCTATGAGTTGCCCCTTTGTTTTAACTGATCTATACTGAGTATATTTACGAGTAAATACATTGGCCTCAACTAATTTCAATACAATAGTTATCCTGTTTTCCATTTTGGATGTAATTGTATATATTTATGTGGATAGGTATGTTCATTTAGTAACTGCATCCATGCTGTTTTCACTGCTTTGATGGTATTGTAAATTAATATTTACTTGTCAACATTTCTTTTTGTGTTAATTTTTTGTCATGTCGGAGTGGTGCAGGAATGAGTCCTGAAACCCGGAAATCCGTTAACATTTTGGCACTTCCGGTTCTCTCGTCTCTAAGTCAACAGTTTTTTTTTATGGGTTTTTGGTTAGATGGCTGAAATAAGGTCTGTGGTTAACACAATCTTAAGAGATTGCCACGTTTTGGTCTACGACATAAAATATGTCAGTAAATACCCCACTCATGAATTTTGAAGCTTTTACGTGTCTTAAAAAACGTCTGGTGATTGCATTTACGCTTCAAAAGTCATAAAAGTAGTGTTCATTGGTGAAGATTATCTTGCTTAACAAAACATGTGAGTATCATAGACATTTGTTTGCCACAGAGCTTATTTTCTGCAATAATCCAAAAGCCAATGGAAAAACAAAACCAATGACTTTTTGTCAAGGGAACCCAGGGCGAAGCTAACTTCCAGGTTGGCCTACAAAAATACGTCATCCCTGCACCACTCTATTACCAGGCACATATACCACTTCACACCAGTTTGATCACTACTTGCTTCACTACCTGCCACCAGCCAATGGCTGATAGATTTGACCATTTGGCAGGTTAAAAAAAATGCGGGGTTACATATTAAAACAATAGCTTGGCTGGTAGATTTCTGGATCTCTGGCGGTTAAAAAACACAATTATAAAAGTTAAATTTGGACCCTAGCTGTGTATGTTTGTGTATTTTATTACACAGAGTTGTTGAATACGCAATTCTGATTGGTCAGAACCCTTCAGGGTGACTCAAGACCCTTCTTCGCATCAGTGTCCTGCATTACCCTGTTGGGGTTATTTCGCGATAATGACCAGCCCGCTGTACATGATCCCTTACTTATCATCTTTGTCTTCATCTCCAGGAAATGGAACAGTCCATGAACATGCTGAACCCCAACCCAGAGCTGCCAGACGTGTCTGAGTTCATGACCAAGCTGTTCTCTGGAGGCTCCAAGGGCTCTGGGAAGCCCAGCGGCAGCAGCAGCAGCAAAGGTACCAGGCCTGCGGTGAAACGGAGGTAGTACCAAGAAGACCCACTCTGCTAGACCTTCCCACAACGGAAGTAATGGATCGTGCCACCATGGAAGCATGCATTTTTAAAAATACAATTAAGTTGTTTTCTTCTAGTCTGTTGTACAGTTACCCCCCCGCCCCCCTTCCTCAACAAAAAAGGGGGCGTTACCCTCTCGCCCCAATAAGTCTGGCTGTCTAATATAGGACTTGGTTGGTTTTTTTTGCACTGAACTGTAAAATTTTAAATTCTCCCAAAAGATATAACTTTATTTAATATTACCATATGTTGGTCCTGTAACTATAGTCATCATGGTTCAGAAATAGTCTTTATTCTCTTCACTTTCTGGTGTGCATTCTCGACTGCTGCTGACTCTCAGACACATGGTCACAACCTATTCCGCTACTTGAAAGATAACCTCTATCAAAATTCCGACATTTCCTTTTTTTTTTTTTCCTTCTCTTGATTTATACGACTGTGAATGGAGATTAATTGAATTTTAGTTATGATATAAACAGACTTATTTAAAAAGCTTAAATAAATACATTGAGATGATATAACAACACTGTTTTCTTTATTTAAATGGTCTAGGGGGGGGGGGGTTCAGAGCAAACTTATCAGGGAATGTTTTTTAATTTGATGCTTTTTTTACACCATGTTTATGGTTTAAGTTGGCACAATAATTAAACGTTGGCGATGCATCACTGAATGAATCACTGTGTGCGACTACGTGAGACATTTCGGAATTGCTTTGAAAGTAAGACCCCAGAGGACGATGCCCTCGATACTTACTCTAATAAGGCCCACAGGTCTTGATATTAAATGTGGCCCGTGATGCATGTTCTAAGAGTCGTTGATGAATCACCCCTGGTTACTGAAAGGACAACGGTTGTGGTTAATGACTCATCTTAATAAGAGGTTCATTTAACCGGGGATGTGTTGCCGTAGCGCCAGCCAACTGGAGCCCAGAGACCGTTGAGATGGTACAGCTTGCTATTAAAAGAGCTGCCTTCCGCTTCTATTAGAAGTCCCTAGTGGGGGCACTCGTCACCAGTCTCGACAACAACTTGCGCAAGATTTGCTTTAGATTATGTTCTTGTTTTTCATGCCTGCAGTGATACAATATTTCACACAAAGCATACTTTTTTTGCAATGGAGATCAGTCGTGCTGAAAAAATAATGTTCTCATGTTTGTTCATATTGTATTTCACTTTTCCATGCTTGCAGACTCACCATCGCACAATAATTGCAGACAGAATATTAGCTTTGAACCTTGATACACAGAGCAAGTATCACCACGTAAGCAAAATAAAGGCACAGAGTCAAGGGGGAGAAATGTGTAACATGAGGTCAAAAATAATACTTATACATTATATATCATGGAATGTATCTTTTTAAATGATTTTCAGACTAATGCTAGGTTGGCTAGTTAAAGATATTTTTGAAATGATGTGTATGAGCTACGAAACCATTGTATAAGAAAATAGATCTACCAACAAAATGCAATGTAAACATTGTGCAGATTAGCCCTTGAACACAACATTAAAACATTTTAACTTAAAAGGCTTCAAATGATGTAATGGTTGGGTCATATAAATATATACATACATAAACATTCAATAAACACTAATAAGGCAAGGCAAATTACATACTTGATAGTGTAAAGTCCATCAAAAAATCATCCACATTTCAAATGCCTAACAAATCCTCAATTGTTAAAGCCTACAATTATCTCAATTATGCACAGTGTATGTGAGATGTAGGTGTGAGGTGACGTAATGTTTTTCAACGATTATACTCGATCAGTGTATTTACGTGCACACTAATAAACCATTCTCAATCTGATTAGGGCAATCAAATTATTAACTGTGATGTAAACACCTTAGATTGGTTAATCAATTTAATTCCGGGGGAAATAATGTGGTTAAGACACCAAGACAACTCAATCATTATCCTATGTACTTTGTCTTCTAAACGCTGTCGATGTATTCTGTGCATGTGCTAGAGATGTCAGATTCACGTCCCATCCACTCAGAAACAGCCAATTCACCAGATACATCAACCTTGTTCTGTTTTTCACATTGTTGACCTACGATGACTAAACATATTTTCACGGTTGCAAATCAACACAACACAATAACTCAAGATCTGTTGATCCATCGCATATCAATCTCACCAAATGTTGCATTTTGTGGGCCTGTCACATCCTCAATTGACCTAACTTCTGTTCAATACATAGATTATGTGAGTGGCCATGATAATTATTATGTAAATATACGTGGAGTACAACGCTATGGAGTATCTGTTCATTCAGCCTTAATTGAACTAAACTGCATGTAAACGTACTGAATATGAAGCTACCATGGTAAAGTTCAGTCTTTTCATCCCTGCTACACCTTTCATCCCTACACCTCCTTGCCAACCGTTGTCACTTTTTTTTCAATCCACTTTTGGCATCGCTGACACTTTTTATGATGTGACCCATATTAGCTGATTTTATTGGTGACATTCGGGTTCTGACCGCCCCAGTACAGTTTGTCCTCCCCTCTCTTGCTCCTCCACTGGCAGAGCAAGAGCATGCGGAAGGTCTTCTGGAAGGTCTTGTTGCACAGGGCATAGCACATGGGGTTGATGGTGCTGTTGACGTAACACAGCCAGTAGCCCAGGTGCCACAGCGACATGGGGATGCAGTCACGGCAGAAGGTCGAGACGAGCACCATGATGTTGTAGGGCGTCCACGTCAGGATGAAGGCCAGCAGGATGGCACTGAGCGTCTGCGCCGCCTTCTTCTCCTTAATCAGCACCATCCTCTTCCTCTTGGTAATCTGGCTTTTCAGGACGGGGTCCATGGGTTTGGATGTGGCCGAGGAGGAAGGGGAAGAGTTCTTGCTGTTGGCGTGCTCCGTTTCGCGGTCGGCGTCCGGTGTAGAAGCAACGGGGTCTCCGTTCTGATCCTTGACGACCGGTTTGAACTTGTACGAGATGCACTTGGTGCTCTTCTTCTTCGGCGGGGTGGTGAAATGCCTCTCTTCTTCATAGTCAATCACCTTTCCATTCTTGCCGAGGCTCAGACCCGTGCTTTGATCTTTCGGGGACCCCTGTGGTGTTTCCGTGGAGCTGTGGGGCTCTTCCTCCTCCGATGAAGTGTAGCTGTTAAGGGACGTTATCTGGCTGGTCTTGACCCACCCTTCTTCTGACCTTGTGGTGGTCTTGGTGGCGTTACTCTGGTTAGAAGAAGACCAGGAGGCTTGGCTCCTGTCCCTTCTATAGCTGGTGAAACGAAAGCAGGACTGAATGATGGTTTTCTGTGGCCTGGACCCCTCAGAGGCGTCCGCGGTGGAGAGCCCCTGAAGTTCTGCCAGGTCCTTTGTCCGTCTTTCTGTCTCCTTGTAGATCCGACAGTAAAGGATAGTCATAACAGACACAGGAATGTAGAAAGCGGCGATGGCCGTGCCAAACGTAATCACAGGCTCTGAGAAAAACTGTATTTGGCACTTGTCCGGAGACTCTCTTCTCTTGCCTACAAAGTACTGCCAGCAGAGTATGGGCGGCGCCCACAAGACGAAGGATACCAGCCACGCCATTCCAATCATGATGGCGGCCCGCTTCGGAGTCCGCTTAGCCCTGTACGTGAGCGGTCTAGTGATTGAGAAATACCTGTCAAAGCTGATGACAAGCAAGTTCATGACCGAAGCGTTGCTGGCTACGTAATCCAGCGCTAGCCACAGATCACACGCCAGGGTCCCAAGGGACCAGTATCCCATCAGTATGTACGTGGTGTACAGGTTCATGGACAACACTCCTATGATAAGGTCGGCAAAGGCCAAGCTCAGTAGGTAGTAGTTGTTTACAGTCTTGAGCTGGCTGTTGACCTTGAAGGAGAGCATCACCAACACATTACCAACAATAGTAATGAAACTGACGATTGCCGACACCGTCGCTATCGTTATGACCTCCCACAAGCTGTGAGTGAAAGGCTTGGCATGTGTTGTGTTGCTACTGAAAGTACTGGTGATGTTTGGGAGATCCTCTGCAGTCATGATGCTAGATAATAGTATTGGTTTATGTGACGGCAAGTTGTTCCTCTCGGTCCATTCAGAATTGTCACAGGTTCCCCTGAAATAAAAAGAAAACAAACATAAGATGTAGTGTCATGACTGCCTTGTCTCACTTGTCGTTCATTATAACTTTATTAACAAATAATCAGTGTATTTAATTCCATGTATTTTGTAAATTAAATAAATAATAAATAATATAATATATAATAAATATATAATACAATTAATAAATAAAACCAAACAACGTGTCCTAGTTCGTCATTTCCTATCTCTGATAGGCGTATGGGACGAGTCAGATGCGGAACACTCGTCTCTCGTCAGCGGTGTCACGGGACATTATTCAGCGTAACACCGGTGTGGCTGTAACTGAAACCAACTGAAACCACCGACCAGTCTGGGACAGGGGGGGGGCAGCAATGGAGGCAAGGCAGCAGTGGCATGGCAGGGGGAGAGGAGGCAGCTGGAGGAGAGGAGGTGGCGGACATGACAGCGACAGTGCAGGCGGTGAGGCCAGGGGCAGGGGGAGAGGAGGCGGCGGCGGCCACCGAGGAGGCCGAGGGAAGAGGGACCATTACCGGGGACGCGGACGAGGAAACCCCGCAGGAGCAGGAGCAGGAGGCGGCTTCTTCCAGCAGCGCGTAAGGCACCACTAATGTGATATATATCCATAACCTAGCGGCTATAATAACTGTAATATTATCAGTGTGTACCAATGAAATGGCTTGAAATAACCTCCCAAGTGGGTCAAGATGGAAAGTATTATTATTTTTTTATTTTAAAGTGAGTTGAACGAAGTGCTTCAAAACTTGAATGGGCCGAAATCAAGTCGAAGCACAACACCGTGATAAACATGGAGGACGTATTTATGCGCTGTATCCGACATTTTTTAAATAACTTTTTAGCAAATGTCGTTATATCATTTCATACGTTTTATAGAAAGGGGATATTAATTAGAGTGGAACATATACTACAAATATACTTTCTTTATCCGATATTCATGCTCTTTCCCGCCATCAAGAATCAAAATGAGGCGCGGGACTGGGAGGAGGAGGAGCAGGAGCAGGAGGAGGTGCAGGTGTTCTCCAGGAGGAAGCTGGGGTCCAACTGGGACCGCTACCTGGAGTCTGAACGGGAGGAGGCCGCCAACGACGACGACGACAGCCCCGCCGTGAGGGGGACGGACTACCATGTCTTGCTGGAGTCTGCAGGTAAGGCGCCTAGTGCAGGTGTGACACTTCACTGGGAGCTGAGGTCTGGGCATGATGGTGGTGATGATGATGGAGGCTCTGGTGAAAACACATGCTACTGCGATTGCTCTTGTCTGGTTGCATGCTGGGGCCAGATGATTCACTCAAAGTTGACCTTTGCAAGGGAGGTAGACAAAACTTGGCAAACCCTTCATTACCGAAAGAAACAAATGCTGGGTTGTTTACGTGATCATCAATCCCTTTTTATATAACACTGATGCACTGGGACGCTGCAGGAAAAACAATGTACAAATATAACTATGATGGACTTTTCTGGTGAAAAGCCAGCGTGATGCTGTTGTAATCAATAAAGCTAACTTGGCCGCAACATAAAATGCAGAGTTTGCAGAATTTTACATACGTTGCATATTCATTTATTTGAGCAGCTTGCATACAAATGGCTCTTGGAGCTGGAGTAAGCACATTCACTACTAGACTGTTACAGGAACATCTGAGGACTTGTGTTTGAATAGTTGTGCAGCACACTCTGGTGTTATTGGTTCCACGAGATGGAGATGAGAAGGAGACACTCTATAAAACAGGGTCCCCGCGGGTCCTTAAAAAGTCTTAAATACATTTTTCGATTTTTAAGGTCTTAAAATATCTTGAATTCTAGAATTCCCGATGAGGAGGTCTTAAATTTCATGTCGTGCCGAGTCCGTCTTGTCTGGTTTTTTGTTGTTGTTTTTATCCGCATTTTGACCAGTGCACCATCTGGGGGCAGCACTTCGATCTATGTGGGTGCAACCTGCATCATTACATGACTGACGAGTAGAATTAGGAGATTGAGGAATGCGTTGCATTGATGGTTCGACACCACGACATAGCCTGCAGTTTGAAGCGAAATCGCAAGTATGGGAAAGTGTGTATTTAATGACAACTGGTTGGAGGACGAGAAGTATCGGGGGGTGGCTGAAGAAAGCAGACCATTCATGAAGCGAGGTGTGCTTTGTGCAAAAAAAATATACAGCCGGGGACAATGGGCCACAAAGTGCTCGATTCCCATACTCAGGCAGAGAAGCACAAAAAATATGTAGCATCGCAGGCAACTAGTTTGCCCATACGTATCTTCACTTCTCCTGTTGAGCCAAGCATGACCTCTCAGCCTTCCACAAGGCCGTCCAGTTAACCAGGCAATGCCTTCGGCAGCTTTGCGAATGTGGACACACTCAAGGCCGAAATATTCTTGTTTTTTTTTGTCGTGATAAAGTTTAAATTTTCCTTTTAGAGGACTTAATAAGGTCTTAAAAGTCTTTAAATTTGCTGTTAAAAAATGTGCAGATACCCTGTAAAAGTAATTCATTTTGGACCAACCAAGTGTAACAGTCACCTGATTATTGCAAAGTTGTATATTGTTGAACTTAACTGGTAGGGCAAAATGTCTAGCTCTTTTGTATGTAGACCCTGCCACTGCATTCAGGTAGTTTATTTTTTACGTAACATAACTGGTTTAATGTAGCCACTGTAAGCCCAGGTTAGGGCTGTGCGATATGACGATATATTTCTTCCACACGGCACATGAAGGCAACACAAACAAACATGGAGGAGAGTGAACGTGACACAGAAC
Source organism: Merluccius polli (assembly GCA_030340625.1). NCBI lineage: Eukaryota > Metazoa > Chordata > Actinopteri > Gadiformes > Merlucciidae > Merluccius > Merluccius polli. The sequence goes on along the minus strand of JAOPHQ010001423.1, from coordinate 333,993 downwards.
GGGGTAATACCAAACAGGAGAAGGACTCCTACCAGCCAAGACAAAACGAGGAGCTCGTACCTAAAAGAGGGGCTACTTCTGTCGCATGGACGTGGTTTGGGTATGAAGTCCTGACACGGACCAGAAAACCGTACTTTGCAAAGTATGCCGCAGACCGGTCCCCACAACAGACTCAAACACCACTAACCTCTTTTACCACCTACGCAAGAATCATGTCAACTGTATGGAGAGAGTCTACGGATGAGAGCCACAAAAGTAGACTCGAGTGCTCAAAACAAACCCCAGACTCAGACGTTGCAAGAAGCTTTTATATTTTCTATATTTTTGTGAGCCTTATTTTGCTGCTATAGTTTAAACTTGAAATGGTCCCATGTTTTCATTTGGTATTCTACATGCCAATATTTATGTTAGGCTTGTATTCATTTTTGTTTGCTGCTAAAATTCAAACAGTTCTACTGTTAAAGAGTATTGTATAGTTTGTTTTGATATTTTGGACCATATTAACATTTTAGGCCTATATTTATTTTGTTTGCAACTATAGTTGTAAAGTGTTTTCTATTTACCTTTTTATATTTATACATTCATATTTTATATTTTGTTACATGCTTAATTGAAAATTTGCACAAAGGTTCTAAATAAAAGGAGAAAAATAATCAAATATGAGTAAGTTACCTTTATTTGTTGATTATATAATTCAAAATGTAATACGAAATAGGCCTTTCCATGTGGTCCTTTTATATAAACTATTCATTCAGTGAATTTACAGAGAATGTGCTATATCGTGATATATATTGTTATCGGGATAATGAATGACCTATATTGGGATATGATATTTTGGTCATATCGCACAGCCCTAGCCCAGGTGTAGTCTGGCATAGCCAGGCCTACCTCCACACTTCGTTTTAGCGCTGTTGGAGAAAGGTCTGACTACGCACTGTCAGTCTGGTATTGGGTGGGGGGGAATGCTTTGTTTGTATTTCTTTAACCAATAACAATCGTCTTGGGTGGAGCTAAGCCGCCTGCCATTGGGCGACTCCTACAGTTGCCCAATGGCAGGCTTGGGCGGGGTTATGCCAACAACCTACATCCGGTAAGCCAGACTAGCCCAGGTGCAATATGTGCCACAACCTGTTGGTTTCAAAATGTTCTTTTTCTTTCAAGCTAAACTATAGAAGCTAAAGAAATAGTTATTTGTTTTATCCTAAATAAAATGCCATTGATAGTCTACTGGTGCTTAAGTACCTTTTGCATTTTAAGTGTTAGTATAGGTAAAAACCCCGATTTGCATATTCAAATTGTATGGCAGGACCAAGATAGTGAGTGGTTGTCGGACTCCTAACAGTAATCCATGCCCAATGTCTACAGCATACCGTCATTGAGCAAGGTGCCTCTTATGACCTGTTGCTGAATTTACTGTAATTCACTTAGGATAAAAGCTTCTGCGAAATGGTAAATTGTAGTAATATTACTTATAATTTAATTTATTCAGTTTATTTTGTTATCATACATGAATAGCAATACACACAAATTTGAGTCTTGACTAATTTACGTAGACTTTGTCCTCAGATTCTCCCTTTCTTCTCTCTCATATACACTCACCGGCCACTTTATTAGGTACACCTTGCTAGTACCGGGTTGGACCCCCTTTTGCCTTCAGAACTGCCTTAATCCTTCGTGGCACAGATTCAACAAGGTACTGGAAACATTCCTCAGAGAGTTTGGTCCATATTGACATGATAGCATCACGCAGTTGCTGCAGATTTGTCGGCTGCACATCCATGATGCGAATCTCCCGTTCCACCACATCCCAAAGGTGCTCTATTGGATTGAGATCTGGTGACTGTGGAGGCCATTTGAGTACAGTGAACTCATTGTCATGTTCAAGAAACCAGTCTGAGATGATTCGCGCTTTATGACATGGCGCGTTATCCTGCTGGAAGTAGCCATCAGAAGATGGGTACACTGTGGTCATAAAGGGATGGACATGGTCAGCAACAATACTCAGGTAGTCTGTGGCTTTGACACGATGCTCAATTGGTACTAATAAGCCCAAAGTGTGCCAGGAAAATATCCCCCACACCATTACACCACCACCACCAGCCTGAACCTTTGATACAAGGCAGGATGGATCCATGCTTTCATGTTGTTGACGCCAAATTCTGACCCTACCATCCGAATGTCGCAGCAGAAATCGAGACTCATCAGACCAGGCAACGTTTTTCCAATCTTCGATTGTCCAATTTTGGTGAGCCTGTGCGAATTGTAGCCTCAGTTTCCTGTTCTTAGCTGACAGGAGTGGCACCCGGTGTGGTCTTCTGCTGCTGTAGCCCATCCGCCTCAAGGTTCGACGTGTTGTGCGTTCAGAGATGCTCTTCTGCATACCTCTGTTGTAACGAGTGGTTATTTGAGTTACAGTTGCCTTTCTATCAGCTCGAACCAGTCTGGCCATTCTCCTCTGACCTCTAGCATCAACAAGGCATTTGCGCCCACAGAACTGCCGCTCACTGGATATTTTCTCTTTTTCGGACCATTCTCTGTAAACCCTAGAGATGGTTGTGCGTGAAAATCCCAGTAGATCAGCAGTCTCTGAAATACTCAGACCAGCCCGTCTGGCACCAACAACCATGCCACGTTCAAAGTCACTTAAATCACCTTTCTTCCCCATTCTGATGCTCGGTTTGAACTGCAGCAGATCGTCCTGACCATGTCTACATGCCTAAATGCATTGAGTTGCTGCCATGTGATTGGCTGATTAGAAATTTGCGTTAACGAGCAGTTGGACAGGTGTACCTAATAAAGTGGCTGGTGAGTGTATATATATATATATATATATATATATATATAATATATATGTATATATATATATATATATATATATAAAATATATATGTATATATATATATATATGTATATATATATATATATATATATATATATATATATTATATATATATATATATATATATATATATATATATATATATATATACATATATATATATATATACATATATATTTATATATATATATATATATATATATATAAATATATATATATATATATATAAATATATATGTATATATATATATATATATATATATATATATATGTATATATATATATATATATCGGATGTCTCTATATATTGGATTTATCAGAAAGACTTATGTTATCTATTTCTGGGCACCCTACTGGCTGATGATAGTGAAGAGGTTTTGCCAGTCAGTAGTTCAAGTTCTGTACTCCACCACACTTGAATATTGCCTGCCTTTCAACCCTCTCTCTGCTACATTGGTGCCACTGTAAAAACCCAACATTCTGTGTGGTGCTGCCCTGATGGAGATGGAGCTCTACATGCCCTCTTTGACACCTTGACAGCATTGTTGTTGCTTCACTCTGTTATCTAACACTGAAGGGCCCGGGTATAGGAGCATTGCAGCTCTCTGTTATCTAACATTTAGGTAACAATTACATAAAGCCGCAGGATTCACTGGTGATCTTGGCAACGGAGTAGCTCTTTTCAACGCTTCCGCAGTATGTTTCTGGCAGCGGAAGCCAAAATACAGTATGTAATGTATGAATGAAGAGGTGTGGTTTCAGACAAATTAATGAAGTTTGCCCGGTCACGTCATGCAATTAGCTGGACCAAAGCTCCATTTATATCTTTGACAAGCTGATTTCTGTGGTTAAGTTATGTTTTTTAAGCCTAACGTCCTGTGTGGCTACACGCACACACTCATGGGTCAGTTCAGGTTTCTCTCTCCATCTCCTCCTTCTCCCTCCTCTCCATCTCACCACCTCCTCTTCCTTCCTCCAGGTCTCTGCTTTCTATTCAGGTACGCCAAAGATGCTGTTTGCTTCTGTCCCTCTCATCATGCCACTGCTGTTTTGCCCACATTGTCAGATTAGTCACACTTGTGCCGCCACAAAAAAGGCTTGATACTCTCAAGAGGGCAGTTCAAAGCGGGTGACTCTTAACGTGACTTTTTTTTGCTCCCTGCGACCTTTATTTTTTATAAAGGTAAAATTATGGAAATATTACAAGTCTGGTCAGATTTTTGTTTATCATAACAATATGGTAACGTATTCAATCTTATCTCTTCGTCACACACATCTGCACAACTCATCTAGACTATGTATGATTGTTAATGGTCGTTTCTGGTTGTTAAAGTGTGGGAGTGGGAATGTACACAAACGTTGCTCTTGCTCCGTACGACAATCTACTACAAGTTTATCGGGAGTTTGAATAAGACCATTGAACCAATGACATTCAAATAGTAGGGAGGACAAAAGGACTTGAATCAGCAGCAGAAACACTCAACTGGTCCAAGGCGAACATTTCCATTAGATTGGCAGTCAGCAATTTCAGTAGGTCACAATGCAACTAGGGGGTCGCCGGTTCACAGCATCTGTGAACCGGCGAATCTGTGAACCACTTAATGCAAAACCTGTGTGTGTGTGTGTGTGTGTGTGTGTGTGTGTGTGTGTGTGTGTTATTTGCCATTTAGTCCATCTCTGCAAGCTGCCAGGATGGCTGTTTTTCTGTCGGCGTACCCTTTAATGACCTCGCCTTTAGGTCCATTTATATTCCTTGTGTGGTTTAGATGAAAAGGAAAAAACCTTGATGGCAACATCTAAAACATTTTGCTTTGGCTGGGGGGGATATGACCTCAGGTGCTTCCAGCGTTTTTTATCTGTTGATTTGATTCCAGATTGAGCTTCATTAACAAAAGGCTTATAAGACTTTAGATATTGTAGAAAAGACTGGGTTTGGTCCTTTTTAGCCCACCAAACGTATTTTTGGTCCATATACCTGTAAATGTATTTCTATATTTTTTTGATCTTGTGGTATTTGGGCGTAACTTTTTTTTCCATTTTGATGTGGGTTTCATTTAATGTGGTAAATCAGTTGCCACTGTCCAAAACATATTTGCCATCGATCGGCCCGGTTTGTAACCCTGAAGCACTTCTCTTACATCAGGTGTAGTCTTGATGCGCCTTCTTGTCGTGGGGGGGGGTGAATTGATTGTCCTGTTGCGAGGGGTAACGCACACGCTGCAATTTCCTTGTTCTGTAACTGTGTGTGAATGTGTGTATGTGCGTGTGAGTGCGCGTGCACATGTAGTGGGCAGTTGTGTAAGTCCTAAGGCCTTCATCTCTCCGTACGCATTAACACAGGGATCAATCCTCCGCCCCCGCAGCCGGGCCTGTGCCCCCCCGCCCCCTGTCCCTTAATGGGCACCTATCAGGGCTCCATCATAATGAGACGAAAGGAAATCGCATTAAGGAATCAGTGATTCACCTAAACAGATTGACAAACACAAGGCTGCTTTTCTTTTCTTCTATTCCCCCCCCTCCTCCCCTTACCAAGATGAATGGTCTCAATCAAGGGCATTAATTTCTATGTTCCAGTGTTGTTATGGATACTTGATTAGCCGGCAGGAGTGACTGACGGAGACAGCAGAGAGTCACAGCAGTGGAATGACGAGTGCCGTGATTGGTGAAGGAGATGCGTATAATGTTGCTTTTGTGGGCTTTGTTTTGTTTCTTTTTTTTAAATTGTATTTTTTCGTTTATTTATTCATTCTTTTGGTCTGCATTAGTGATATAAGCCCCTGCAGTAGCTTGGGTCTTGCATTAAGTCAAATAAGGTGGAGATTCTGGTGAATAGAAGTCAAATCAATCTGATCGCAGGCACAGTTCTCGCACTCTGTGGACATGTCCTGTCCCCTGCCGTCAGCCCTCTGATCCCCCATCCCCATGGTTTCAGTTCTCTCCAAAATGAGTCCATTCACCGCACCCCCACATGTATTCATTCATTCATCGTTTTTGTATGATAAACAATGCAATACAATTGTTTTATTTTGGAGAAGTGAGCTTTTAGTTGAGTGCTGCTTTTTTGAAATGGTACATTTAAATATTGATGCATAAGATGATTCATTAATTGATAGTTATTTCGTAATGACATCCAATGTTAAGTGAAGCAGTGGAACTAATAATATAGTATTGATAATAAGAAACATACTACTCACCCCTCCAAGAGGTCCAGAGTTTCTGACTGGAGGTAATCTTCCAGCTCTTAAAAAAACCTTGTAGTGCGCAGCACTGTTTTAAAAGGGGGTTCAGCTACCACCAAGTCCACCCGCTCTTCACTAGAGAGCTGAGCTCCCACCGTATCTCCAGTCTCTTCTGCTTAGTGCTAGTCTTAGCCTCTCTCTCGCTCTCTCTCACTCTGTCCCCCTCTCTTTCTCTCCTGTCGCTCTCTCTCTCCTGTCTCCTGTCTTCTGTGAGCTCAACTCGTTAAAAAGCAACTGAAGAAAAGGGATCTTGTCATAATTGCACTCGGTAAACAAAGGGTTAAATGCCCTCGACATAAAACTACTGTTGGAATTGTGGAGATTGCTTCCCTCTGACTACACGGCTGTGAAGCCCCCCTCTCCTGCTCTCTCTCTGCCTCTCTCTCCCTGGTGCGATGTTCACCGCTGTTCAACTCCACAAGTGTACACCTACACAAGTCCTCCGACAGCAGTCCTCTTCCATCGGTGCCGACATTCCCATCAACACGGATGACATCTAGCTTTTAGGGTTTTTCCCTCCACTGCAAAAAATTAACGGGGGCTTCTTCCATTCTACATCTTAAACCCCGCTCACTGTCAGGCCTGTCTTTGTTTCAGATGAAGAACAAGACAAGCGGTGACTTGTTGTTGGGCAGGAGAAGTCTCCCCTCTCCTCCCAAGTTGTGCCCAGTTCCTTCCAAATCAGTTTCCACTAGGGTGGTTTCTTGAGTTTGCAGCTCTTACTACCTGCTGGAGGCTGGCAGTGGCTATCTGCAGCACTATGCTTTCACAGTCTTTGGGCTTCTATTTGGTTGAGCGGCAGACTGTGCTTTGATATGCTATATGAACATCCAGGAGGGACTGTCGTGGATGCAAGCGTGATAGGAGGGAGGGCTTAGAGGGAGGAGAGGGGGGGAAAAAAGGGGCCAGGAGGTTGAATTGGAAAAAAGAGGCTGAGAAAGGGAAGGCTGTTTGTTCACATTAGGATACATCACACACGCACACATACGTGTGGCCAGTTAATGTGTGACCATACACACACGTGCATGGCCATGTGTGCACAAGCAAGCAAGGTGTCGATCAGAGGTGATCCACGCACACGCACACACAACACTGTGTGATCATTGCACAGCCTCCCTCCTCTCTCTAATGAATAACAATTTAGTTTATCCCATCTGCCTCTCCACGGCGGCAGCCATCACTAGTGACTTGGAGAGTGTTTGAACAGCATCGTTTACGGACACCCCATTCAGCGCTGCTGGCTGCCCGGCGGAGATAAACCTTCAAGCAGAACGTCTCAGGCTCCTGGCAGTAGCTACCGTAACCACTGGTTGGATTCCAGGCATTGGTGGAAGCATATTTATTTGTGTGTGCGCTAAAGAGATAGCTCTGCAGCGTGCGACGTTGCACATCTGTCGTTCGTTTTCGACCAAAAAAAGTAAGAGTACCCAATCAATCGTCAAGTCGTAATACATTGCATATTTTTATAGCTTAAACATATTACATATTACATCTGACAGAGATTCTCTGCCTCTGCCTCTCCCTTTTTTTCTTTAATCTGGGCTCATTGATTCTCAAACGTACAAATGTGTATTTTGTAAATGTGTATTTTGTTTGATAAGCAAATTGATTTAAAGTGATTTATTTTAGATGGAACTGGTTTGTGAAACAGGTCCAGCACAGGTGTTCACTAGGACCATGGGGGGGGGGGATATCAGACCACCGAGCCTCGTCTGCTTTGGTCAGGGGTCACAGCCTTGTGAACACGGTTGATGCAATGAGACTAATGGTGTCACATGTTGCGCAACATGCCACCGCAGCGCTTCCTGTCAGATGGTGATTTAATGAAGCCACGCCACGAAATCCAGGTGCTTCAGTGCTGGGGTCAGGGTGGTCACTTAAACTGTCAAGTGATGGCAATGGTTCTGTTTTAGAGCTTTTCTTTTAATTTATTCTTATTTAATCACTAGGCAATATAAATCTGTGCAGAAAAAAAATCACAATTACTTTATTTGTACAGCCTTGCTTGCTTGTGTGACATTGTCTTGTCAGCAGTAAACAAAATACATTTTAAAAAAAGCTCTCACGGCAATAAAGATGAAATTGGTGATGAAATTGAAACTTGGTAGCAAACTCTGCCAGCGATAACGGGTCAACATGTGCGAACCGGTTGAATGGAAGACGCCGATCGAACCTCCATCGCGATGGCACTGGAGAGGCGAAGCTGCAACGTCTGCACACGCCTTTGTTGTCTCCAGGAAGCTGTCCTTGACTGGGCACAATGAAAACGCAGTTTCATCCTCTGTGCCTACCGTTGAATTGATTGAGGAGACGATTCCTTTTTCTCGTGCGTATGTCGCTCTTCTTCCGATGATGTCGATGAGACATCATCTCGTCTCGCACAGCGGCCGGACCACGAGGCCCCAGAGTCGCAGTTGATTATCAGGGAGGGAATGCAATAGAGAGGATATGAGGCATTAATGTTCTCCTGTGGGAGTTGTGCGTAATGAGGCATGCATGAGGTACACTGAAGGCTTCCACCCACACCTGCTGAAACCAAAACGTTTGCGGAAATTCTGCAAAAATGGTTTCACACTATTAGGTGTTGAGGAGCTGTGTATCCACAGGGGGAATTAAGCACAGGTCCCTCTTTGATTTTGTATTACTATTTTGAATAAATGGCCATGTCATATGGGTTTTATTGTCCTGAGCCAGGGAGGGAAAGAAAGCGAAGGGAGTCGAGTCATGTTCGTTGTGTTGACATATGGAAAGGGATGTCTGTAAACACAAGGACAACCGCTGTTGGGTGGATGTGTTTGCAGAGCCACACAGCCACGGCCGATTGATTAATTTCCGAGGACAGTGAGCCACCTGGAACTAGACCCTTCCTCAGTGTTGTCAAGATCTTGTCTTGGCCTAGGGGGGGCTGGATGCCGCTCTGTCGCTGTTCACAGATGGGGCTCACTTCACGTGTCACTGTGCGTTTCTTCTGACCAGAATAGCCCGTATTTTGGATTTGTGAGAGCAAAATGTGACGGAATGTAGCCAACTTTTTTTTGAATGGTTCAAGTTCATATAAAACCGCATGCTATATTATTTGTGTTTTATTTTCTTTTTATTCACAGGGGCTTTACAATGGTATGAATCCACTGCGAAAAGTGTAAATGTATCATAAACCTTTCTTGCTATAATTGTTTATGCCTTTTAATACTAATGTTCTAATTCAAATATTAGTATTTGCATAAGAAGCAGGTTTTTGTTCAGAATCTGCAAACATTGCAGAACAAAATGTCTGACCAACAAATGCAAAGCCAATTATAGTAGAGGGCTAGGGTTGAGGGGGAAAAAACAAAACAAAACTAAATGTAGGCATTCTACATTATGGTTATGGTCTCTGCTTTAATTTAAGATAATTGTTTTGCATCAAACCTCCCACTCTCCATCACTTGTCTGGTGGTAAATAACAATAGCAGTGCTTATTATAATAATAATAATAATAATTACCCATTAAGCTCTCCAGCAGGTGCCTGGATTTAAAAAGCATTTTGGAATTGTCACTTCAGTCCAAACATGTTGCAGTGCCAGTCAACTCTGCTTATTAGTTGGGTCTACTGAAATGGGCTTTTTTTTTTTGCTTTAATCTAATAAGTAAACAGCCCATTCTAAAACGGCCCACTGAACCTGTTACACAACCTTGCATGCGCCAATTAAGTTTAGTCCACTGGCGCGGTACCAATTTACTACTGCAATTTGTCATAAATAATCAATACTCGCTTTGGCAGAATAAAAGTCAACATGTAATGTTGGTCCATTTATTCACATTGAGAGTCCCAAAAAAACCTGTGATTAAAGATTCTTTTTAGTGTGCAGACAATTAGTTGGAGGGTGTTTGGTTGGAAGTTGTTTTGTTTGCCCTTCCCTTGATTGTTTTGCATCATCATTATCTATACACATGTACATGACACGTATAATAATGGTATATACATGGAGAAGACGCACCATACTCGGACATTCTGAATTTAGTGTTCAGTCAAGTTAAAGAATGAACAAAATGTTAATACTCATGCGCTCTTCATGCAATACCAATGAAGAGTTCATTCATATATTAATATAAATCAGACATGCAAGGTCGGATCACCCAAACCAGTTCCGGGGAACTTTGGTTGAAAATGTGTAAATAATATAAATGGGACGAGACTATTTACACATGAGATACCTTAGGCTTAGGGATAGTGACATAAAGCTGCAACACAACAAATATATGGGGGGCTTTATGCCTTAATGTCAGGGATATTGCCAGGGACAGAGAAATACTGCATCTTTGTTAACCAAAATGAGAGTGAAGGCCCTTTAAAGTCCATGTTTTAGTAATTGGATAGTTTTGGTAAAAAAGGCAATACATGTGAAGGAGGGAGCTAAGCACTTTTAATCTCCCCATGTAAGAACCCATTAAAATAAGAAAATAAAAGCAGACAATTGTGAATTTATTATAAATGATGCATAATCATCCTCTTACCGCGTCGCTATTGAATAGCCTGGTGAACACTTCCATTTGAGCTGCCCTTGTAGAACCTCTTTCAGGTTGTTCAATTTGGCAAATCGCAATTGATTTCCATGTTTTGTGAGACATTTGAATATTGTTCCCTCGCATCGCTACAGTTTGTCAAGGGGACCAGAGGAGGCCAATTAAAATACTTATTCAGCAAAGACATCAAATAGCTTGAGGGTTAGCAGGTTCTCTTGGAATGTTTTGGCAGAATATATTGAAGGGATAATGTCCAGCAAGCCGGTCATGATTGCAAAATTAACCCTGACAGGTGCAGGACCCCGCCGCAAGTGAACAGGTCTTGAATCCTCCTGAAGGGGTTTAGTCCATTAGATTCTACGGATGGAAATAGCGTCCATAGCAACGGTCTGTTAAACGTAGCAGCTGTCTGCTATTCAGAAGTAACAGATCGTAATTGACCAATCACAATCCAGTATTCAACAAAGCCATGTAATAAGCTGTGGTAAATCAAATGAGTTAATTTTCTTATTCTATTATTTTTTCAAAATTGACCTACGCTGGTCCATTGTCAACTTTAGGTTTTCCTGTTTGTTAGTGTAGTGGTTGATTTAAAGTGCCATGTAATTATTGCACGGTGATTCATTTATTTCATTTATTTCCTATGAAGTTGTCAGTTGCCTCATTTTGCATATCTATGCGACGAGAAATAGCTGCACATTCTTTCAATTCATAATTGGCCCACAAGTAGTGCTAATGACAGCATCAAAAAGATACATCTGAGCTATTTGTTTGTTACAATTGACTTTTTACCAAAAAACGATTAATGCTAGCTGTAACGTTTATTGGGCCAGTTAGCTTGCCTAGCGGCGAAGGCTCCCTTTGCTAATGAGAGACACAGATGTCCCCACGCTCCCAGACGGTCAATCTAGTTAGCCACAGGGACCGTGCTGCGAGATGGCAGCTGATCCTGAAGCACACAATCACTCTCTTTCCAGATTAGCCTCCTAGTTAGCCCTTGGGGGGTCTCTGCGGGGCTGTGCTAGCAAGGTGTAGGGCCCATGCTAAGATGGAGAGGGAGAGAGTGGCTAATGCATCCCCGAAAAAGATGATCTGTGCAGCTGTTGCTAAGAGACACTGGTTTGTGATGAAAAGGAGTGACGTGCCCTTATCACAGGTGGCATGTATGGCACAATATGTTTAGTCTGCTAAATCCAATTTTGCTAAGATCCTTATGCTTTAAGGATCATTTTGGGAATTTTAGTAAATAGATCCACGCTGGACAACTTTTTTGTCATTCAGTGTCAACCAGGACCGAGGACGATATGTTATTGTTCCAAGCTAGATTTATTATTTATTTATGTATTGTAAAGGATGTGGTTTAGTGTCGCTTTTTATTGGTTTCCATTCCAGTGCGTTGTAGGTGTTGGAGGGCATTGTTGCCCAAACAATTCTGCTGTTTAATGAACTGATTCCAACTCGTATTATTTGTCATATATCATGATTTCTATATTTACAGTTGTAGAAGTAGACCCCTGCCACACGCCACCAAAGTGGCTTTACTGGGCTTCTCCGACAGGACAGGGGTAGTTGTTGAACAAATCCAGTTTGAGAGAGTTGGCAAGATGTTTCAGCCAGAGCAGATGTAACATGCTGTCATGAGGCTCTCAGTGTGTGTGCAGGATAGTTTATCCTGGGTGCCATGATTGCTCATGCATCACAGGTGGGCAACCTCACCCAGCCACAGAGTCTAATCATTCTGACTCAGGCCAGGTGAGGCTGCTAAACCAGCTATCCACCACACACACTCTACAACAGTTGAATTATATTCCCCCTTTTCCCTTGTTGGCTAATCAATTCTGGTTTTGGACTTGGAATATGTTCGCAGTGCTGTTGATGGGGAACGATGGGGCAGTAAAAATAAGGGTGAGGGGAAGGGAAAAAAAAAAAGTGAATGCCGCTAGGGAATAGAAATTGTCCTGAAGTGACTGATATCAACTCAGCCTCACCCATTCGCGTGAAGGGTTTACAATAAACAGCTAAGCTCCTCTTAATTGTCTCGCCTGGTTTGCGCTGGATTTTTAATTGCAATTAACATGGACAGTGATTTATCGACGGCATAGTGAGTTTGTCATCCGAATGCAAGGCTAATTGGCTTGGTTAAAAGGCGTGACAACCCTAGGAAACATCCGGGGGGGGGGGGGGGCTTTCTGAGGGGCAGTTTTGCTGCCTACTGTGATTAGGACAAGCTTCGTAGATCTCAAAAAGAAAATACTTAGAAATGTTTTCTCTCAGTCCCTAGTGGTGGACCGATCAATCTGCCACCGATCATTAACGGCGATATACGCCCTAAAGACGGGATCGTGATCTGCCGATCAATTTGACATTTTCCAATTGCAGGAGCAGATTACGTGCCATACATGTCAACATAGTTCCTACAATCTGAGGCAAAATTAGGCTTTCTTGAAACCAAGACTTTATAGCAGCTCTGTCCGCTGTAGCTGGACCCCCGGGCTGAGCTCATGAGTGAAGCCATTGATGGCGCTCCTTTCTTGGGCACAGATTTCATGAATAGTCGGTATGTAGCGGGAGTTACCTTCTAATTTCTCAATGATGCGTTCATCAACAACTTTCCGTGTGTGCAAAACTCCTTAAATAAATCCCAATGGACAATGAAAAGTATATGCTACATTGATTAACAGTTGCATGGGCTGCACTGGTCAAACTGAATGATCCTTTTTTGGAAATAAAATATGTTGTAAGATTTATTACTAATAATATAATAAATACTATTAAATGATCATGTGTATTTTAAATGCCAAAAAAATATACAAATATCTAAAATAAAATTCACATTGATTTGAAAACAATAAAATGATGTGAAGGACAGGTCTTGTCCAACCCGGACACTGGACCAGTGCTTAAGACAGCTCTCACAGAACAAAGGGGGGGGGGGGGGGGGGGACTAGAGCAATATCAAGAAATCCAATTCTCTCTACCTAATTGCTCATGACATCCACCTTTTGATCGATTCTCCTGAAGTGAATAGCCGAAAGTCCACATTTGTCTACACAGACTGGTGCATCCAATGGAAGGGTTAAAAAATAGTGCAGGGTAAAGTGTGATGCCTTCCAACTTCCCACAATAAATCAAGGCCCACTTGAGAGCCATCTGTTGTGAGAGATGGAAGACATTTGTGTTTTTCTGCCTGCACCATGAAGGAGAATGACACCACCAGGGCTCGGGAACCTTTTCAGTTGACACAGCCATGCAAATTAAATAAAGTTAAATTGTTTTGTCAAATGTACATTTTGACACCAGGGTCATTCTGGTCAGTGACATTCTTGTGACAAGGCAAGCGACAATGTAGTATGCATTAGAAATAAAAATAAATTACTAAAAGAAAAATATATACATAACAATAAAACACTAGCAGCGGTTCCATACTTAACAATAAACCATTATCAGCGGTTCCAGAGAATGTAAACTAAATACTTCTGCTCTTAGAAGAGCTTACATAAATATAATTCAACCTTCTTAGGGAAGATATTCATAAATTGCAAATTAGACATGACATTTTAAGCTAAAAATCATATTCCAGCATTTCAGGCATTTCATTATGTACTCTGATTGTAGTATAATCGTAAATGGATGTTGTGGAATCTGACCTGGAACTTTATGTAACTTTGTCCAATAAAAAATGAATTTGCATTTTGATAATGGAACGAATTTTGAGCCTTATTGAAGAAGCCAAGTATTGCTCTAGAGTCATTGGTTCCTGACTCCTGCCCTTAACATACAATGAAACGCATGCGTCCTTATCCTGTTCTCAATGGCAAAACAAAAGAAGTGCAGTACATACTGCTCCCAGGCACTCCCTGCTCTTGCGTGTCTCTACAAGGACACCCCCCACACACACACACACACATCTTTTAAGCCAGTGGGATTGTGTAAAAATAAGTGTTTGCGTCACTAATACTGTGTGACGTGAGACTAGATATCTTCTGAATGTCTGATTATTGTATGTTTTTCTTTCACGATGGCAGTAAAACATGGCGGCCTTTCCTTACTGTACCCTCCATCACCACCCCACCGTATCTCAATGTTGGGCCTTCTCGCCATCGTGGAATTGGTGGCACTTTGAAACCAAAATCCATTGTTCCCTTTTTTTGTATTTGTTTGTTTTGTCTGTTTTGACATCTGACCAACCCACGCTACCCCCTCCCGCCCATCGGCCTCGCTTCATTGCACGCCAAAACAAATCAAGAGCAACTGGCAACAAAAGCCTGTACAGTGTTTCCCCTACACGTGTGCGTGGTGCTGATGTGCCCGTGTGCGGTGCTGATGTGCGCGGGCGCAGAGAGGTTTTAGTGTGATCACTGATTCCAGTCGGGCTCTGGTGCATTCCAACACAAATGGTCTCATACAATATATATATATTTATACCATGGTCTGGGTGAATACTCGATTCTGATTGGCTGGAGGGTGTAGGTTAGTGTTAAGTGTTAATGTACACCTAGGAAAGAGGTTAACGCTATGGCCACTTTGCTTGGCAACGCCTGCATACGGGAGATATTAAATAGTCCGCTCGACTTGTAAAAATAAAATAAAAACTCACGATTTTAACTCTAAAACACATTAAAGTATTATTAATTGATTAAATATTTCTTTCTTTCGTAAGTGACCATGGTATAAGCGGGTTAATGCCCTTCGAGGTGTCCATTAACAGAAATGAATGGACTTCGCGGAAGCAACCGTCCTCCGCGGTTCACGCCTCCACCTCGTCCATTAATTTCTGTTAATGGACACCTCGTCGGGCATTATCCCTTACATATAACAATATAACATCACAAGAAATAGCATGCAGTGCAATAAGTGCACAAGCCAAATGTTGTTGGTGTTAATGTGAGCGCAACTAAAGTTTTCAGTCTGCCATTTGTAGTAGTGGTGGATTTCCTCGTTCGTTTGCGCGAACTAGTTCGCGTCGTTCAGTTCGCCATGAAGAGTCGTTCGTTCGTTCGTTCGTTCGTTCGTGTTTCCGGTAGCGCTGAATCATTCACTGACTCGTTCAGTCGTTCAGTCGTTCACTTAGCTCCTCCCTCGTTCGCGAATCACGAACGACTCGGCTCAGGGCTGTCATTCGCGAACGGCGACTGCCAGCCGAGTCGGTCAGACTCGGCTCCTCCTCGTTCACACAACATTCAAACGAATCACGAATTCAGCTGAGTCGGTCTCGGACTCCCTCGTTCTTCTCATTTACTAACTAATCATGAAATCACGATTCACAATCGTGCAATGGTGCTTGATGGCGTTAATAAATGTGTTAATAGCAAATACAACATTGTGTCTGGTTGAATATGTTAACATATGTATTTCATTTGAGTTCAACAGATTTATTTAATGTATGCATAATGACATGTCAGGATCAAAATGCCCCGTTCCCCCAATTCAACGTAACGTTAGACAAACCAAACGCAGCGCGATGTGTGTGTGTGTGTGTGTGGGGGGGGGGGGGGCGTAGTAGATTATCGGATGTTTAATATATCAGCAAGATAATAGACTTGGTAAAGTTAGACACACCAAACGCAGCGCGATGTGTGTGTGTGTGTGTGTGTGTGTGTGGGGGGGGGGGGGGGGGCGTAGTAGATTATTGGATGTATATCAGCAAGATAATAGACTTGATTTAGCAATGATGAGTTTTAAAGTTAATGATGTACAGTTGTGTTTATTCTGGGCATATTTTATATTGCGGGTCCCGGCCGGGTTGCGTGCGTGAGAAGGAAGCATGAAAGAACGAGACAGATTGACGAGACATTCAAATATTTTATTAATCTGGCATGACACAGAAAATACAAAGACAGCATGTAGGCCTATTTACCATTTCACTGATATGTAAATGTAAAAGGCAATATTCAAATGTGAAAGTGGTATTGTTAATGTGTCAACCATTCGAAAGCGTCCTAGACTGTCACAGACAGACAAACAACATACATTGGCTGGCTCTCGTGATGACGAGTCGTGAGTGACGTCTCAGTCCTCGAGTCAATCAGTCAGCGAACGAGTCGCGACTCGCGAATCAGCGGCGCCGCGAATCAGCGCGTCAGAGAGACTCAGCGAACGAGACGAACGACGCGAACGACGGTGGCGAACTAGGTCAGTTCGTTCACTTTAAAGAGTCGTTCGTTCGAACTAGTTCGTTCGCGAACGACCCATCACTAATTTGTAGCCATCCCATTGTCTGGGTTTAATAATACTGTTGCTTCTGTTCTACACAATCAAATAGGCTACTTTCTATAATTAAGTCACTTGTTACTTTTTCTCTTCATGCTTCCTACTAGAGCCCGACCGATATTAGGCATTTTCCAAACTATCGGTATCGGCATTTATAATGGCCGATAAATGAATATTTAAAAAAACGGACGAAACCCCCTTCAACTATGTTATAACGCCACAAACCCTACAACCAGCTGATCCAGCCAGAGTCGGGCAGAGCGAACGAGTTATCCACGACCGCGAGCGACATGAGCAGCAAAAGCGGCCGGCAGTCCTTCATTTTCAATGAGCGCTGCCGACGAGGAGCGGCCGGCGCCGCGGCGGCGGCAGCGAGGAGCGCGACGCCAGCGTCCAGCGCGACGCGGAGAGTTGAAATTAGTTTAACTTTATGCAAATGAGCGATGTCGGTGTGAAGCAGCAACCCGCTACACTTCACGCCACTGTCCTACTTCACAGCGTCGCCGCGCATCAAGTGCCGCCGAAAAGGCGCTTTTTTCTTTTCTTTAGTTTTCCTTCTGCTCTGGAGACGACTATATTCCTATGGGTGCTACGGGCGGCACTTGTGTCATAGACGCGCTGCGGCGGCAGTGTGTTTTGCACTTTATAATGCTTTATCTCCATTTCTGTTATTTTGATTACTAAATAATAAACGGGAAACGTGTAAATTGTTATTTGAACATGCTTGTCACGCCGGCCTGCCGAATAGCTCTACTACAAACTTGATATTGCAATGGGCGCAACCGAACTTGATGTCTGCAGTGCTGCTTGAAGCCCCGCCCCCTGGCGACGGCAGCCAGCGGCCACAGCGCCCCCTGCTGCTCATGTCGCTCGCGGTGTGACCCATCGGTGAAGTGTGTTCACTGCATTATCCTATTATTTTAGCGAGGACTCATAAATAACTACATATAACTAATGGTAGGGAAATCTGTTTATGTTTTGTTACGTGTTTCTGGAATTTCTTTTTAAAATATATATATCGGCCGACATATCGGAATATCGGCTTTTTAAATCATCAAATATTTGTATCGGTATCGGCCTTAAAAATCCCATATCGGTCGGGCTCTACTTCCTACATTTAGTCTTAACGCCATTCATGAGCTAATGCACCACATTATCATTGTGCTTTTTATTCTTCTATAGCAGAACACTATTTTGCTGTCAGTATTTTTCCCACAATATTTCTTGAATGACAATGTACAATTGAGGGGGGTGCAGTTAAGTAGTAAAAAAAAAAATATATATGTATGTATACACTCACCGGCCACTTTATTAGGTACACCTGTCCAACTGCTCGTTAACGCAAATTTCTAATCAGCCAATCACATGGCAGCAACTCAATGCATTTAGGCATGTAGACATGGTCAGGACGATCTGCTGCAGTTCAAACCGAGCATCAGAATGGGGAAGAAAGGTGATTTAAGTGACTTTGAACGTGGCATGGTTGTTGGTGCCAGACGGGCTGGTCTGAGTATTTCAGAGACTGCTGATCTACTGGGATTTTCACGCACAACCATCTCTAGGGTTTACAGAGAATGGTCCGAAAAAGAGAAAATATCCAGTGAGCGGCAGTTCTGTGGGTGCAAATGCCTTGTTGATGCTAGAGGTCAGAGGAGAATGGCCAGACTGGTTCGAGCTGATAGAAAGGCAACTGTAACTCAAATAACCACTCGTTACAACAGAGGTATGCAGAAGAGCATGTCTGAACGCACAACACGTCGAACCTTGAGGCGGATGGGCTACAGCAGCAGAAGACCACACCGGGTGCCACTCCTGTCGGCTAAGAACAGGAAACTGAGGCTACAATTCGCACAGGCTCACCAAAATTGGACAATCGAAGATTGGAAAAACGTTGCCTGGTCTGATGAGTCTCGATTTCTGCTGCGACATTCGGATGGTAGGGTCAGAATTTGGCGTCAACAACATGAAAGCATGGATCCATCCTGCCTTGTATCAACGGTTCAGGCTGGTGGTGGTGGTGTAATGGTGTGGGGGATATTTTCCTGGCACACTTTGGGCTTATTAGTACCAATTGAGCATCGTGTCAAAGCCACAGACTACCTGAGTATTGTTGCTGACCATGTCCATCCCTTTATGACCACAGTGTACCCATCTTCTGATGGCTACTTCCAGCAGGATAACGCGCCATGTCATAAAGCGCGAATCATCTCAGACTGGTTTCTTGAACATGACAATGAGTTCACTGTACTCAAATGGCCTCCACAGTCATCAGATCTCAATCCAATAGAGCACCTTTGGGATGTGGTGGAACGGGAGATTCGCATCATGGATGTGCAGCCGACAAATCTGCAGCAACTGCGTGATGCTATCATGTCAATATGGACCAAACTCTCTGAGGAATGTTTCCAGTACCTTGTTGAATCTGTGCCACGAAGGATTAAGGCAGTTCTGAAGGCAAAAGGGGGTCCAACCCGGTACTAGCAAGGTGTACCTAATAAAGTGGCCGGTGAGTGTATGTGTGTGTGTGTGTGTGTGTGTATATATATATATATGGGGTGGGGGAAAAACTCGATTCTTAGATGCATCGCAATTTTCTCTTGAAAGATTTTCTCGATGTAGAAAACGCAATAATCGGAAATTTAACACTAGCAGCGCCAGACACTTTAGGGGTCCTATAGCCACCAGACCCGACGCCCAAGAGTCAGTATCCTTTTGTTTGGCTGATGGGCCATTAATGCTGCGTTAATCTCTATAGCAGCAAGGACACACACACAGCCCCCACACACCATACACAGGTGTACTCACTGGTGTACTCTTAGCAGTGTAAAATTTTCTGTGCTATTTTCATATGCTATCTATTTTTAGAAAACATTTTTCATGTTGCCTCCTGATGCAGTTATAATCCATGGTGAAGCAAAAGTACCATAACTTATGCAGCAAACACTGAGATGAGTGCTATTTTGCAAACAAATATTTGAATCTTGATTAGCTAAGCTATCTGATGCTGTTTTTAGTTGTAAACAGCTTATAATCTGCAGCGTATATAAACCTACAAAGCGTGAAACAATTTCCTCTTGGAAAAAAAACAAAACACATTGCAATCAATGTCAGCATTTTTATTTTGGTAAGTAAAATAAATGGTAAATATAATCACAAATTATTACAATTGTCTAACAAAATAATGGAAATTGTTTGGTTTAGTTCAGTCAACAGATTAGTTTCACTTCCATTTCTGATATTTTACACATGACAGGATGAATACTGTGGGTCTACATACTTTGGTGTGATTATCAGTGCATGTGAATGAATATTGGCGTGCAAATTAGTTTCTATGTCCCATTCATTGTTTCAATGCGCTGTACGGCCATGATGCAAATGCATCCCTTCGGCTGCGAAGGAGAGGACCGACGCTAATCGGCGCTGCTCCTGGTGGTTGAAGGGGGGTGTTTTTGTGAAAAACACCAAAAACCTGTTCATTTGGTTTTCTAAAGGTTATTCCATCATGATGACGATATAGGCATGTGCAGAATAGGTATTTAGGAAAAGTCAGGGCAGGAGCGAAATATAGCAATTACAGAGTAATTTACATTTTTGAATCACAACACCCAATGGCGTCGGCTCTGGCGCTTCTACCGTAAAACTAGAAGCGTCTGATGGCTTGTAACAATTTCGTAAGACCGGGCTGTACATTCCTTACAGCTGAACCACGGAAAACACGTGTGCCATCTTTACGCTCTAAGCTAGGTTACTTCTTGAGTTTTGGTGAGGATGGCTGAGCAACTGAAGATGGATCCAATCCGACCGGGACCCCCTAGAATGGTCCAGTTAACACACCTCTTCCATTTGTTACTACTATTGAATTAATAAAAGATAATGGAAGTAAATTCATCTGTTTATTTGAAAGATGGGTCATTACAAATTCGCTATGTTTTAAAAGTAGAAAAAAATAAATCATGCATCCTAGCCCTCGGAATTGAATCGTGAGGTGCCTAACCCATTCCCATCCCTAATGTGTGTGTGTGTGTGTGTGTGTGTGTGTGTGTGTGTGTGTGTGTGTGTGTGTGTGTGTGTGTGTGTGTGTGTGTGTGTGTGTGTGTGAGAGAGACTGACTGACTGACTGACTGACTGACTGGCAGTTGTGGCTTCTCCATTGTAGGGCCACACTGTGTGTGTGTGAACTATAATCCATGTTCTAATCAAACCATACATTGTGTATCTTTCACTCCACAAGTGCATTTGGCTCTAGTTCTGTGTGGAGGCTTCATCCACCCCATGTGAGATGGACCAATAGCATTTTAGGTCGTTATACTGAGGTGTGGCAGGGTCCTTGTCGAAGCTGAAACGCCCACAGCTAATTGGTGACAATACGGTGTGAGGCGTTGAAGCGTGGGGTTAAGCTAATCGCTCGGCTGCATTCCTGCTCGCCGCATAACCGGAGTAACTGCGTTTTCGATCGATTGACTTGACCAGAAGGCTTGCAATTAAGATCCGCTGAAACACGACATCCAATTGAATTTGGGGTTTGGTTTGTTTGCCAGGCGCAAGGCAAACTAAATGCATGCGGTCACATTAGGCTTCAGCAATAATTTTTCCTTTTGTGTTCCCCCCCCCCCCCCCTCCCCCCACAGGGGACTCTTTCACTCAATTCCGGTTTTCCGAGGAAAAGGACTGGGAGATGGACTCTGTGGCCTCCAGTCAGGTAAATCCATATACTGGTGTTTTTTTGTGGTTTAATAAGTCCAATTTGCTTGGAGGTATTGATTCGTCACAAGCATGACAGACCTTCCAGCATACCATTGTTCCTGCGCTAAATGCAGAGGAATTGTTGAATTTGTGTGACAGTGGAAACACAATGTACGTTTTCACTACAGCCATCATTATGTTTTTTTTTGTTATTTATTTGCAAGTGCATCTGAAGAATGAAACCACATCCACCCACGATTAAACCCAAGGATTTCTTTTCCCAAAATCAATTTGGTATGTGGAGGAAAAAAAGCGAAATTACTTTTGGCGATGGCTGCAGGGATGAAGTTACATTTGAACTAATGTACCAATTTGTTCATGTTCGCTCCAATTGAAGTGACAAGAATAGAAATGGAAGCAAAGCTCTGCCTAGGTTCTTTGATGCTTAGTTGTGTGCCTGTATTATTCCACTATTCAATTCACGTTTTATAAAATAAGTAGTGCGGTCATGTAAGATATATATATATATATATATATATATATATATATATATATATAAAAAATGCTATTATATATGTAAGGGATAATGTACAGCAATCCGGTCGTTATTGCGAAATAAACCTGATGCAGGACCCCGACGCAAAGCGGACCTGCAATAATGACCCGCTCACTGTACATTATCTTGCTTATTACACGGCTACTTACTAAAGAAATCACTAGTTGGTTGGAAATATTGTCCATAGCAATGGTCTGCAGAACCAACAAAGCCATGTAATAAGTAATGATAATACTGAATAATAAAAATAACGGATGAAGTAACCGGTGTTTTAGATGTCTGCGGTGCGTTTGGACCTTGTGGCTTTGGCCCAGTGCCTCCAAGCACTTCCTCTCCACCAGAGACTCAACCTGGAGGCGGAGCTAGTCCAGGTGAGCCACCCCTAGACACGTGAGGCCTCTCGGTCAGAATGAGGATTTATCACAACCCTGCTTTTGAATGTTGAATACAGCCGTATCGGTGACGTAATACTCCAGACACATCTGTTCATTCAGTGTCATCAATATACAAGTGAATTTGACAATAGATTGATGCTGAATTATATTTTTAAAGAACCACAAATCAAATTAGGATAAGAGATGATCCAAATTCCTGTGGTTATGTCACAGTACTATTATTTATTTATAGGTGTCAACACCTTTAGAGTTGCCCGCGGCAACCATTCCACCCAAGCAGGACCCCATCCTGTTGACTCCTCCCATCTCGACTACAAAAGACACCGGCCCCAGACTTGCCTTGGCCGGGAGTCCGCTGGTCGCTACTCCACCCCAGGTGGCCCCTGCCTTGGCCAATCTGTCGCCTGTGGACGACGCAGACGAAGAGCTGGACCGCCTGCTAGGCTTGGACAAGCCCGGTCCAGACGCCACATTGAGCCAGCCTGCTGACACCTACGTTGTTCCACAGGAGGGTGGGTCATTTCTCCAAGTGACATGCAAATAACTTATTTTATTTTTGACCACTCCAGGTATACTTTAAAATGAGTTACTAGTAATTATACATTACCCTAATGGATGGGTCAAACCCATCCAATAATTAGTTCCTGATTTATTTGCATCACTTGTACTTAGGGCTGGGCAATATAAGTGTTGTTTTAAAGGCTGCATTACGGTAATAAAATACTCTTCATTCACATAGAAGTATACAAAAATAGGCTTTACCATGTTGTTTTATTTATTGAATTACAAGAAAACATGCTATACCGGGATAGAAGACTTTGGCCATATCACCCAGCCCTACTTGTACTTATTTCCCCAGTTGCGCCTGAGGAAGTACCAGAGAGGGTGGAGCCCGCCCTGCCCACTAGGACTGAGCCAGCCAAACAAGAAGTGACCGAGGAGGATCTGGAGGACTGGCTGGACAGTATGATCTCCTGACAAGGCTAGTATAGCTATATTACATTATTGAAAACTCTTGAGTCAAGGCCTGGAATGCCTTTGAAAGAATGATCCAGCCACATTTCCAAGAACTGATGCTTGCGTTTGGCTATGTTAAAAAGCCATCGCAACAGACATCGTTATGAATGCGAAACAAGCTGTTTGGAGTGGGCGTCTGAACATTCTTGCTCCCCTGAGATATTAAATGTGATTTTCTTACTCGTGACATGCAGTAGGCACTAAAGAACACGTTCTGGTTTATTGCATTGGTTACTTTATTTATGTCCTCCGTGTTGTCAAAAGAAATTGCCGTTTACCAAAGCGACTACATACAAGTGGCCATTCAAGCAGGAAACCATGTTTGTTTTTCGATAAACAAAGTTGCATCTTCTTGTCTTTAGCTTGTGGGTTTCTGTGGAAGGAAGGGCGAGGCAGACAGGACGCCACAGCTTCAAGAATACCAAACTACCGGTAGGCAACATTTACACAAAGAGCTACATTTTATACAACTATAGTTATTTAATTTTTTTTAATCTTCAATGCCACAAAACTAAATTAACCTGAATCTGCATATAACTAATTCAGAACTAAAGCGCTACAGTGTGTGAGGAGGGACAAAAATGGGCTTTGCATAGTTGCTTAGGTTTTTTCCTTTTTTTTTCCTCATAAGGCACATTGGCAAAAAACAGGTGAGCCATCTCTGATCCTGGAAGAAACGTCACCTGTAACTGTTTCTTCTCTCAGGCATTACAAGTTAAACAGGAAACGAGCAGAGCAAGGTGTACTCACCCCTGCACGTTTAGATTAGTGTATTAAACAATCATCACACATTCTCCATCGTTTGTTTGGTAATACGTTACAGTAATGTTGTGCATATTCAAGTCGTCGCACCGTGAACCCTCCGCATCCACGTAGGAGGACAGCTCGGGGAGGGGGGTGGGTAAAGCAAGTGAGAAGGCAGTAGTCAAAACGAGCCGTTTTGCATAAAAGACGAGTCGTGTCAAGTAGCAGTGTTTTTTTTTGGGGGGGGGTGGTTTGGACACACACAATGTCCGACTTTGACGTTCAAATCGTTGACCATTTCCAAAAAAAAAAGTAAAAAAAACGAAATGATTTGACTTTTGCGCTGCTCATCACTGCAGCAGCGTAGTGTCCTGCCGAGTTCAGACAGTGGTTCCTCTCTCAGAAGGGTTGTTGTTTTTGGGGGTGGAGTGGAAGTGATGCTAAACATGGACTACTGTCCCCATCTAACCCAGCAGGTCTTCGTACTGCTTCCGGAAGCAGTCTCCAGCGGGGAAGAAGTCCCAGCATCTCTCCTGGTACATCTTCCACACGTACGATTCCTGGGAAAGACGCAGAGACACATCAGCTACAGGCGGAAGATGCGCTTCCACTTGATTATAGTAAAAGACGGACTCCATTTGCATCGGGAAAAACATAACCAAATAAAAAAGCATTATGAAAGCAGTCGGTGGATATTTGCTGTGGTGAACAGGACCTCCCGCATCAGCTATAACACATTATGCAAGAGAAGCCCTGCTGGGAAACGCATGAGCCCTTTTTCTTCGCCCCTTAAGTGGACCAGTTGAAGACATGGTGTACATGTCACTTTCTAGTGGGAATAGCAGGGGTGGGACGGTGTAGTACCTGGCCTGTGTGTTCAGTCTCGTCCTTGTTGATCAGGTACATCAGGAAAAACCTGCATTGCAAAGGACATGTCAAAAATGACAGTGTCATTTGGGGGGGGGGGGGGGTTCCTTGTATTTGGCAACAGGTACTCACAGGTAGTTGGCAAGGTTGTGTTCTTGTAAAGTGTGGGTCTCGAACCCATGAGGCGTGCGGTCAAAGTAGTCATTGCCGATGCTGCAGATGAAGCATTTTGTCTAGAAAAAAGAAATGAAGAGCTGAACAGTTTGGGAACTATACATGATGAAGTATTGTATTTTTGTGTTGACCTGTACAACATATTGCTGGTAGCCCATCTTCATACCCGGAGTTTAACCCTTTTTAGTTTTGCTGAAGACGCAGACTTAATTAATGCTGTCGGTGTCGTATGCAGTTGAACTAGGGCTGCAATGATTAATCGTTTATTTATCAAGTACAAATAAACATTTGCTGCTTAAAAAAGGCAGCAATTCAAATGTATGGATCATTATAAATTGAATAATATTGTTTTTCTTGGCTGCTTGTCAGATAAAGCAAGCAAATTTAAGACGTCACTTTGGACTCTGGTAACTTGTGATGGAATTTGCTATTATTTATGACATTTTCTAGAATATCAAAATAATCGTTAGTTGGAGCCCCTTCTCTTACCTCCATGTCTTCTTTCACCTGCTCCTGCTGGTCTCTCAGCTCACCAAAGGCGTCGATGATCAAACCTGTGGAGCGGTTAGCGCCATGGTGAGCTCGGGACCAACGTTCTTTTTACCTTGTAAAGTCGGTGTATATTTCCAAGCACTGCAACGAAGGGCCCACTTACCCTGGATGATGGCCAGGAGGATGACGATGATGAAGAAGAAGAAGGTAATGTCGAAGAGTACGCGGTAGAGTTCGTAGGGGTCGCCGGCCGGGTCCTCCAGCTCATCACCGATGCCGCCGCCGGCTCTCACGCCCACGTACATGTGGAATAGGTAACACTGCCGCAACCACCACAAAGTCAGTCCATCAATTTAGCTTTAAACCTGCACTGTATTCTACTGCAGCTATTTAAACCATTAACAATTTTTCTCTATAGATCGTTTTATTCTGGTCCACTTTTGCCCCCCTGCCCACTGGGAAAATCTCAGACGACAGTAACGGTCTTCTCAAAATGATAAAGCTACAACTCAAGCCACTAGAGGTTGCTAATGAGAAAAATTACATAGTGTAGGTTTAAAGTGCAACTATCAACCACAGAACGCTTATCAAAAATTGTGGGTCTCCTTTGTTTGACTGATCTTTTTTTTTTTCTGATCTCATTTATATGAGAAAAGTAAAATATTATCCTTGCTGAGCTGTAAGCATTTGGCTTAATCAACTATACAGCTGATTATATTCTTATTCTAGTGGAGATTGATCTTGGTACTGGTGCAGGCTTTTGTTCTCCAGACTAAACCTTTAAATAGCAGCACACAGCCATTAGCAATACAGTGTCAAGGTTGTCAATCACACACGCAGAACACAACCTTTTCAGGTAATAGTCATACGACTAATTGCGGTGATGGTAAAGGTTAAGGGGCTACAGGGATACGTGACTCACGTTAACTACAGAGTGAGTCATGAGATATTAGAAATGACCTGGCTAATATCACTTCTTTCACGTCTCAAAACACGAATGAGATGCTCGTTGGCGGCGGCCTTACGGTCATCATGTCGTCACACTTCATGTCGGGCTCATCCTCATCCTCGCTCTTGTTGTAGAACTTGCGGAAGAAGTTGAATGCCACCACGGTGTACAGGTACACCACCACAGCCAGCAGGCCCACCGTCAGCACCAGCTGCAGAGCGAGAGAGATGTTAACATGTGCTCCAGAGCGCCTCGGTAGGTAGCCAGTCACAATTTCATCCCATGACCTACATTGTAAGCAAAACCTCCTCGCCACTTTTACCTTCACTTCAATAGTTAATTTAGAACATGGGAATGCAGATTTGCAGCCATCCTATTGGTGATTAATATGTAATACAAATTAAGGTGTGTCTTCTCACTTCAGCAGTCTTTGGGGCAGTGTTAAAGGACCCCTATTTTAACCGTGAGTGGGATTAGTCAACATTGTGATGTCACTACCATCTAGTATCACCACAGGTCGGAGTGTCCAACCAGATGTATGAGTCGACCCAGTGGACTGTACCAACTGGTAGGCTTATCTATCCATCATACATCTGGGTGGACACTCACCACTTGTGAGGTCACCAGAGGGTAGTCACATGACAATTTTGAAATGGCTTGTAACAGCTAATCACACTCACCTGGTGGTAAAATAGGGGCCCTTTAACTGAAAGGCAAATCTCACATTATCAAAGCCAACATCACCGCCACTTTGCCCCCCCCCTGGTGGCCGGCCACTTGCCTGCTTGCCGTTGTGTGTGACTGAGGACAGGATGGTGCGCAGCGTCTTGAATCCCATGGCAATGTCCAGCAGGTGGGCCGCGAAGAAGAAGTTGTTGAAGTGTCCGAAGATGGACATGGTGGTGTACCAGATCAGATACAGAAAGTACTGCCCAGAGAGAGAGAGAGACGCATCATAACATGGTTTACCATTCCACTCATGCTAATCACTTTGCCAGTAGAAATTACTTAGTTAGATTGGTATCTTAATGAACCCTTATCTTGCCAGGAAATTACAACATTACAATTTTTTTACGCCTTTGCAGCGTTAGCCCTTGTGTTGGATCTATTGGAGGACCTCTGCAGACTTATGAAGAATATACTAGGGCATTGGTTATGCTATTAGCCTATAGTTATAGCATAACGCTATACATATTCTGGAAATGTCAAACTCAAACAAAAATGTGTGAACAACACACATACTGGTTAGTCTGGTCTTTAAAAAAAAAAGGGTTTCAAGCAGGGGCTGTTCTATTGGCTTACATTGTCGGTCAAAACCACACCCATCTTCCAGATGTAGTACTTGGTATCAATGGAGCTCAGCCTGTTGGTCAGAAAAGTACAAAATAAATGCATGTTGATTGTATACACCAACACATGTTGTAAAACTACACATGTACTCTTTTATTGTGTCATAATGCAATTCAACATAACCAGGCTGTGAGAATATATGTTGAAGAACATTCAAGAAACAATGAGCTCTTCATCCCTCCATGTGAGAAAGTCATGGACACACCCCTAGAATAAGATTATCAACTTTTTGTCCATCACAACCATTGTTAGCTAAATTAAACACAATTTCAACCCCATTGCCTTCAATCAGAACAGATTTTATCGCCATCTGGTGGCCAAATGGTGTCATTCAATTCTATCCGCCCAGATCTTTCAATAGAGGGGTCAAATGTCAAAATTGAACAATGGGTTCTAGAGATATCCACCAGTGTCATCATTTTTGTATTAGTTTTATTTGGAGACTCTGCCAAAACCACTATCTTTGCTGTACTTCACTTTATTGGCATCAAATATTGACCCAGGTACACATCAGATGTTATGCTATGGCCCTATAGTGCTACCAACTGATAATGCACTAGGTGGTATTCACTCTAAAACATGTGTTTTGTGTTCTAGCTTTATTCACTGTGACCCAGTAGCATCCACATTGATTTTTTCACTTCCACAACAATGTTGTTACAGAGGTGTCATCTTTCTTTTGGTACCAAGTTTACATATGAAAGCCCTTGCAATTGTGGAGATATACTCTGTTCACTTTGGGTATGTTATTTTCGGCAAAAACCTGAGAAAGCTTGCTTATATCTTATCTTAGGCTTCTTTTTTTTTACTTTGTGCATTTAAGTGGACCAGGGTCAATCTACCATGTAATTTGTATCACTTTTTAGTTGAAATACGTTTTTTTTCAAACACTCATCAGCATCTTGGTTCTCACCAGGACACTAGGGAGGCCTCCTTCTCCACCGTCTCGATGGTGGGGTCAAAGTCCAGCACGCTCTTATCCAGGCCCAGCAGCTCCGCGATGCGCTCGGCGCCATACATGTCCCCGTATTTGTTGATCACCTGTGAACACAGTTCGGGAGGGGGGGGGTTCATTGCTAAACTATCCATCATGTAGAACATGGATATTGTTATTTTATTATATAAAAGGTAGATTGAGTGTATTATCGTGGTGATTGAATAATAAATAACCAACTGACCTTGCGCTTGATAAACTTGTCCCAGTAGTTATTGGGGAAGGATCTACAAAGTAAGTCAAAACATAAAAATCTACAATACCTGCAGAAACATTTGGCTTGATAACGATATCTAGTATATATGCACCAGAAGCATTGACTACACATCCACTTACGACGTGTTGATGACCAGTCTGTCCCACTGGCCCTTGATGTCGTCATCTGAGGGCTGCTCCGTGATGTAGAGGCCGTCAAACTCCAGCTTGCGAGCGATCTCCTTCTCTCTCTTGAACACCACCAGAGGAACCTGCAGGTCAACAAACATGGGGAGCTTTTGAAGGATGTAAATGATCTACATTTCTCTGTACACAGGGCCCCAGGTATATTGTAAAGGATTTTCATTCAGGACTTTCCTTTTCTTTTTTAACGTGGGAATAAAAGATGGAAGGCTGTGGAATAGTTAGTTTGGAAGAAGTCTTGAATCTATTCTTTCATCCGACACATTCTTTAACACCTGCTAAATCCAGGGCTGGGAAACACTTTTTGTCTCATCACGTTAGTGAATTCATAGTTCGGAGTTATAGTTCTATTATTTCAAAGATAAAAGTGTCGGAGCATTGTTGAGAGAGAGAGAGAGATCAATCTTTAAAGTGCAGGATCTAAAAACATAAAATACCACAGAGGAATGCATCCACTACACACGTCCCAAATATCTTGTCCAGAAAATGTCAAAAAGTATATTAATATACATCTCCAAGTCAGCTAATACAATCAGATGTACTGTCGCTGTAATGTGATTAATTGCCATTATTTACATTGGCAGGCGCATTCATGCTAAATGCTCTTCGGCAAAATCGATAATAAAGTAATTTTGCCAAATTACGTATATTGGTAATGAATGTTTTAGTGAAGCCAGCAGAGAGAGAGTTACTATGGTTTAATCACCCAGACTGGTATTGTCATTTAATGCACACCTTGATAACCCTTAATAACATAATTTGAAGTAAATTAGGGATTTCTGAAAATAACTAACCTATGGTGAAGAATGTGTGTTGTACACTGTTCTATGTTTGTGATTGCATTCTTATTTCATTTAATTAGTATTTATTTATTAATTCATTCTTAATTATTGGATATTTCATTTAATTAATTTCAAGTTATATGTATTATTATTATTATTATTATTATTATTATTGTATATACTGCCATATGTTAAATTTTTTTTGGGGGGGGAGGTTCAGTTATGAATGTACAATGTATACAATCAATCCAAGACGTATTTCTGTTGTCCATCACTTCAAGTAGTCCCAGTAGGAGTAGTATTAGTAGTATTAGTAGTAGTGTTGGGCAGGGAGCGTCCGTACCTTCAGGTAGTAGTACCCCACCAGGCAGAGCAGAGAGATAACGGTGTGGAAGATGGCCATGAAGCGCAGCGTGGGCGCCATGTAGCCCGTGCTCTCCTGCAGCACGAACTCGTCCATGTCAAACAGGGTGTTCTCGTCGTCCTCTTCCTCGTCCTCGCCGCTGCTGCTGGCCCAGGGGTCCTCATCATCGTCCGCCTCCGCTGCCTCCGCCGTCACCTGGGGAGACCACCCGTCAATGTTTGACAATCACAAAGAAACGACTAACAGACCTTCTTGTTGTCATTCTTGCTACTAACACTAAGCTACCAGCTGCATTGCGGAGGCTCAAAAAAGTGCTTGCAGGCCTTTTTATTTTCTATATGCTACTACTGTCCTGTACTTTCTGCGGTGACACCCATATTTCCCATCTGGCATTAATAAAGTACCATCTCATCTTATATTTGTATTAGATTGGCTCTCGTGTTAAAACAACTAAATCATCACTGATCCAAAGGCTGTTGTTTTTTTTTGGGGGGGGGGGGGGGGGTGAGTCAATTCTGGCAACAGTTTGGAAAGCACGTATGTTAAAGGTACCAAAACCGGTATCTTTATCTTTTTACCTTGTAGAAGAGAAGAATGAAGTTGATGGCGAAACACACAAACAGAGCTAGGAAGCGCAGGTTGTAGAAGTTGCGAGCCAGATAGTTCTATGGATAGAAAGACAGATTTTGTATCAATGACAAAACGACTGAATGTATGTAGCCATCTTTGAGAACTCAAATAGTCACGGGTCATCACCCAGGGCCCAGTGGATAAAGGTGCATCTATGCTCACCAGCATCTTGATCAGATACACGTGCAGCACAGCAAAGACACAGGACATGAAGGATGCAGATTCCTCCTTAGGCGGTCCTGATTCTGCCTTGGACTTCCCCTCGGCTGCTGGTTCCTTAGACTCCTCCTTTGGCTTGTCCTCCTTCTCCTGGTTCTCCGTGCTATACGGGGACACAGTTTCACTTTTAATCGTCTGGTGGTAATAAATCATCGGGTATTCAGACTCCGCCCTCCCACGGCGATTTTACTCACTCCGCCTTCTCCGATTCAGCGTCTGGTTTTTCAGCCCTTTTAATGGCAACGGATGACATTTTCTGCAAAAGAAAGGCAATTGAAACATGCCCCTGCCATTCGGTGGAGTCACGGTGTACAACACCATTCATTGTGGCTGATGTTTACATTTACCCTTTTCTCTGTACTCTCTGCGATTTCAGACACGTCACCCAGGCCCAGCTCCACATGCTTCCCTCCTTCCTTCTTGGGAGGCGGGTTCAGCATTTCCATCATCATGTCTACTTCCGATTTGTCAGCCGGTGCCGCTGTGGCCAAGTCTATGCCCGCCGAGGTCTCGCCCGCCTCGGCTTTGTCCCCCTCCATCGCGTCGCCATGGATACCAAACTGGGTGGGGTCGGGCATGCTGCCCAGGATATCCGTCACCTTGATGTTCTTGGCGCCCTCCACCAGGCCACCGCCGAACATGGAGGACCAGATGAGGTGGAAGAAGCCAAAGACCAGGTTGTAGATGCCCTTGAAAAAGCCTGTGAAGAGCATCCAGAAGAAGGAGAAGAAGCCCACGATCATCTCTTTAATCGTCAGCTTCTTGACCTTCTTGAGCTGCTTGCGAATGCTGCCCAGCGACATGGCCTGGCAGACGTTCGACACCTTTTTCTTCAGTGCGCGGCACGCGCTGGTGAAGGCCGACACCGACTCCTGGGCGCCCTCCTCCTCCAGCTCGTCCAGCAGGCTGTACGTGTCTTCCTCCTCCTCCTCCTCGGGCCGCTCCACCGCGTCGGGCTCCGAGATCTGCGAGGCCAGCTGCATCTCAAAGATGGTGTCCTCGCAGAAGTTGACAAACATCTCCATCTTCTCGCTCTCGGTGCCCTCGTTGACCACGTCGAAGATGAACTGCCGCTTGGACTCCTTCACCTGCGGCTTCTCCCACTGCTCGCGGCTCGACTCGCTGATCTCAAAGTACACGCGCTCGATGCGCTTGGCGCTGCCGATGATCTCGATGCGCCCCAGGTAGGGCTCGAAGTAGCTCAGCATGCTCTCCGCCAGGTCCATGAAGGCGTCCAGGCGCGAGTCGTGCGGCATGTGCTCCGAGAGGTTGGTCAGCAGCACCGCCACGTTGAAGCCGATGTCCTTGGCGGGCTCGTGGAAGCGCTCCACAAACTCCTCGTAGTTGAACATGTCGTTCTCGTCCGCCTCGGTGCAGGAGAGCAGGAACTCGATCTCCGACTGCGTGTACTGCTTCTGGCTCTCCATGGACTTCTGGAACTCCTTCTTGGAGATGATGCCCTTGCAGTCGGGGTCGTACTCCCGGAAGTTGTCGGAGGTGGTCAGGTCCTTCAGCTTGAGGAACATGTCGAAGAACTTGAGGATCATCTCCACGTTGTTGGACGACTCCACCAGCGTGTCCACCATCTGCTTGCCAATGGTGCCGTTCACCACGTTGCCTAAGGAGGTTCAATACATAGTTCATGTCAGGGCAATATATCGATATGATGATATGAGACTAGATAGTCTTAAGTGTTGTCTTTACCTGGTTTTAAAGGCTGCATTAGAGTAAAGTGATGAAAAAAATGAGAAAGTACTCAGTACTTCTCATTTGTCAAGTATTTAATTCACACAGGAGTAAACAAAAAAAAGCTTTACCATGTGGTTATTTTATATAGAATAATTATTTATTGAATTACCAGAAAACATGCTATATTGTGATCGTTATCGAGATATTAAATGACTAAATCAGGATAGAAGGTTTTGGCCATATCGTCCAGCCCTAGTTGACGACGTTCATGACAGAACAAAACTAAACTAGGCTTTTAAAGGGATTCAAAGCTATTGATAAGAATGAGCCACCTTAAAGAAGCAGGAAAGTGCAAACAAGTTCTGTTTACAGTGAGGGGAAAAGTAAAGTACCGCAAATAAAATTGTGAAAAGTGGCACATTTAACACCACATGTTGTATCGAGAGATTTATGTTCCTAAGGTGAGGACAGAGACCTATAGGGAGGCAGCGGTACCGTCTACGGTCCTCGCCTCTGGTCAGTCTGCCGGAGGAACTGACGGCACCGCAATCTATCAACCTTTTTAGACAAATTCTGATTTCTGAAATCAGATTATTTTTAAATAATGATCTTAAACTTACTTATATTTTATTGTTGTTTTTTTCTTGTTAAGTACTTTGTATTCCATTTTTTGCACAATACAATTAATCAATAAAATGTATTCTATTGATTTGTTTACAATTTTATTGATTAATTTTAGTTTGCCAGCATTCTTGTAGATCTAAATAATGCAACATTATATTTGCATAATGCTATTTATTATTCTTATGCCGCAGATTTATGCCCTTACCTTCCAGCAGAGACAGCATCATTACAATCATGTCCTTTTGCAAATCCATCAGCTCCTTCAACAGCTCAATCTGACTGGAGTCCTGCAAGAGAATCATGGGTCCTTTTACAATAAAAGTTCCCAAATCTCTGGTCCAACATTTTCTTAAAGGGTTAAATTATGGTTGAACTGACTGAGACTAACTAAGAATTAGATATTTTTCTAACTTTTTTTTACTGGATTAATTTTATATTAAAGAATGGAAAAACAAAATGGTTTTGTGAATCCATTGAAGTGTTCATTCATTTTAAGATGGTGGACGCATACACACATGATATTCAAAGTGTGAAACTTGTGCTGTGAACACAAAAGGGGAGTTCTTCGTCACTGTTCTTCATCTTGAAAGGGTTAGGGGATTTTTCAACCTGGACTCTATTTTCCCATCATTTTGGGTCTCAGGGACTAAAATGGACAACAAATTGGTGCAATTGGTCCAGTATTGAGCGAGAGTGCTTCAGCCGGTCTGATTGTTATTGTGTCTAACCAAGTCTCACCAAGGAGAATTCAGAGCTAGACTTCTTGGCACTTGACACAATAACAAACAGGATTAAGCGAAAGCTATATCTCTGTAGGGATCCTTTCCATAATGTGGTCAGACACTTATACCAATAACAATCTGAGCCTGTCAGTGGCAAAACAAGCACTTTTAGAGGACGTACGTTGACGGGGCGCTAATACCCCATAGTTTTACATTGCTGCCCATTTCGCGGCTGACAGCTAAAGCCCTCTCGCTCAATACTGGACCAATTTCAACAAATGTTGTCTGCATTAGTCCCTGAGACCCAAAATGATGGGAAAATAGGTTCCAGGTTGAAAAATCCCAAAGGACCAAACCAAAATGGACATACGGGTAAAGCTGTCGCTTACCTGAGACAGCTTCATCTGCATGTTGGCGAAGACATGCAAGAAGCCCACCACGGCATCCCAGAGTCTGCTGTGAGCCAGACTCTGCTGGTTTCCGATACAGGGGCCCTGAAGGGTGAACAAGAGGGGGGGGGGGGACAAAATCATGTTAAGGAGCACACAATCACCGTAATCATGGAGAGCAAGAGAGCTGATGCAGCACAGGTAGGAGCTGAAGGGAGGGGGTGTCTGGTAGGAAAGGGCAAATAGGAGGAACTGAATGCTAATTTGATTAATATCACGCGGATGCCATTCAAATGAGAACCTTACATTCTTAAAATGACGCCAGATTGTGATTGTTCCATTAATAGTTTGCCGTCATTGAGATCGTCTACACGTATTGTGATGGTTCAAACGTATGACCGTCCAAATGATTGCCAGCGCTTTAGCTACAAACGGTGAATACGGTTTGATTTAACTCAAGGGTTCATCCGCTCTGTAAATTGTGTGACGTATTGCAAACAGCTAGAGCAGAGGTTCCCAAACTTTTGACTATTTGTCAACGCATTTTTTTTTTTTAAATCACAAACTGTTCCAACATATTTACATGTGTGCTAAGCCTACATTTTGATTTACATAGGTTGGCACATTGAATTCATAATCCTTTAACATTCATTGATTTGTTTTAAGCATTTCTTTTTTTATTGGTTTGATTGAAATAAAATACATGTATTATTAAGACATGAACTAAGTACTAAATACTAATACTAATGAACTAATACTAATGTATTATGACATGAACCATTCAATCCCTTTTAGTAATCCGTCATGATTTTTTTTTTCAATTGAAAGGCCTCTCACGGCCCACCTGCAGTACCTCCGCTGCCCACAGATTGGGAACCACTGAGCTAGAGACACACTTCAAGTGTTCCCTTCAAAACCCATCTGATGTCACATTTTCACCTCCTACACCCGAGCCACATCACCTCGCTATTTCGTTTCAGCTCTGGGGGGACATTACCTGAATGTATTCAGTCAAGGAGTTGAAGATCTGCTTGGCCACGGCCAGCGCCCTGGAGAAGTTGACTTGTCCCTGCTCATCGATGACTTCCTTCCCAGAGTAGTACCAGTAGAAGTCGCTGATGGATTCCTACAGAGCAGGAGCACAATGTCAGGAACAAAGAGGACCATGAAGAGAAAATGAAAGGATGGAGGTGACACAAGTTTGAACACATTAACCTTTGTGTGTGTGTGTTTATATATAATATGTGTGAGTGTGAGTGAGACAGAGAGAGTGAGAGAGAGTGTGAGTGTGTGTATCCGTCCCACATACCTGCAGGCGGAGAAGGTAGTCCACCGTGCTGATGATGATGTTGACTGTCATAGTATTTCCCGTCTGGGTCCTTAGGAAATTCTGGAAATCTAACAAGCAGAGAAATCGTGCAGAAAAACCCTAAGAAATGCCTGCTCTCTCTTTCTCTCTCTCTTTCACACTCTGGCTGTAAAGTGAATGAAGTGGAGGAGTAAAAGGGTCTCACCTCCGTTGTGTCCCTCACACAGGAGTTGCAAAAAGCGGAACAGATCCTTTGTGAACTCGTCGTTCTGTAGCACTTTGGACCCTTTGGGTGAGAAGGAGAGATGTTCAGGAGGACGGACTGGAGGGTTCGAACGCGGCCGAAAGACAATATGCAAAAAGGCGACGCGATGACTACTCATCATAGTACGACGGAGCATGAAACTGAGCCCTTTAAAAAAAGCCCTCTGTGTGAGGCAGGCAGGCACAGATCTCTAAAGGGGGTTCGACAACAGTTTCGACGGCCTAACGTCCAGGGCCACTTTAGATTTCAGCACGTGAATCCAAAGCGCTGATTTTTATAAAAAACAAAGACATTTTTTTTGTTTGTTTAAATGTGCTCGTACATCCACTCTACGGTGGACGTCCAGGGCATTTCAACAAGCCATCAGTAGAATAAGAAACAGCTTTGTGAAATGAGCCGCGCCAAAGCCGAGCCGAAAAAAGAAATAAACGAATAAACAAAGCGTTGCGGAGGCCACCCACGCCCCCTGGAGGGCAGCATCGATACAGCTCACACACTGTATCTGGGCTACTGCGTTAGTAGCTGTTGCGACATTTACCACGCAATGGGACAGGCAATGACTGGATCCAAAGGAGCGCGTCACACACAAACACTTGGCATGCATAATGAACAAACCCGCCCTCCTCCTGCACATTGCACATATCTCAGAGGTTAGTGCACTTTACGCTGAGAGCGAGAGCGAGAGGGGGTGGAGGGAGGGGGGGGGGGTGGTTAATGAAGGTGGGGAAGGGATGGGTGGTGGAGGTTGGGAGGTCAGGAGGTTAGTAGTTATGGCGCATGAAGCAGGACAGGTTGAACGTATGCAGGAGCGACTTGATGGCAGCACGCCGGGCCTAGCCGCTAGCCCACCTCGGCCATCCGCACGGGCCGGATCAAACTATTTACCCCGCTTGGTGTGGACTGCAGCGGCGATGAGGCGGCAATTTTTTTTTTTTTTTTTTTTTTTTTTTTTTTAAATGACAGGGAGGAGACGGACCGACAGACAACAACGGAGGTAAGCAAAAAAGAGAAGAGGACATTTGGTTACAGCACAGAGGCGGGGGACGGGAGGTGGGAAGAAGAAGAAGAGGGGTATGAAGACATTGTTGTATGAAGTCATTGTCATGTTGCAAAAGGACATTGTCGTGCAGTAAAAAAAAATTTTTTTTAAAAAGGAGTACATTTAAAATTATAATTGAGGAGAGCTGTTGGAGAGGACCGTCGTCAGGACGCAGCACACAGACATCTACATTATCGTGATCAACTCATCAAATCAGTGATAGGACTCACACATACACACACACTCAGGGAATAATGGATTGGTTAAAGACAAACACATGTGAAAATGAACAGCAGAGGAGATGAGAAGACAAACTTAATTTCTAATGACAAGAGATAAGTGGAGTATGTGTGTGTGTGTACATGATACCCAATGCATATGATTTATGTATATTCAATTGTATATAAAAAGCTATATTGTTATAATTCATTTGGGATTGTATAGATGCTACAATATACCGTTGTGTTTTGGTTGAAAACTGCCGTATATTGAAATGTGATGATAGGCTCTGACATAATAATTTTGCTTGCTCCGACATTAAGGCCAAAAAACGCCCTGAACAACTGTGTGTATGTAGCCTACCATCCATCAACATCACACCTAGGTCCTGACAACACTTACCCGATCCTTCCTCTGATGCCATCCCAAGTCCTTCTGCTTTATTCTGCCTTTCAAATGCATTCAAATCCAGGACACTAACAAAAACAACAGCAAAAAACACCATTTAATCAGAATGGAATGGCCTTGGTTGAAGTGCTTTATTTACTTATTGATCGCCGTACCTGCAAGACTGCATGAGTCCTGAGAGACTTTTGAAAAAGCCTGCGTCTCTTTTCTCTTTCAGGTAATCAAGCATTTTCTGCAATGAAAACAAAAAAATAATTGATCAATTTGGTCTGGTCGGGAACATGTGTGCAAAAATGTTTGTGCCCATTTTGTTGTATACTCAAATTATACAAAAAACAAACAGAGTATGTGTAAGGTCTTTAATCTCTAATCATAATATAAGGGATAGCTAGAACACAAATGTGTGAACCCATTCACCAAACAGGGTTGCACGGAAATTAAAATGGTCCCAGGTATTGGAGCAAAAGCATCGACTTAAACACATGACGCACACAGACCACATATGGAAACAAAAGGCCAAGGGATGTTTAAACGGCGTGAGTCACCTGTTGAACTTGCACGTTGCCTCCGTTGAGGACGGAAATGCCCAGTTTGAGAGTGCAAGTCACCATTGGGCCGAGTCGACCTGACACACACACACACACACACACACACACACACACACATACACATACACACACAATAAGAGCTGTGAGTCCACATACTGTGGTAGAGGAGTGTGTCTAATGGTGTGTCACTTGAGATGCGTCAAGACAGCGTGCGTGACCCACTCCATTGTTTTCCTTTGGGGAAAGTGGTGTGGCAATTTCTGGGGGGGTGGGGGACTTGCCTCGCTTCCAAGTATAAATTATTTCAACTCTGAAACCGGAGTGCCGCATCACGTTACACGACCAAACCAATACATTTGCAGTACAGTCCAAAAAGACAGAATGTTTTAAGATGAGGGTGATTTTTGTGTGTTTTAAACTTGCCGTGCTCGAGGACACAACGCCCCAAGTGAACGCACCTTGAGGGGGCTCAGATGTGTGTGTGGGAACAGGTTATCTTTTTTTTTATTTGTATCATTTCTTTGAGCCCACACTGATTACACAAATAAATGACTTCAACAGTAATGCTTTAAAGCTGTAGGTCAAATTTGAGAGTTGTTAAGAGAGAACAGATTTTGAAACTACACAACCCAAAAAAAAGCTGCCCCTCCCTCCCTACCATTGGCCATCAAAAGGGCATTCACACCTGTGATTGACAGGCAAGATGGATTTTGAACGAATCAGGAAAAAGAATGACCTGATTGGTCAGAAATGAGCCTGGAGTGATCTAAACTTTATTGACTATGGCATTTCTAACAAATTACACTCAAATTATAGCTCTTAAGACTTACCTACAGCACATTTTAATAGTTTATCCATTCTCAATATTTTAGTATCAAATGGTGAAATATACACTGTTTACCCATCACCCAGCTCTAGCTGGGTGGGCGTCTGCATGGTGTTGTATACACATGCAAAGCTTTATACAACAGAAGGGGCCGTGCTTCAATGTGTTTACCTTTACTGGCGCTGATCATCTGTAGCACCATCTCTGCGGCGCCACGGGCATGCAGCCTAGCCTGCTGGTACAGGATCTTCTGCTTCTCCATTTCCTTTTCCTGAAGGGGGAACACACACAATAAGAGACAGACAGGTAAACACAGCTGCTTAACGGCTGTGCATATTGCACACGCAGAGAAAATAAAAGCTGCCCAAACAGCTCACCTCAAATGTCTTCTCTTTCTCTTCATCCTCTTCTTCTTCCTCATCCTCAGCACAACTCTGCAGAAACAGAAAGAGTTGTGCTTTTTCCCCCCCTTCATTTTAACATTACAATTTTATACATTTGCCACCAAGCACCCTTATTCTCATCTACATGAACTTAACATGCCAGCTACCTTCGCCATCATGTCCGCATAAGCAATATACAAAGGATCTTCTTCCAAGTGACTGTAAAGAAGCAGAGATTTGAATGTCACAATCTGTGAGCACAATCATTCAGCGTCACACACAAAAGAAACATACAGAATGTATTATCAGAAAGCTGTGCCATTTGACTTCCAATGTAAAACAAACCAAAATATTCGATCAGTTATATAATCGAGGCATATCCGAATAACACTACTGGCGTCACAACAACAACTCTGAAAGAAAACAAAGCATGTAAATGGACAACACTGAGATTGGTTCCCTGTGACATGTGTGACGTCACCTTCTCTCTGTGAGCGCGTTGTGGCTGAAGTGGAGAATGAGCTGGTGGAGGGGGTCTGGCTTGACCTCCGCCTCCTCCTCTTCCTCCTCCTCCACAATCTTCATCGGGGTTTTCTGCACAGGAGTGCACAGGCATTCAATGGAGTCGGCTTAGTAAAACGCACAGCGTTCATTGCACAACCCACACAATGACAGTTTTTAGTTGTTTTCCCTACTACTGTCAAAATGTCTGTTCTTTCAAATTGTAGACAAAAAGAAAAGAAAAACACTGTTTGAACCTCATACTCACGTTGGGTGATGGAAAACACATAGAAGCAGCATGGACACTTAACTGGCACATGCACATAAATGACCCCCTCCTGGTGGGAAGGTAGGGTGGAATGGGAGGGATGGGGCGAGAGGGTTAACACGCAGGATAAACGCGGCGGGATGGACTCATGCACGCTACAGCAGTCAAGCGGCGCTGAAAGCATGGGGGCAATATGACAATGAGCAGGACCCCAAAACAAAACAACAACAAAAAAACCTACAGATCCTGACATTACACCGAAGCTGCACTCAGTGGGATCAGAATGACCAATCGCCAAGATGCTGTATTGGTAGACTTGGAAAAGTGTTTTTTCGACACTTCTATTCGATAGCATGATGGGCTGTACGGGTAGCCGATAACACATGACAATGTGTATAATAATATTCTACAGTGGAAATGAGATCTGCATCTGCCTCCGTTGATAAGGACCTAAGCATGGAATACCACAAGAATACGCAAGCATGCCACTGATGCCACGATTACCACGGTGACCACAGAGACGCAGAGGAACGCAAACGCCACGCGACACTTACACTACAGACTTACAGGGGACAGCAGAGACGTGAACCACAACTGATGGCCTTCATCCAAAACCTGACGACGACATAAATGTCCCCAGAAAATAAAACGGTACACAAAAAAAAAAAAGTAACGACTAGCGATGGGTGGTGGGTGGGGTCCCCTTGCGACAAGCCCCGTTCCTTACCACTGCTGTTAGATAGCAGATATAGCCCGACTTTCTAGCGCCGCCGCCGCCGCGTGCACCGGTGCCTGCCCTGCATCTCCTCAGTTGATCATGCAGCCTCTGACCCCTGACCGACCTCTGCTTGGAGGACTTTGCGCGGCTTGAGCGGGCGGCGCCCCGGGGCGGGGGGGCGGGGCGGACCGCCCTGCTGGCGTGCGAGCGCTCCCAGGGCTCGACGGGCGCGGAGCTAAAGAAGCACTCGGCAGACAGAACCGGCGGGAGGGGGGCGCCAACGCAGGGCGCGGGCGTGGGCGCTGTGTGCGAGAAGCGCGGGGGCCGGGCGAGCCCGGTACTTACGGCCAGGTCCTGAACTAGCTTCTCCTCAAAGGAGTTCTCCTCTGCCTCTATCCATAGCCTCTGATAGCCGGGGATGAAGAGGTTGATAGAGCGATGCCTGGGGAAGGGGTGGGGGGAGGTGGAGGAATGGAAAGGAGGAGGAGGGGGGGGGGCGAGGAGGGAGGTGGAGGAATGGAAAGGAGGGTGGGAGGGGGGGAGGGCAGAGTGGTGGAGTTAGGGTGGGTTTCTGGTGGGATTAGGAGGAGACAGGAAGGAGAGATGTAGAAGGAGTTGTGGGTGGGGTGGTGGGGGTTACAGGAAGTGCAAATTCAGGCAAGGGTTGTGATTGGTCGATGCGGGACCCA
The DNA here is from genome assembly GCA_030340625.1 of Merluccius polli. Taxonomy (NCBI): domain Eukaryota; kingdom Metazoa; phylum Chordata; class Actinopteri; order Gadiformes; family Merlucciidae; genus Merluccius; species Merluccius polli. The sequence goes on along the minus strand of JAOPHQ010001423.1, from coordinate 291,989 downwards.
CTGGCTCTTCTGACTGGTCACTTTTGGTCACTGAATAACCTGAATGTTACTTTCAACTGGCTGTGAAATTTTGGCAAAACAAAAATGTACATAGAGGGGTAGATATGTCATCGGAACCCATTTTGCTGTTCCTAGCAGGGACAAAACATGTATTGTTGTTAGCACATTTACACGTGACACGAGATGTACATTTCCTAAATAAAAACACAAAAACTGCACTGTAAAATGTCACATGCTTTCGAGTGTTGGATGACATAACAACACTAACAGATCTCAGTATAATAGTGGGAAGGAAAATTAGACAAAAAGCATAACAAATCAGAATGGACATCAAACTGATCAAAACTCAAAAAACATTCCTTGGTAAATCAGCCCCTTTAGCCCATCTTTTTTTCCCATCATGTACTACTACTTCTAAGTGGTAATCGATCCAATCACTTTTTGACTACTTGCTCATTCTATCTGACCAATCAGAATTAGCAGTGCAAAGAGCTGACAGTTGGTTGCCGGGGCGTAAGGTCGATCCAAGGCCTGGTGGATGGAGGAAGGGAGTGGATTGAGCAGATGAAGCATTCAGCCCCATAGTCTCCATTTACCGTCAGCAGGGAGAACAGGCGGTCAAAGCTGGAGGCTTTGAATGCCCTTTCCAGCCAAACCTCCCGATAGCCGTTCAGGAAGTAATTATTATTTTTGTATCTGGGAGAGGATGGCGGGGTGTGTTATGCAAGAGAACGACACAAAGGAAAGAGAATGTCATTAGGGAGGCGATGTAAGTGCTTCATATGGGCAAACATTCAAGAAACAAGACCACGCACGCACGCACACACGCACACACACACACACACACACACACACACACACACACACACACAACCCCCAATACTACTGGCACATAGGATCTGGTTAGTTTGAGAGACAAGTTGCACGACATGTACACGCACCTGTCACTATTTCATTAGATCTGACATTCCTCTATGATCTTCTGTTATTGTGGTGGTCGGGGTGTTTTGCGGTGTGGGCAGTGGGACGTCCTACCTGGGTAAGTTGTAGAGGGGGGCCATGCGGAAGCAGGCCACCACGGCGCGCTTACGCTGTTTGGACAGCAACTTCTGCCACACACACTTCTTGTTCCTCAGCGGCTGCTCCACCTGGACGAGCGAGGACCACGGACGTTATGGCACTGCTCTCTAAGTCACTAAGTGCTCAATCCAGTCGAAACCCATCGGATTCACAAATACAACAGTGCAAGTTCAACCCTTTCTAGTGTCTTCAATGTCCAGTTGATGATCTAATGCTATTTATTTATTTGAATGTTTGTTATCTGGTGATTCTTTTTTTTTTACTTCACTGTAATGTGACCCTGAGTGTCCTGAAAGGCAGCAGACAAATATTGATACCGTTATAACTTCATAACTAACTAGCTTGTTAGAATTAGCATAAATGATGAAAGCAAGCAACAGGTCATGACCTATACCAAAAAAAAAGATTTGTAAAAAACAAAGGGTTACCGTGTGTGTGTGTGTGTGTGTGTGTGGTGTGTCTCTGTACCTGCTCCAGGTGGAAGACCGCAGCAGAGATGCTCTGAACCCTGTCCACGGTTTGGTCGGGGTCTGCTGGCTCCTCGCTCTTCACCATCACGTTGCGGTACAGGTTGATCTGCCACTGCACCGCCGGGTCGTCAGACTGACAACACAGCGACAACACAGCTGTCATCAGGTTTGAAATGACGAGGTCATTGGCTACCAGGGGAGAAAGTATTTGGCTACACCGGGGACATAACACCGGTCATAGAGCACATACAAAAAAAAACATCTAGGGAATAAATATAAAATAGTTAACGTTAAATCAGTAAACTTAATACATGTGAGTAATAGTGAAATTAAATGACGGTATTATTCAATCAAATTAAAAATGTTTTAAGGAGGAGCTGTTGAGCCCAGTGTGCTTTCATGTCTCCACACGACGAGACCCACCTTGTCCTGAAGATGGAGATTCTGCCGCAGGTGGTCCTTCACTTCATCGTCTGTGTCTTTCTGAGTTGGGAGAAGGGAGGTGAGACGCAAAGAAATCCCATGAGTCCATGACAACATGAAATGGCCTTCAGACTAGAGCATGTCTTACTTGTAATATTACATATCGTTGGGTGAACCGGAATAGTAGAGGTGAACAAAAGAGCCGTCTATGATCTGTGTGTGTGTGTGTGTGTGTGTGTGTGTGTGTGTGTGTGTGTGTGTGTGTGCGTGCGTGCGTGCGTTTGTTGCACTCACCAGGCTGTACCGGATCTTGGCCAGCGAGATGAGCTCCTGGTCTCCTGGGGTGCACATGTTCAGGCCGATGGGCAGCAGCTTCTTCAGCGCCGCCACGATCAGCGACGTCTGGATCGAGTAATACTCACCACGCCGACGCTTGTGCTTCCTCTCCTGGTCGCCGCCTGACTGCAAGGAAAAAAATACTTAGAAATACATAAGGTGAACTGAGGGCGTCAAGATCGCTAAATGCCGTCATGCTGCCCAACCGCTGATACCGCCGGTCTTTTAAGGACAATACCGGTCTGACATCCGTAACATCTGTTACCAAGATCATTATCATATCATTTACTTCAGCACAGCAAAGTAATGTTGCCTAGTTTCAACAAATACCCAACGGCAATAATAAACTAGAAAGTGAAACTCGAATTAAGCTGTGTTTGAGAACACCACGGCTGTGGATTGATTTCAGGGTTTAGCTGCATCTCAAGTAGTGAGTTGCAGTAAGTAACCTGTCATCATAGAACAAAACAACATCAACAATGCATGCATCTTCAAGACTCAGCCATCCGGACTCTGAGGTTCTTGGACATAAATCCGGTGCGTTCGCCAAGTCTAGAGCTTTGCTCAAACCAGCGGCAGAGTGGACTTAAATATAGCGAAGGGCCTCCGCTGAAACACATTAATAAACAACACTGCAAGACAGATAAACAAGCTCACATCTAGTACTGAGAATACATCTACACACGAGACAACTCGATATAAACAAGCTCATATCTAGTACTGAGAATAGGGCTTGTACATCGCGACGTCACATCGCAATGATTCACTGCCATTTTGGAAGCATAGGAGCATTGTAATGTTAGTTATTATGTTGGTAGAAATGATTCATTATTATGGGGAGACATTGTTGTGTTTGAAACAATACAACAAAACAGTTTTCATGAGCCTAGGTTATGGTATATTCATGTTGATTCAGGATTTTACAGTATTAGAACACTCTCGAGTCCTCTCAATATGGTGACACCAGCAAAAAATCCCATGATGCATTCTGTCGTACAAGCCCTATACATCTACACACAAGACAACTCAACTAACCATGCATGGAATCATAACACGGGGCACAACAACTACATTTTTCAAGTGTAAACATACCCTTCACATCACAGTTTTGGGAGATTTAAATGCTCCCAAAACTGATTTTTCTGTGATTCATTGGTAAAGTGTACAACGTTGGCAAGCACTGAAGCCCTCAGTGTTTTACATCAGGGATGGCGAGACATTTTGGACAAAGTTTTACAAAGTGCCGGCCCCTTGACAGCCAGTCAAAGGGGGATAGGAAGACCAATACATTGAATTCCACGGCTTCGGTGTAATCCTTACACACCGTATTTATTTCGCCATGACAGGCTACATAGCATAGCTACCATTTAACCAACAAAACACAGAAATACATCTACACCCAAACAAAAAAGTCACCCCCTAGCCATAGCATCTGAATGAATGTAGGTGCATGGTTACGGATATTTACCTTGGACATGTTGGTTTTGCCCTCACCAGTGAGGAAGCCCAGGTTGTTGATCTCATTCTGGACCACAAAGTTCTGCTCCTCCCTCTTGAAGTTCTACATCGCAAAACGGAGGATATCGATACAAAATAACAATAACAACAAATGAGATAAAATCCTTCTCGTTTTCACGACGTCCTGGTGAGACCTACGTGGGACTTGCACCAGAGGATGAAGATCTCAGCCACCATTCTGAAGAGCTCTGTGGAGTCTCCATTCGGCTTCTTCAACCACCTGGACCTGAGGGGGACGAGGTGGGCACACCAACCATGAGGCTGAAGCTAATAACACTGCTGTCAAGACAACTTGAAACTCGCAAGTTTCAACTCGGAGATTTCCGAATTTCGACATCATGCGTTCCGAAGGAAGTTCGGCTCATTGCTGAATACCAAAATATACTGTATATGCAGCAGCAATGTATGCTTCTTCTGGAAACGTATGAAGACGAGAGGAGAGGAGACGTTTGTAAATGATGAACACATATTGCATAATTAAAACGTCAACACTTATATAATAATTGCATTCATCCAAGAACGATGAAGGCCACCATGTTTGATGTTATGGACTTTAAGTCGGACAAACTGGAGATCTAAAATGATACCTGAATTTCCGACCTGTAATTGGAGTTGGACAGCGGTTCAATTAATGTTTAATCGGCGAGTTCAGACTTGTCTTGAATGGACTATAAACCAGGTTCCATAGCTTACTCACTATAGAGTTATAGCTACGGTACAGATTAGTAACACTAATCTTAGACCACAGGAACAGAACAGTAACACTGCGTGTTTCCAGAACACACAGTGTTACTGTTCTGTTCCTGTTTTCAAACAGAGAGACACTACGTCAATAACCCTTTCTGTATCGGCTACACCTGGATACTAAACAAATAATCAAACTACTCAGGAAAATATATAAATTTTTTCCCAATCATGAAAATGAATGAGAGTTGTAGGTTCTGACCCTATGTGTAACGGGAGGTGGGGGCTAGGCACTTTGTGTGCAGGCCTGGCATCGCCTACCTGTTGTTGTCCACGTAGCGGATGAGCATGGGGTAAAAGGCGTACAGGTCCCTGCAGAGCACGGCAAACTCATCCAGGACCTGTAGCTCGGCCTCCTGGTTGTCCCCCTTACCGTCGGCCTTGAGCAGCTCCTCCTCTGTGACCACCTGTCAGAGGGTCACACAGAGAGTCCTGCCTCACTGCGCTGGCTCGTCTATGCCCGAGCACTCACAACCAGTCCTGCAGGATTTGGCGTTCGGGTGCCAAAAAGGTAGTGTCCTTTTTTTTTTAACACATGAAATAACGCTGTATTTGATTTGTGACGGTGGGAGTACAGCTTTGTTATTAACATGATATTGATTTAAACAGTTTGGTTTTTCCGAGGAAATCAAATGTCAAGGTGGAAAGCCCGAGCCTCGCACAGCCGATAAAACACAATTAGTGAACGTTACCGCTACCATTTTCATTGAAGTAAAAACATATTGTGTTCCGATTAAATGAATTCAATAGCAGCATAAATATCCAAAACGGCACTCCCCCGCGTCGCTATCATCTACATCACTCGCTGGGGGGGTTCGCTGATTGGCCGATTGGCACCTAGCAGACCGTGTTGGGCTGGTTCCAGACTAACATCTCGAGGCAAAACCGGAGGTGCGCTAGCCAGATTTAGGCGGGCCTCACAGCTAGAAAACCCCAATTCTTTTGTAAAATGTCTTACCTTGACCGTCTTCTTCTTGAGTTTGTCCAGCGTAGGCAGGAAGTGGCTCCTCAACAGGCCGGCTGAGGCCTTGCAGATGATTGGCTGGGAGTAGACTAGCACAAAGACACATAAGCAACCCAAGATGTCATTTCACATTTCATTTTAATAGGGTTTGTACATTAGAATGCATCATGTTGAGAGGACTCAAGAGAGTTGTAGTACTGTAAAATCCTAACTTAACACAAATGTACCGTAACCTAGGCCAAAGAAAACTTTTGTTTTGCTATGTCTCGCATTAGAAACGCTGTGGTAGTTTCAAACACAACAATGTCTCCCCATAATGACAAATCATTTCCCGATTAATTACTAAACAATGACCAAAAACCATGACTACCAACATAATAATGAGCTAATAAGGCTTCCAAAAGGAAGGCGGTCATTGCGATGTGATGTCGCGATGTACAAGCCCTATAACACATTGGGGCCATCTCATATTTTAAAGCCATGGTTAAAGGTGCTGTAGGTAAAATTTAAGAGCTACAATTTGAGTGTAATTTGTTAGAAACGGCGTAGCCATCCGTCAGCTATTTCTGAGTGAAATGCATCATGAGAATATCAGGTTCTCGTTGACTGCACCTGCCTTTGTATGCAGCAATTTACATTTTCCACGATTTTTGATCAGGGCATCTCTTTCCTGTTTTGGGGAATCCAACTTGCCTGTCAATCACAGGTGCAATGCAACACTTCTCAATGGTGGAGAAACATTGCGAGGGAGGGAGCAGAGAGGGAAGGGACGTTTTTTGGTTAGTTTCAAAATCCGCTCAGCTATTTTCTGCTATCTCCGTTTACAACTCTCGAATCCCACCTACAGCACCTTTAACTTGGACTAGAAAATAGCATTTTTTATAATTTCAAAAAGTACAACACTACAGTATAAGCCTTGTCCAGAAATGTATGTCTATAGAGCACTGTTGATAAGTATAAAATGTGATAAATGTAAACATGATTTATATGGCTACTCTGTCGTCATGCAGCACTTGTAATGTTTTTGTAGCTGCTCCAGGTTCTATTGGTTGCTGTGATTGTTCTCCTCCTCACTTGTGAGTCACTTTGGATAAATGTGCCTGCTAAATAACTAAATGTAAATAGCACAACAAGACTAGCCAGATATTAAGCCTATACCGTGTTTATTGAAGATTCAAGACTCTTCATTTGCATACAGAAGCTGTACTCCGGCTCTGTTGTGAATATGATATGTCTTTAAATACTCAACAGTTTGGTTTCCGAGGACACTGTCAATGTGAATACCCCATTCCCATTTTCAAATCTCTCACCTTGACCGTCTTCTTCTTCCGCCTACGCTGAATGTGTGTGTGTGTGTTTGTGCGTGCATGCAACGCTTACCGGCGATCCTCTTCATCCAGGGGGCATCGTCAACGCCCAGGTTGTTGTTGAGGATCTTGAGGATGTTGCCCAGGATGATGCTGAGGTGCTCCGAGGTGAGCGTGGTGCAGCACAGCGCGTCGGCCTCTGAGTTGTCCGGTCCCATCTCCCACCAGTAGGACAGGTAGTTACACAGCATGGGCAGGATCACCTCGATCACCTGGGAAGAATTCACCATGGTTCACCGTCAGGTTATGTGGAGAGGTGAGGCGGCACGCAAAGCAGGCTATTGCAGTTCTAAACGTGTGACAGGTACATGTACGCGGGGAAATGTGTTTTCCACAGAATTAATTTGAACCCAAAATACCTTTTTTTGGCAATATAATTGAAAGATTCAAGAACTGTGTTTGTCACATACACATACTGAATGTACAGTGAAATTAAAGCGGCAATGCTTATGGGATTGTGCAAAAACAACAACAGTAACAGTGTTTACAATAAAAGGACGCAACAATATTTGCAGTAAAAAGAAGCAACGCTATATGCAATAGGTGTAGAATTTTCCATGACATCAGGGTCTAGGACTGAGCCTATCATAGTTGATGGATGCAGTCCAGTGCAGGATTACACGTATAATCACACATCATTATTCACACCTTTGTGGATTTTCCAATGAGCATAACCTGCATTTCTTCCTCCTACCAGTCAGTGGCGCTACCTCCACGGCTCCACCGGGACTGTTTCCTACTGATGCTAAAAAGTCCTTCTGATGCTAAAGTTTACTAATGATGCTAAAGTTTCCTACTGATGCTAACGTTTCCTACTGATGCTAAAGCATCCAGACGATACCCACCTGTGGCATCTCGGTGTAGCGGGCGCCGGTCTCTGACAGGTCGTGGATGTTCTTGAGCAGCCCGTCGAGGTGAGGCAACTCGGGACACATCTCCTCCACCGTGTCGGGCATGCTCAAAACTAAAGCCAAAACATGCAGACGCACGCACGCACACACACACACAAGCCTGGTTAGAATAGAAACAACACCACATGCCCATAGGCCACGTGTGTAAAGTGGGGGGGCTGCCACCGTTTCAACTTGATCAGGGAAACAAATGGAAACTTTTCAACATGTTATGTATCATCCCCTTCACACTGTGTGTCTCTGACTTTCAATTGTAAAAACAAGTGAAATATACTGTATGTTTAGATGTAATATATTTAGGGGGAAATGGCAAAGGAGACAATGGCAGTAAGAGAGATACACTAGAACAAAAGGCTATGATACTCTTTGTGACTAACAGACAACCCCAAAGTTGGCAGTAAACACAGTGTCATATTGAAGAACGCGAGTCAGAGACGGTGAAGCTGGAACATGGGAGGATATGACCGTGAACACTTACTCGATTCACTTGAGTATTGTGATTTTTTGAATCGATCATATATTTTCTTTTTAAACAGTTTGTTTTCATAATAATTGCATACAAGAACAAAACATACAAAGAAACGCAACACATCGAATCGGCACCCAAGTATGGTGATGGCATGGAATCAGGAGGTCAGCGTGTTGTCCCAGCCCTACTTACTGGCCCTCTCCCGTGGGGTCTTGGTGTTGAAGACGGACAGCGGGTTGTAGGCGTTGAGTTGGGGCTCCAGGAACGCCACGGGCATGGCTGCCACCAGGATGGCCAGACACTCCCCCAGTGCCGGCAAGTGCCTTTAAAGAGGACCACACACAGACACAGACACACACACACAATGAAAAGCCTTAATCAAAGCATAACATCTAGGACCGTTCCGGAGACATTGATTGGGCCTTACGTAGGACTCGTAGGAATTTTGTTCCCTGTGAGTTTTGATTTCAGTTGAAAAAATATATATACTGTTGAAACAGATCTATTGAAAATATGTTATCATGCACATAAACTGATGCCAATAAACCAAGGCCCACACATCAAAAAACATTGAAGAAAGATTTGATTTTCATGTTTTGCCACATTGCTGTGACAATACTATAATGGCTTTCACACTGAAACTCAGAGAAATTAACGGCTCCGATGCTTCCGACAAATTAGGAAACGAATCGGTGAATAAAAGTGAATTTCAGCGTTAGCAAAATTCACTTTTATAGCACTATCACTAGTTATTGACGGTCCCTTACCTCTCCAGGTAGATGTTCTTCCCGGTACCCAGCGAGTACAGACAGGTCAGGATACGATAGCAGGACAGCTGTACGTCATCCACTGCAAACCACATCGTTCAGTTTCAGTTCAGTTTTAGTTTAGTCATATGTAGGTTAAGACAGGGTCAACGGTACAATGCAATGTGTTGAAATATGTATATAATATAATCATTGCTCATCCTGGGTCAGCTGATGTTTATTCAATTCTTCTTGAAATTCTTACATGAGTCCTGGACGAAAAACCCATAAGCCCTGGCATGCTCACCCAGCAGCTCCACCCCAAAGTCGTGCGTCTTGACGTGCTCGAAGAGGGCGGTGAGGATGGGCAGCAGTGCCACCGTCACGTAGTTGATGCTCTGGGTGACGCTCTTCATCTGGGCACGCGACTGCGTGAACTTGCCCAGCTTCAGCATCTCCTGCAGCTTCTCCAGGTCCTCCGAGGCGTTCTCGAAGAACGCCCGCACACCCGCCTTCACCAGCTCCGAGCCCGACTTCATTACCGTTCTGATGGGAAAAAAAAGTTTCATTAGCAAAAATAAATGTGTTTGATGGATTTGCTGCTATTTCTTTCCTGGTACTTGAACATTGAATCAGGACTCTTGGTTTCCAATATTGTTTCTCAAAACAGTGATACCCATAAATTATGGGTAGCTGTCCAACTCGTATTGGTATTCCTTTTTGCAACACAGTGTTATTACATTACAATATTGTTCTTGTGTTTCATGTTAATGCAGATAGCTTGTGAGAAACTCTCATTCAAAAATCTCATTACAAATCACATTGCAATAGATCGCTGCACAGTAATGGCATCGCAATTCATCGCCACACTGAAACGACATTATTAATGTTTGCCTACCTTGTGTCAATGGAATGAGACAGGATGTCCAGACAGCTGACCATGATGGCTGCATCGCTGCCTGTAGGAGCAATACAGTGATGTAGGACTTGGCAAGTAACGGCACAGAAAGACAAATGAGAGAGAAAAAACAGGCAAAGGCTCAGAGGCAGTGGCAGTCCTTACCAAAGAGAGAGATCCTGTGTCTGACAAGAGCTGCCAGCTTACAGAACAGGCTGGGAAGGCAAGGAAAAGAGATGAAAGGAAAGGAGGGCAGAAATGAAGAGTGCTGAAAAACAAACTGAACAGAAGATCTGAGAAAAATGGGAACGCTCAACACATTTATTTGGAATAAATTATTCTACTGCAGCCAAAAAAAACAGAGAGACATGTGGATGTCTTTTCCTTCTTTGAGAGTTGCTCTCAAAGAAGATTTTCTATGTTTAATATGTTGAGTTCTCAAAGTGTCTTCACAAGAGCATATTCAGATTCACTTTAAGGCAGGAGCACAGTGGTGAGAAAGTAAGTGTAGATAATATAGTAGATATTAGTAGACAAAAATGATAACTTACCAACCTCTTGATACCAAAATGACTCATTGAAAACATGGATTGATTCTTAAACTGCATAATTACAAGATATATTTGTCTGTTTATGCAAACAATATGAATATACTACGTGATACTCTGCTTTTCAAATACCATGACGCGGCACGTTAAAGGATGTCACATGAGCGTGTACCACCCCCCCACCCCCCCTCACCCCCCAACAAGTGTCTGCATTGTCTTCTCCTCTCAGACTTTTTTGACCCACTATTTTGATGTTTTATTGCACATTGTCACATTATGTAGTAGTAAGTACCTGGTGATCATCTCCTTCTCCTTGTTGGAGGCGTAACCACAGCTGCTCAGGTTCTTGCTGGGCGTGGACAGGAAGTAGAGGCAGTGGTTCTTGAAGGTCTGGTCTAGCAGAGGAAGCAGCACCTAGGGAACCAATAGGAGAAGACCTCTTGATGTAGTGACTCAACTATTTTAACTTTTTTGTTGTTGAAGGACAATACTGGAGTGGTCTGGGTGATCAAACCATCGTCACCATCTCTCCTGGCTTCATTAAAATACCCGTTACCAATATAATTTGTCAATGATCTCAGCGTGCGCCACAAATGTTAACAATGGCAATATAGCACTTTCATCTTTTGGAATCAATGTGTGCCAGTCAGTACTGATTTTATGGACAACATAACAGTGAATTGCCATACAAGTACTTTACAAAATGTCTTAGTTATCACAAAGCCCAAAGTGCTATATTTCTTCTGTTTACATTTGTGGCAGGCGTGTTACCGCAAAATGTTCTTAGGCAGAATTGAGACGTGATTTTGACAAATTATAGTGTAAAGGATGTTTTAGTGAAGCCAGGAGAGATGGTTACGATGGTTTGATCACACAGTACTGTGGTCCTTTAAGTGAGACTTCCAGACCTTGGCAAAGAATTTGATTTCCTGGTCGTGAGGTGATCTGTCCGTCTTGCCGCTGGTGGCCATGGCCTCTGGAGTCACGAGTCAAACATACAAAACACAAGTGATTTACATGCATACAATTAATTATCTTTGTATGGGAAAATAAATAATAAAGCCCAGGTTTATTTATTTTGGGCGGGTTATTTTTAATTAAAAGGTATTCACAAGAAGCATTACACACACATACACACACACTCACCAAGGTGGGCAATGAACTCCTGTGCAGAATCCACGTACTTGAGCAGCCTCTTGAGGAACTTGTAGCAAAACCTTTTCTCCATAGAGGAAGAGTCCTGCTCCATGTCCTTCAGATCTCTGTCATGCACAACACACAAAATACACTAAGTACAAGTAGCTTGTGTGTCTTCTGTTGTAGGCATTCAATAATTCCATTATAAAAGGTGATTTTAGGACTGCATGGTTTGCACCGCAATGGAAAAACAGAGAACATCACATTGTAAACCTTGTGTCATTCTCAAATTAATTGTGGGACAATTTGTATGCGTAACACCATCATTTTTATTTCTCTGGAAGCATGACATCATATCCCTTGAAAAGAAATAAACTGCACCTTTAATGGCACTGCATTCACAACTGCGTCCACATTCGAACAGACAAATACAATACAAATGTATTGGCGGGAGGATGACCTGCTGATAGCGTAGCCGTGGATCTGCATGAACTTCAACAGCTCCTGGGCCTTCTCCCGGTCCCGATGCTTCTCCTTGGCTGTCAGGGTGTCATAGGGCACCAGCAGGGGGTGACTCCCGCCTCCTGCGCACATCACAACAAACACAGCACTGTTGTGTTCAACCCAGCTAGACAATAGACCTGCTCAGTGACTACTACACAGATAACATACAGACCAGCTCCCTATGCTTCCACTAGCAAACAAACTAAGTGGCAATTTGTGGCAAATTACACTTGGAAAGTGTAGAGACAGAGCCAATCGAACTTCTTGGTACATTTGTCACAAACATGACTTATTACATCTCCCTGTACTTTTATTTTTGAAAACTTTTCTTTGTACTTTTTGGCGTACCTTTGCTGTTGAGCTCACTTTTCTTCTTCTTAGCCCAGATGTTGTGGTAATTTTCTGCCACTAACTCCACCATGCCCTGTAGTAACAAACAGCGGTATCATTCTTGGTGAAACAAACAAAATATCAATGTGTTTGTGATTTTGAGGTGAATTTGTATGCTGCTGCCCATACTATCCTGCGTTCTGAATGGATACATAATAAGATGGCACTTTACTAATTGTGGCAGTTAATGACTAAAGAAACTTGGAAATAACAAAGACCAACCTGAAGTTCTCTGGACAACGTAACATTGTGCAGTTCTGCTGGAGCAGGGCTGAATCCATTTGCCTATGGATTAACAAAAAAACAAACCTTAAAAAAAAGACCTGGACTCATCAAATATGCATCATGAATATCAGTTTCAAAAGAACGCAAATGAAGACTATGTATGGAGAGAAAGGACTCGCAGGCACCTGGGTGTCGGAGGTCTTGCGTTGCTTCTCGCTCTCGCGTTGCTGGAACATGGCCTCTCCCTCCTTGGTCCTCTCGATGCTCCAGCCCAAGGCCAGCATGCTCTTCAGGGACTCCTTCACTGGCCAGCGGTACGTCTCTCTCTCCTGCGCGCACGCACACACACACACACACACACACACACACACACACAGGGTGTTTACTCGTTACTTAATTGCGCTAACTGCCACAGCATCATAACTTGGGGTGCTTTATTAGCGGTTCACTGGTCTGATAAATATCTCTCTAAATCTCTTTAGCACGATGATACAACATAATAAAAACATAATTTCAAGGATCAGTGCAGCTTGGGTTTTGTCAAATACATTTTACATTTAATTTAGTAGCGCTTTGGGTCAGCAGCATTCTTATTATGGCTATTGCTTATTGTGGATCTGTCCATGTGTATTTTTGGTTCAAGTCTGGCCCGTGTCTAGGGTGCACCAATATGCAGTGGGACATCTGCCCTACATTTTAACATTGCAATGTTTATCTATTTGAGCATGATTTCATATTTCAAGTGCAGCCATGGCAGTTCTGATGGAAACGTACGGACCACCATATAAAGTGTGTGTTGTGTGTGTGTGCTGAGATCAAGACATACCTTCTCACTCAGAGACTTGTAGGGCTTCAACAGCGGGTGCGTTTTGGCTTGTTCATCCACGCTGTCGCCCAACTTCCAGCCAGCCGAGACCTGCAACCGCACCGCAGTTCACGCACCTTGAGACAACTAGCTACCAACGTACAGCATATGGAGTCTGCTGACCATGTAGCGCTAAGTACTACCTAATTTAAGCTAATTAACATGCAAGTGTAGCCATTTCACACTGACAAAATGAAAGGAGGAAATGTGTTGGATGTGATGTAAATAAGCAAAGTTGACATACCTTTTCTGAGCACCATTTGTCATGGGAATGCTCTGCGTATTTGTTTGCAATGTACTCAAGTTTTTCAGGAAGGGAGATGCTGAAAAGCAAGTATGTCAGTGGATCAAATCCATGCATACCCATTTGTTGTTTGCATTCAATTGTGTTTCTATGCCTGTCAATGTCATGGCTCTTTAACCTCTAAAGCGTTGTGTACTGTGAAGCTAGAACCACATATAAATATATACCACAGCATTGTTGAATACTTGATTCTGATTGGTCAATAACGCTCCAAGGGTGTGCATTATTTTTCAGTAACAGGACACCTCTGCCTTTTAATGGTCCCGAATCAGACAAGAAACACAGCGTGGGCCAAGCATATGGAACAACTCACTTGGCAGTGTTGATGGGTTTGGGGTCAAAGTTGCCCTGGGCGTCCACCGAGACCTGTTTCTCCAGCGTGCCAGAGCTGGTGTCCACAAAGTCCGGAGGCAGAGCCCCGGCAATGGCACAGAGGCAGGGCATGGCCATCTTGAACAGCTCAGCATCGTACTTCTGCAAGTAGATGGAGATGTTTAAAAGCGACACGCAGAACAGCAGCAGCAGCAGCAGACGCCGTACAACAGAAAAGTCTACACCGTCATTTCATCGGCGAAGTGAGTGGCCGGTTTAAAATTTGCACTGCAGCTCAAACATCGATTGAAACTTTTTCCCAAAAATTGGGGAATGGCCGAGTTTTTTGTCAGTGTTGTGGAACATCAAATCTTGCCAAATCCAATAATAATAGATTTTATTTACACAGTGCTTTTCTAGACATTCAAAGCACTTACACCACTACAATGACAATACAAAACATATTTGAGAATAAATAAAATAAAGTATAAAACAATTTAATATCAATAAAAAGTCACATTAAATCATTTAAAAGCATAAACATTAAGTAGCAGAAAGAGGGACAGAGAGGTAAGGAGGGTTAGACATTAAAAGCCATTTTTGCATTTTTAGTGTCCGTCTTCTCTTTTTTTTGTATTTCAACCCCTTCAATTAGGGCACACCTGCGTGGCAGCAGGATGCAATGCCCCCGGGAGAGAGAAAACAAAGAGTGAGAAAGAGAACGACGGCCTTCAAACGCCTCCTTCTTGTTCCCTCGCCTCATGCCTCGACCTTCACTCCCCAAAGAGACAGGCCAACGTCACGCACTGCAGCCTAGAACCACACACAGGCGTGGGGCTTTTGTCTCTTTGGCACTTTGTCTCTGTGCTAGTGTGTGCACAGGACGTGTGTGTGTGTGCAAACGCTGGCTGACAAGACATGATTACGTAGTGTGACCACTTGTCTTGTTTTGAGGGAAACTGACTCAGTAGTGAAACATCAGTTGAGAGAATAAAAAAGGGAAAGACAAAGACGGGACAATGAGATCGAGAGACTGTGAGTGACTGGAAGGCAACTGCTAGTCAGTGAAAAACCATTTTCATTCCTACCCTCACTCATGGACATTGATATAGACAGCTGAAAAATACTTACTTTAGGGCTTTCCGCAACAAGACGCTAAAGTTGTAATTTGTTAGAAATACCATCAGTCAGCTATTAGTGAGGGAAATTCTGTTTCGAGTTAACTGTGCCTGCCTCTGTATGAGACAATTTAACTTTCAGACTGCTCCTGCTAATTTATGACCAATCAGGGCATCCATCTTGCCTGTAAATCACAGGTGTGCGAATGCAACACTTCTCAATGGTGGAGAAATGTAGGGAGGAAGGGAGCAGAGAGGGATGGGACTTTGATGCTTTAGTTTCAAAATATTGCTCTGTTCAGCTCTCTCTCTTTACAACTCTTAAGTCTTACCTAGAGCACCTTTAAAAGCCCTAAAATGCACATACAAAATAAGTAGTCCCTTTGGTAGTAGAGGCACCAGTGTAACTCCTTTAAAGACTTGATGATAGAACGGCAGGTGGCGATTAACAGTGTGTCAACAAGCGAGTGTGTGTGTGGGTGTGTGTGTGTACCTTTTGAGAGAGGGCGTCGAAGGTCCCCCAGAAGAGCTTCTTGGTGAGCATCAGCTCCTCCTCGGAGGCCATGCCGAACCCGGCCAGCCCAGAGGGCAGGCAGTAGTACTTCCAGCTCTGCTCATAGTGGCTGGTCAGAAGCTACGGGACACATGGCCATGTTTACATGTTTAGTAGAAAAAATAAAAGCGCTACACAACCTAGTTAAAGGAGAACCAAACCCCCTGACCCCGCCTCTAAAAAAACACTTTCAGGTTTTCTTCATTCTGGGGCTGCAGGGCCACCCGCTCCCCTGTAAACGCCCCTTCAATTCAGTTTCAATAAGCAGAGGAGAGGGGTGTTGCAGCAATGCTTAATCAGCAGGTTACCAAGTACCACTATCAGCCAATCAGAGATGATGCATGCAATACCACATGTTTAACCTATAGAGGGAGTCCTCTACAATGCAAACAGACAGATTCTGTTCAGACAGATTTCCGATCGGGCCAATCACAACTGTTTATCTTATGTGGGGCGGGTTTGAGACGATGGAAATTCAAGATTCGAGAACTTCATTTGTCACGTACACATACAAGATGTACAGTGAAATGGCAATGCTTTTGGGATTGTGCAAAAACAACAACAGTAACAGTACTTACAATCAAAAGCAACAATATTTACAGTAAAAATAAGCAACAATATTTGCAATAGGTGTAAATATAAAAAACAAAATCTGAAAATACGTGAAGAATATATAAATATGTCCAGCCGCTAGGTGTGTATCTGTGTGTGTGTATCTGTATGTGTGTGTGTGTGTGTGTGTGTGTGTGTGTGTGTGTGTGTGTGTGTGTGTGTGTGTGTGTGTGTGTGCGCGCATAAGAGGGGCAGTGTGTGGAACTTGGTGGGTGCCCTGGTGAGATCAATGTGAAAGAAGTAAAAGAAACTTGAAGTAAATCGGAAATGAACTGAGAGGTTCCAGACTAATACACATTTGCGAATTGGTCTGGCGATGCCAGGCTAGGGGTGTGGTTCTCCTTTAAAAAAAAAAAAAAAAACAGTAAATGAACAGAGTGGCTAGTAGCTATAGCAATCAGGCCAGGACTCACCCTGAGGGCCATCATGCAGTACTCTGAGAGCATGGGCACGTCAAACACCAGGCGCCTCAGCAGCTGCTGCATCATGGAGGGCCGCAGGTGCCTGTACAGAAGAACAACACCATGGGTGTTAGTAGTATTATAGTATATATTATACAGATCCATGCTAGAGGTTTGGTGGAAGTAAGAGTTACAATGCAAGCTGCACCACAAGATGGCAGTGCATTTCCACCCCAAAAAAACAATTGTGCAAATACAAAAACAACACAAGAGGCAATATGGAAACAAGGAGAAGAAGATTGCAACTACTAAAAAGAAGCCAAAAAAACAGTGGCACCGAGTTGCAGCGTAACAATGATAACAAGGAATACAACAAGGAAAAGAAGATTACAAATAGAAAAAAAGATTAAAAAAGCAGTGGCACAGGTTGCAGCATCTGTGCTGCCAAACCACAACAGCAACAAGGAACAGGAACAAGGAAAATAAGCTAAATGTTTACTTAAAACTCTGCATTCCTTCTTAAGGTTTCTTCCTTGATAAATAAGGAGTTTTTCATTGCTGTTTGGGGGGCTAGGGTTAGCGGAGTGTCATAAAAAATGGCTGTAAAACCCTTTGAGACTAACTGTGATTAAGGGCTTTACAAATAACATTGACTTGACTTGGCTCTAGGGCTCCAACGATAGTCGAATCATTAGAAAATTAAATCAAAGTTTTATTATTATTATTTATCGATAAATCGTTTAGGTCATTTATCAACTACAAATACCAAACATTTGCTGCTCGATGCTTCAGAAATTCAAATGTTTAGTTCATGGATCATTATAAAATGAATACTTTCAATTTTTCTTGGCTGGCTGAACGATAAAGCAAGCAAATTTAAGACATCATTTTGGACTCTAGTAACTTCTGATGGCATATGCTATTTTAACATTTTCTAGACTACATGATAAAAAAAAAAGATTGTTAGATTAATTGACTTAATAAAATAATCGTTAGTTGCAGCCTTACTTGACCCTAAAAGGAAATGAAAAAGACGGTGGTGGGACCGAGCAGCGGTGCCAATGCGGGGGGCTTACTTGCAGATGGCCATCAGGCACTCCTCGATGGCGTCCCGCTGGGCCTTGGTGAGCGAGCGGCCTTTGGACAGGCGATAGATGGTCTGCAGGGTGGAGTCGATGAGGGCGACGTGGTGCTCGGTGTTGGCGAAGAGCGCCGCACAGCGCGTCAGCAAGGGAAGCAGCGCCGTGCCGATGTACCGGTTCATGGCCAGGGCCGTCTCCGTGGTGCTCAACACATCCTGTCAACATCAGCGGATAGTTAAGTTAGTTAGACCCACGAACTGACGTTTTCTACACAGGGAACAACGCACCGATACCACTTCACCACTGCCTTGAGACCAATACTTAAATCTTAGCTGTCCAAGGAGTAGCCAATGGTGTTATTTTCACATCATTGTCCTGTGTTGTAATGTTGTTGTAATGACTACCGTTCAGTCGTTGCGACAAACTGACATTCAATCTCGGTTTACTCTTTTACAGACCTTTAAGAATCCTGTATCTGTAAACATATGGCTGGAAATGGTTGATTTCTGAGATATGTGATATTGCTTTTGGTATCTTTGTATTAGATATATTTTGGCCTGGTATTGAACAGGTAGCCAAAACCAGTGCATTACTCTAAACACCTGTGTTTTCCAAAAGTAAAAGGTCAGAACCGCAGACGATGACGAAAAGTAACTACATAAAGCACCTGGTACCCTCCTGGATCAATTTGGAGAAAAAAAACCTCCCTCACACTTTCAACGCCATGCTCCAGGACTCTGCATCCAACCCGTTACACGCTCTGCGATCTATTCTGTCCCCTGTGGCCCATCCGACTGACATTGAGATGTAATCGTTGTGCTGAATTGGTTGTTGAACTGTCATTACGAATCCCCCTGGGAGTTTATGCTGAAGTAATTACATTGTTGCCATTGGCGATGGTCTCTCTGCCTGAGTCCAAGACAGGTTGGAGACAGACATACTTAATTTGAATACAATGAAGTGATAGAAAAAAAATTATGAGGAGGGATTGTTTGGAAGAGCGTGACTTTGGAAAACACGTCATTTATTAGAAAATCGAGTTTGAGGAGATCACATTTGTTTTTCTAACAATTCCTAAAACAGCATGTCTCACTATAGCTGTCAAAATAGAAAGAGACAGAATGTATTGTTTGTTTTTGCTGAATTTTGTGCGGTCCTTCCTGATGACCTGGATCGCATCTCCTGGGAAACCATTTTCCAGCCTTTATTAAGCCCAGGCCAGGTAAGAGTTGAGTCCAGGAGTTTTAAGCTTTCATAAAATTCAAAATGTCTCAACATTGGCTTAAGATTAGACTAGTTTGGGTGTTACCTAATTCCCTTGCTTGTGGACTCCAGCATTTTTTCATTTATATTTGCGCTGTTGGCAATGTTTTCAGATGTCAACCCTGTTGCTGCTCTTAAACCATTTCATAGTCACACCGTAGGTCCTTTTTGTCTGATTTTCACAGTATACAAAGGACAAATAGTATCAATCAACTGAACCCGCCCATACCACCCACCCCTCAGACCTGCACCAATGAATTAAAGCTGGATTCCAAAATGATTAAAAAGAACCAACCATAATCCACAACGAGGTATTGTATTTATTGAAAAATAAAGTGCATTATTTTTGATACATGCACACCTCGGAGTGGATTATCCCACTTATACCATGGCCACTTGCGAATCATTAAACAATAGAAGGGTGTTGATTCATATTTTGGGGTAATTCTGTCTCAAAATTACAACTTTTAGCTCACACTACTTTTTATGTTCCTGGAAACAAACAGCAAATGACCGAAGACATAGGGGTCTGACAAATGCCTGGAATGCAATCAGTTAACATGAGATTCATATGGAATGCAGACGTTACCTTAATAGAGACGATCTTAGTAACAACATGGCAACGGGGAAGCTTTCTAAACGTCCCATCCGAGTCTGGTCCAAGTTGACAGTTATTAACGCTTTGTTTAGCGCAATTATTTTTAGACCGGTGATTAGACTGCTTATGCTGCGACACATCATAGCCGTGCATGTTATCGAAAAATAATCAACACCTCTCAAGCCAATCAGAGTATTCACCTGGGCCATGTTATAATAAATATATTTTCAAATCTTTTATAGACTGTAGAATGTAGAAACCTTGGGGAGAATATCTTATCTCCTCTAGCTTGAGGTTCCTTTGCAGTATATATGCAGTATTATAATTTTTTTTCGTAAATATGTGCTTTTTGTTCCAACCGCCGGCGTTCACTCACCGTGTCAAGGGAGGCGGAGGCGCGGAGGTCTGGCAGGAAGCCCACCTCCAGCAGGTGGAGGAGGAAGCTCTGGTCTTCGATGCCATACACGCGGTCCAGGAACAGCACCATGGGGGCCTTGTGGTCCGGACAGAAACTAGCTGACATGTCGGGCTCCGTCACCGAGCCGTCTGAACAGACAAGAAGGCGAGGACTTTTAATTTGCGATTTGCATTCGATGCTACTTACTAGGAGACTACAGGGGAAGACGTTATCACATTTCACATCAAGATACATTTGGTTTTTAATGAAACACTGATGTTAGCTATATATGTATGGGG
This sequence comes from Merluccius polli, assembly GCA_030340625.1. NCBI lineage: Eukaryota > Metazoa > Chordata > Actinopteri > Gadiformes > Merlucciidae > Merluccius > Merluccius polli. The sequence goes on along the minus strand of JAOPHQ010001423.1, from coordinate 271,455 downwards.
CAATGTAAGCTACACTAGCATGGCAAGTGGAGAGGAAAAGTTTGGTCTGATTCAGAAGTCTTTCCAGTTGGGCAAGATTGAAAGTTAACAACCCACACAAGTGTGCCCTCCCCATGTTCCTCCAGAGAAGTGTTGCATTCCCACACCTGTGATTGACAGGCAAGATGAATTCCCCAAACCAATCAGGGAAGAGGTGCCCTGATTGGTCAGAAATGAGACGGAGGAGGTCTAAAATCGAAATGGTCTCATACAGAGGCAGGCGCAGTCAATCAGAACTGTTCTCACTGAGCATTTCATTCACTATAGTTGACGTGGGCTATGGCATTTCTAACAAATTACACTCAAATCATAGCTCTTAAGGGTTAGTCTTAAGTCTGAGAAAATCATTAAAAAAATGCTACATCTACATTTTGGGGAAAATAAAATACTTAAATAAAATGGTCCAACTGTCAATTACAATTAATTCTGCATTCATTATTAAAAGCACCCAATTACTTCGATTTAGTATTCATTTAACAGACGCTTATATCCATGTATGGGTTTGGCATTTTGACCAAGGATGCCTACAGGTAGCCTGAGGACATTGAGGATAAAGCCCAGAATCTTCTGGCTAGGAGTCAAACACCCATAGCCACTATATAATTCAGATGAACCCATTGATTTTTACAATTAACTGATTCCACATTAAGTCTATAAAAGGGAATAAATAAAAGTGAACGCCAATTAGAACCTACTAGAATTACCGAAGCTGTGGGAGATGTATTACGTAAACCCAACCTCCGAAGTTCATCCAGGGGGGAGAAAGTATTTTGTGTCCTTGGTGTCATTTGTCAAGGAAGAAAATTGGATCCAGACGGCTTAACTGGGTTCTCAGCAAGTGTCGTTCAGGGTGGCAGTTCCAAGGACAAGCACTTGCAGGCAAAGAGAGCCGGAGATGACTAAACTGGGCGCTTTCAAGATAAAGTACAGAACAGAGAAGTGGTACAGACCTTGCAGGCCATCGTATTTCTCAGTCAGTCAGTCAGTCAGTCACCAGGATTTACCGGGAGCTGGCGTCACTCCAGGGTTCAGTGAGTATAAAATAATTATGGTGTGAAGCTCGGCCCGTGCCGCCTTGATGGAACAGGGATTTATTTTCATGCCATTATGACATTTATTTGCTTTTCCTTTTTTTCCCCCAGCAATGATTTAACTTGACGTCAGGAGAGGCCAAGGGAAGCCTTGAATTGAATGTTTCACACAGTGAGTGGAGGCTGGCCTGTCAACGCCGTTGAACTTTGAACAAAAAGCATTGACTTGACCTCACCGCTGTCCCGCCTGTTTTGAATACAGCAAACATGTCAGACATTCACGTTTTAACCATTCATAAGTTTGACGGAAGCAAACCAGGTCACTGTGCTGCCCTCCCCACACCTACAGAAGGATGATGTCACAACGATCCCAGCATGCAACTGAAACATCCAAACCACATTGGAAACACCAGTGTTGGTACATACAATCACTGTGTTCAACCTGAAGATCGGCTTTTTCTGGTTCTGATTGGTGAATAGTTTGAACTTGTGTTAACTAGGTATGAGAATAAAAGTATTACATGGTGTAGCATAGCATTTTCGGACGACTACTATGTACAGCTTATCCCCTGCTTATTTTATCTTGTCTTATGTCTCATGTCTAGCCTAGTCCTAACTAGACCTTGGTACTCATTTCATTCATACTAAAGGTCTAGCAATGCTGTAGAGACAAACGATGTCTCACTTGAAGGCGGGTGCTGTTGAAGTTTAAAACCTATTGGCTCTGCCCAGTGCCACTCTGGATCTGCCTTAACCAATCGCTAACGTTTGGTCGTGATGTATTTCATGCGCCAGAAACCACGTTGCACGCAGTATACAAACGGCAGATGCAGTGAGCATTAGCATTAGCCTCCGCCCGCCTCCGTACTTACGCTCAATCACTGAAATTCGCGCACGACCTCTACGTCACTGTTCTCAGGCCGCGCCTCCTGTTCGCTGATTGGACCGCAGATTTTGGGGAAAAGAAATCGTTCTAACATAGTAGCATCGCCAGACCTAGTACTGAAGTGAAATGAAATTTGAGCGGAAGTACGTAGGTGGGCGGAGCCAGGCTATCTCATGTCCTGTCTTGATGGCAAAACAAAGTTTCCATTAGCCTCGGTATATTTACGTTGATTTAGGATTTTACAGTACTAGAACTCACTTGAGGGGAAGCATGGTGCTGGGCACCAGGTGGGGGTGGGGGTGTTGGGAGGTGGTGGGAGTCTTACCTTTGTTGACCACAGGCATTTTGAGGGGGATGCTGATGATGCCCACCAGGTCGATGGTGGGAACCAGAGAGCGCAGGATGGCGCGGATTCGCAGGGCCTCGCCCTTGCCCTTGTTGATGAGCTGTCAGAAGGAGAGAGATATGGTGAGATCACCGAGGTAGCGTGCGTCCGTTGCATGGCTCTTCGCGACTTCCGGCGTCATCCTCACTCACGTGCTGCTCTGGGGCGCAGCGTCCCAGCAGGTCGATCAGCGCAGAGTAGAAGGACATGATGGCATTGCCCATGTGGATGACCTCGCTCTCCTCCTCACCAGGCCTGAAATACAAAGTGAGAGAGGAAGGGGGGGGGGGGGGGGGCAGTGGTCCTCACAACCTGAAGTACAATGACTAAGGCACTTTCAAATATTAAGTGTTGAGCACTTAATTCTCCTTTATCACTTGGCAAAAAATATGTTGTGGAGGCCAACATGCACTACGAAAATGACCACACCAACGCTAACCTCATTAACAGATGCCTTTCTCCTATAACAGTTAACTTGAACATCTTTTTTTAAATTATTTTATATCCTGTACTGTATCTTTTTTGTCATTTTCGTATCTTGTATGCAGCACTAATACACCACAACAAATTCCTTGTACGTGAACGCTTAGGCTCCAATCACACTTTAACAGCTGGGGGGCAGCTTTTTTGTCATCGTTATTAATGATAACAAAGCGTTTGCTCGCTGCTTTTGCGCTGTGCCTCGCTTTTTTCCTGCCGTAAGCGCACCGTTTTTTGGCAGAGAACCCCGGGGGCCGCGAGTTGAAAAAATGCCAACCCAAGAAAAAAAAACACCAAACGTCATTGTAAGTTTAGATGTAGACGTTCTCTGGTTGCCTCACAAAAAGTTGCAGCTCTACCTTTTCTAGGCATCAAGAAAGGCAGCACAGTGCACCTCGTGTTTAACAACCTGCGCACGTTTTCGGTGTGAGCGGCACCTTACTTAACAAGAAACATGATCTGATCTATGATCAGGTCTTTCTGAACTTGTGGCGTGTGCTGTGCACCACGTCATGCCTGTCCCTAGCGCCGTGCTCACCCGGGAGGGACGTTGGCGGGATCGATGGGCAGGTCCAGCGCGGGGTCTTCTGAGATGGTGATGGCCTCTTGCATGGCGGCCAGCAGCCCCTGGCCCCCCTCCCCCCTCAGCGCGGGCCCAAAGCACTCCGGGCGCCGGATCAGCAGCTTGACCACAACGTTGGAGTTCTCCTCCACGCTCTCACCTGGACGGACGTGGGGGAACAACACAGGGAACCAACGCTCAGGCCTCACGCCACCCAGCACACGCACACCCAAGCACAGCACCACATGTATTATTGGTGCCAAATATGAAGTCTGTTTCAGTGTTTTGTTCGTTCTCCATGCATGAATCGACAGTGAACAATGACTTTGCATCAGATTGGGAGAGTGTATGGGTGTCCTTACGTATTATTGCATGTTTATGTTGTAATTAAAGAATATTTTTAATGTCAAAGATAGAAAACAGATTCCATATCCAATTCTAAATCCAGATCCTAGACATAATCTAGACACATGAATACGTCTATAATGGTTATTAAGCTGTTATTATATCACAACATCCACAAATAAAATAATGATAATGAAATGCCTTATTGAACCCCATGGGGAAGTTCATTCTCTGCATTTAACCCATCCTATGCTAGGAGCAGTGGGCTGCCTGCCACATGGGTAGCCCCTGACTACCAACTCCAGTTGTAGTGCCCTTGCCCCCCCCAGTTCGAACCCAGGACCTTCTTGCTGTGAGGCAGCAGTGCTAACCACTGTGCCACCTGCACACGCAGCACAGTGGTGAAGGGCGGGCGAGTAGTCCGTTTACCAAAAATATGCATTCCCTCACTAACCGTTGCTGAAGACTGCAAAGCGCAGGAAGGACAGGTAGCGCTCCCCCTCGATGGGGTTCCAGCCCAAGTCTGGGTAACCCTTGGCAACAAGCATGGCACAACTCTGAAGACCACAGCCCGCCAGGTACATCACCACCTAGACACACACACACACACACACACACACACACACAGTCAGACTAGCTTGCGAGGACCGAATACTGAATAATCCCCACTAACACAGTCAGGAACGGCACCACACAAGTTTGCTGAGCCAGCTTATCTTACTCCCAGAAAAATACCATTTATCATTTTTATGAGGATAGAAGTTTTTTGGTAATTGCATTTTAGTTCAGTTTAGTTATTCTGAAATGACACTTTGACGTTTTTTTCAATTATTAAAAATTGTCACGTCAACTTCAATTTTATAAAAGAAAATGACACAATCCCACAATGCACTTGGGCTGTTTTGTGCCCCACAAACCTTCTCCAGGTCGGGTTCCTCCAGGGCTAGAGCCAGACCGTTGTTGTCCATCACAGAGGAGGCCGCTACATCCAGGGGAGTGGACCCCCTCATCGCTTCAGAGGCTGCAAGACACAACACAACACACAGTCAGTCAGCTCTTGTGGGGGGGGGGGGGGGGGTTGTTTAATATTTGGTATACAATTTTACGAGTTAAGATAAAGATAAGATAGTATTTTATTCATCCCAGATAGGACATTCTGGAATAGCATATGCAATATTATAGTGATGCCATGGTTACATATCAAAAATGATATAAAGAAAAACAAAAGAAAATATATTACTATTTAATTTATCTCTCTTACTACTAGACCTAACATATGTTAGGTTAAAAATTGTCAAAAATCATCAGCAAAGATTTTAAATATTTCTATGTGGGATAACATTAATATTGGTAATCTAACTATAAATGGAGGAGTCTCTGTATGTCTGTCCTTCGATTTTCTCAGCAACCCAAGTAAGTGCAGTGTGGAGTGTGAAGTGGTTCATAACATCATAACAATGATGATGAGCTGATGATGGTGAGGTTCCTACTGGCAGAAGCAGCTTTTGCTACACGGCTATACGTGTCTGTACACAATGACTCACCAGTCCTGCCCAGCATGCCACTATATTTGTCTCGATGGACTAAGTCTCTAAAAACCTCTCCAACCTATCTAAATTGTATTATTTTTATAAGTTGGTGTGGATGTGTGTTGACTGTTGAACTGAACGATGCACTGCACACGAGAGAGATCGAGAGACAAATATCAAGGCTGTGGGGACTTATTTTCGTTCTTTCGTGAGAGAAAATGTGACAATGTAATAGTCTGCACCATCATTTGAGATTGAGACCCAATAGCTGGGTAGTTGGTGTTTTTTCATTAAAAAACACCAACCAGGAGCATCGCCAAATTTACGTATTTGCATGAGACAATAGAATAGAGTTAATGGCCCATCAGCGCAGACAAAAGGATACTCTTGGGCATCTGACTCTTTAGGACACCTAAAGTGTCTGGTGGTGCTAGTGTTAAAGATGTCAAGCGGCTCATGAGAAACGCTGCAGCAGTTTCAAACATAACAATGTGTCCCCATAATGACTAATGACTTCAGGATGAATTACTAGACAATGACCAAAAAAGCATTACTACCAACATAATAACTAACATTCCAATTCTCCTATGCTTCCAAAATGGTGGTGGTCACTGCAATGCGATGTACAAGCCCTATTGCCACTTTGCGTCACATATACATATGCATGGTGTATGTTGTTGGTGTGTGACTGTGTCGGTCCGGTATTACCCAGCCCCACGCTGCTGTTCTCCAGCAGGTAGCTGAGGTGGTCGAACATGGCCTTCTGGTTCTGACGGCTGATGCGGCAGAAGTAGCACAGGAAACGACAGCAGCTGGCCACCATCTTGGGGAAGGCAATCTCCTGTGAATAGAAAAACAAGCAAAAAATACAGCATGTGTATAAATGTTTTTATTTTTAATGTATTTTTCCATATTTTTTATGTATTAAATTATTTGCTCAATTCACCGTTTTGAGCAGCAACATTACATTACAACATCACATGACGTTGTAAAATGCCAAGACAATCCCAGTAAATACTGCAAGTGTGAACTGTTCTTTGCACTCTGCCATATGTTGTTCCCCTGTGGATACTTTAGATGGCTACTGTAAGTGAGCTGCACATATCCAGTGGCGGTAAATCAGGTCTGGAGTTTATGGCCTGGGTGGGACTACATGATGAGATTACCAGAGCCGCCACACACGAAGCCCTGTCACTCTGACTGTCTGTCTGTCTCTCTGTCCATCTGCCAACCTGCCTGCCTCCTGTGTGTGTGCCCGCTGTCGTCGTGTCCGTCCATCTACCCGTCTGTCTTATCAATGGGCCAACCTGTCTGTCTGCCTGCCTGCCTGCCTGTCGGTCTGCCTGCATGTCTCTGTCTACTGCTCTGTTCTTAGATCCAATTTACAACTGGCACCCAGAGTGGCACTAAATCCCTGCCATGTCCTCCACGCCTCTTTCAGCACTCCCCAAATAGGGAACCATTGCGTTTCAACTTTCAGCTCTCCCTTTTAATGCCCCGTTCTATAAGCACACCCTGGGTAGGAATGCTTGGGAATAACATAGCTGATCGTAAAACACATGGCGACTTGGCCTGTTATCGTAGCTTTGATGAATGGTGGCTTTTCCAGTCTGCGTGCTTTGTTGCTTTGTTTAGGTTTTGTGTCAGAATCTTTCGTAGTTGTGATCAAGCATGGCTGGGTAGACGTTGGCAAAGCAGAACACACTTAGTCTGACCTGAGATTTGTCCCCTCCCAACACGTTGACCATGACCTCCATGACCGTCTCGTGCATGCCGAGCACCCGCATCAGGTTAGGGTGCTGGTAGAACACCTTGTTGTTCATGATGTCACTGGAAACACACACACACACAAAATTGTGTTTTGAGCCAGGCGATACCCTGAGACTAACAGTGGGATCAAAAGTATATGAAAAACCTGTATGTAATGCTTTTGTAAATCGTACACCCACACACACGGAACAGGTCATACTTTTTTATGATGGATTGATCATCGTCATAAATGCTCATTTGTGGTATCTTGGGGAACAAAAAATGCAATATTTCTTGCATGTACCCGTACACACCTTTAACTGAAAGTGATTTCAATAATCCATGCAAAGAAACAACATAGCTGTCGACATTGGGATTTGAAAATAAGGGACAACATTTCCTGGCGCCCCGCCACGGAGAGCGAGAAGGGTAAAATACGGGAGAATCCCTGGAAAAAACAGGAGGGTTGACAGGTATAGAGAGCCTAAGTCCCTCCCCTTCCAGGTGACCTTATTTCGGAAAAAATGTGTACAGGGGAGACGAATAATGTTTTGATCCCGTTTGAATTGTGCCATGAATCACACATATTCCAAAAAAAGGGACAGACGGCGAGGGTGACTAAGTACCGTACATATTTTTTTCCCAAATATGGTCCCATGGTGGTCCAGAGGGACTTAGGCTCTCTATGATCCACACACATCCAATCAGCTCACCCCAGCCCGTCGATCATGAGCTTCTCCTCCTCCGCGCCCATCCGCACCGACAGCAGCGAGCGGATCTGGCCCAGCGACGCCAGCAGGTTGATGGCGTCCTGCACTGAGGCAGCGCTGATGGTGTAGCTCTTGCGCATGGCGCGCAGCAGCTCCCCGATGCCGTCGTACTGACGCCGCAGCAGGCTGAACATCACGCGCACCAGCTCGGGGTCCTGGATGTGGCACTCCTGGGCCCAGCTGGTGATGGTCTGGGAGATGAGCTCCTTCAGGTTGGCTGTTGGGGGACAGTTTTTACCACCAGGCCATCAGGCTGCTCAACTCATTACGCCAAGTATTCCACATCGCATATCTGCTTATACCTGCTGTCTGCAAAAATGCAAATTAACTGATGCTATTGTACCACTGATACACACCTAATGTGCAATGCTTCTGTATACACTTGTCACTTTTACACACAAATCCTCATTTTAATATATTTACATAGTGTTACATTTTATTTATCTCTATTTATTTTATTTTTAATTCTTATTTTATTTACATATGACTAGTTCTGTTATTGTGACATCGGCTTGTCAAATAATATGCTTCCCAACAAGAACTCTTCGAAATGTAACCAATTACCATCAACTTACCATTTAAACAATTTAAACAAAACAAAAACAACTAAACTCAAAACTACAAATTTAAATGAAAAGTCACATGTAACGTGGCATTGCTCAAAGCAAGTGCTCGTGGTGGCCATGAATAATATGAATGTTAATGTGGAAACTTATCAACGGCGCGCACGACACTAACAGAGTAAACTGAACGGAAATCACACTGCCGGCGAGGCAAGAGCATCTGTTACAAGCGGGAAGGGCCCACAAGGAAAGACATAAAAGACAAACAGTTTGTTTGTTTGGATGTGGCAGGAGACTTCCTTGATTCTACCACCCACTGATTCTACTGTATACCGGCAGCTGAGTCAGGACTCTGCAGCCAGGTTGCTATTTCATCCTTGACATAAATCAATGCACACACACACACACACACACACACACACACACACACACACACACACACACACACACATACACACACTCTACCTGATTTGCTTTGAAAGACTTAGAAATAGCCAACGGAGGAGTATGGAGAACGCAAGAACAGCACTTTTGATTCAAAGTGAGGCATGGCTTGTTGGTGCTCTGTACATGGGAGCACCAGTCAAACCAGGGTCTTTGAGACATCCCATACAGCACATTTACGGATTCATAGATATAGATATATAATATGATATGACCAAATGGACGGATAAAAACCCCTGCTGGTTTTTCTCAGAACCATCATTCTTCCTGGCACACAGTGATAAAGAGGAATAGTCACCTGGGGCATGCGTATGCTCAGATTCAGAGTCCTTAGATCATAAGGGAGATAGTTCATGATGAGTGAGTCAGAAGATGTGCAGAAAAGGTAGAAGGAAATAAAAAACCAAGGAGGAAAGAATAACTAACAAAATAACTGTATTGACAGTGTTAATATGCACAACCTTCATCAGCAGTCAATAGCCGTGTGGATTCAGGATTCAGACCCACAAACAGGGCTTTCTTCTTCAGAACTATTATCTTTGTTCATGGAGATGGAGGACAAATGGGTTTTCCGTGAAAGTGAAGAAGATTCTGCATACTTTTTTATGTGGAAAAGTACATGTTTTCTGGAATGACCTCAGATTTTGTGCTATATTTTCTGATAGACCAGTATTGATTGTGTATACCACATGTACCCGTGGTGAAACAAAGATGATTTAAAATGTGCTTCACAACAATTGCTCGGCGGTCCACGCCGTGTCGCGCCGGAACCATGATGCGACAATGTTTCTTTGCGAATTAGCACGCTCTATGTATTGGACGTTCGGGAAGAGCCCAGCGTTTTTACAAATGCACTTACTGGGAGCTGGCTGCTCTGTCTCGGTGGGCTCCTCCTCGGTCTTCTGAGGTTGGCCCTTGATCTTGTAGAGCAGAGCCAGGAGCCGGCCCTTGATGGACGTGTCCTTCTCTGCCTCTTCCTCCTCCACAGGGATCCCTGGGAGGGGTGGACAGACAGGGGAGGGCAGTGACTTAACTGCAGCTCGTATTATAAGACACTTTGGCTTAAAGTGTCCAGCAAATACGTACTCATATATTATATTATATGTGCTTTTTTTTCAGTCCACAATCTCAACACGTTTTAATACTGGCCAAATAAAGTTGGCCAAAAAAGAGTTTGAAAGTTGTTAAACATACTATATTTTTGGAGATTTACCCAATTTGCCAATATTATATAATAGCCTATTTGTTCATTGCTTCATGGGAAAGCAAGTACAGATCTGTGGGTGTGGCCACCATACCACAATGCAGTCGCAGTTCATTGTGGAACAAATTGAGCTCTTCTTGGATGTCTTCGGGACAGGGGCAGTCCTCCCCTGCACTGAAAGTCAACAACATGTTGATCTACAGATACAGGTAGAGAGGAGGGAAAGCAGGGAGGGAGGGAGGGAGGGAGGGAGGGAGGGAGGGAGAGATGGGAGAGAGGGACAGAAGGGAGAGAAGCACTTATAATGATGTCAATTGCCGCCCATGTGCTCTTACTCAAGTGCTAGCTAGCTTCAAAAATAAGACTACATACGAGACCTTCCCCGCTGGCACAGCAGAATGCAGCAGAATCCACTTCAGCAGATCTGCGGCTCTATTTCTGGCAAGGGCCTTTTAATAAATCATGTGAAGAACTATGAACCATGTTTGGAAAACAGTGCAGTCGCACCTGCTGCTGACCTTTATTTGAATCTAAAGGCCGGGATATGGCACAAGAGTGAAGTGCAGAAGGCTAAATTAAATATGGGACTCAGCAATATAGTGGAGGGGTTGAATAAATAGGCAATTCTGGCTGTGTAGCCATGGCTCTTCTGTCGTACCATGACATAATAGAAAATACAAAAATGTAAGTGAGGTCAATTTAACTATAACAAACAACAACATATAACACTATAAGTCATGATTATTTTGGCTGCTTGTTGATTTATCTGTTTGTCGATTTCCAAATTAATAGGCCCCTGTTACCATGTTAGGACAAATAAGAGTAATCTACCCTAGGTCTTAAATACAGGATAGGGAACAAGATCAACTTCTTTTTGCAAAGTGTCAACAGGAAAACATTAACAAAAAATACTACTTGGAGTTGTTTCTGCTGAAGGTGTTTCTACAAGCTACTAAATCATGTGCTGTACTCCTTTTCCACACATCTTCTGCATGTTCACAGCTTCTTTTTTTCTTTAGCAAATAATTATATATATTATTATATAATATAATAATTATATAATAATAGTATTATATAATTCAATCTGTTATGTGTTGTTTGTCACCTAGATTTAGATTATTTCATGAATTGGTGCATACCAGGCAAGTTCTTCTTATATCCTATCCTAAGACTAAGACAATTGGAAGAGAATTAAGTTGTGTGGTGATGCGTGTTCACAGTGCAAACACACTATCCCTTAGGAGAAGCCATTATTTTAAATGGCAGGTCATGTTTCATTTACCAGTAAAAGTAGTTTACTTTAGCCTCTCGGGTCTCTGGCACCCCTCGAGAAATCATTTTTTGACACAAATTATGACCATGTCAAAGTCAGTAACCTCTAAGGAACAACTAATTACATATCTTAAAGTGACAGAAATCCATAATGTACTTCTAATTATGTTATTAAAGCCTCTGACAAGGCAAATGCAAACCGTTTTTTTTGTAACCTGATACCAGGTTACATTGGGACGGGATTGAACGGGGATTTGCCATCATCAGCAAACTCTCGGACCAATCGGTTCATAGATTTCCGGGAGTTTGCTGACCTCAGTATACTCCCGGATGAACCAACCAATCAGATGCAACAAAACCTTTTCGGTTCAGCGTATAAAGAATCATATATATAATATTTATATGTAAGGTTATAATACCACTCCATCTTAAATACATGCAGCAGGGATGTTTGGGAAATGGCTACATTGCCATTGTTTACATTCGTGGCGAGAGCTGAACAAATTATATTGGTAACGGATGTCTTATTGAAGCCAGGAGAGACAGTTATGATGGTTTGATTAGAGACTGGAATTGTCCATTAAGTCAAGGTTGTTGGCCTGAAAGTCATAAACAAAAAAAAATGGCATGGCTTATATTGGTGCGAACAACTAGATGTCGTTTTAAATGCTAATGTTATGGCATACCAGTGACAAGCCTACCTTCTCAGGTCCCCGACGAATCAATGTACGGTACATACATAAATAACACTGTGATGCTTGTTTCTTGTTCGCTTGCGGGTTACCTGCTCATGTGGAGGCGAGCGGAACTCCTTGGTCTTCTTGGCAGTGACGGCGGCGGACATGTTGAGCGCCAGCATTAGCTCATTGTAGCGAAACTTCTGGTTGTACTGCAGCTTGGAGACAAAGCTGTCAGAGAAGGAGACGATGGCCTCGATGCGGTGCTTCAGCTCACAGTCGCAGAAGTAGTGCAGCAATTCACACATCTGTAGAGAAAATTAAGGAAAGTGGGATGTTGAGTCTGTCAGGTTTTTTTTGAGGGGGGGGTTTGAGAGCGAGGCGGCGTTAATGACCCTTATGGGAGCCCATGAAAAGTCATTTAGAAACTATATTTTTGTGTGTGAAACACTTAGCCACAGAATCAGCGGCTTGCCACAGATGTATGTGTCTAATAAGAGTGCACACAAAATGTGTGCGTGTGTGTGTGTGAATGTGTCCTTTACACAATGTTCAATGTTGATGTATTTTGGTACTTTCAGTACAGAACAGCTTTATTAATCACAGCAGGACACTCCATGCTATTAGAGCTGGGAGGAAAACATGAGGAGATACCCAGTCAGAATAATAGATTATAGAGCTGTTGCAGGTCATTAAATGATGGAACATTTTTCAAGTTTGGTGGATAGCGATGACTAAGGAACGAGGAGATTAATTACTTTGACCGTGTGTGTGTGTATGTCTGTCTGTCTCTGTGTATGCATGTATGTGTGCGTGCGTCCTCACCTGGCGTTTGACCGGCTCGGGCAGCGTCTTCCCCAGCAGGCCCTTCATGAGCGTCTTGCCCTCCTTGCCCTCCTCCTCACCCGCCTCCACCGCCTTCTCCTCGTTGCTGCTTGCCTCCTCCTTCTCCCCGGCGCCGGCAGCCAGGGCGGGCGTCACCGCCGCCACCACCTCCTCCTGCGTTTCCCCGAACACGTTGGGGTCGACCAGCAGCAGGATGAGCCGCACCTCGTCGCTGGTCAGCACCCCCATGACGAGCAGCGTGCCGATCAGCTTGAGGATGGGCACAAACTGGTACTCCACGCTGCCGCCCACCGGGTCGCGGATGTGTGTGCCGCCGCCCTGCACCGCCTCTGTCAGCATGCTGATGGCCTTCTCCTTGAGCGTGCCCAGCGGGATCTGGGGGCTGTGCAGCAGCTGCTGGCGGGGCTTGGTGCTGATGACGCCCACCGGCGAGAAGTGGACACGGGGCTTCAGGCAGGTGCTGAGGCCCACGCCGGGCAGCGAGTGGCGCTTGGACTCGTCGGGAAACAGCTTGATGGAGCGTGTCTCGTTCGTCACAGGGATGATGAACTCGTTGTTCATCATCAGCCGCGCCTCCTTGGCTGTCTCCAGGTAAATGCTGTCGACGACGAAAGGAGAGCAGAGGGTCACGGCTAGTGCCCGCCTCGCAGCACGCGGCGCAGCACGGCTTGAAATCACCAGAACGTTATGTGTTGGGTCCCGCTCAGACCTGACTAGGGCTGCAATGACTAGTCGATTAACCAATGAGTCGATCGATTGAAAATTAATTGAATCAAATTTGTGTGATTGATTAATTGTTTAGGTCATTTATCAAGTACACATACAAAAACATTTGCGGCTGGATGCTACAGAAATCCAGTTGTCTAGTTAATGGATCGATGAATACTTTAGTTTTTCTCATATAAAGCAAGCAAATGTAAGACATCACTTTGGACTCTTGTGATGGCATTTGCTATTATTTATGACATTTTTTAGACTAAATGATTAATGGAAAAAATTGTTAGATTCATTATGAAATTATGAATTTACTATGAAGGAAAAAGTTAGTTTCAGCCATAGACCTGACATTAACATGATGGACAGAAAACTAATGAAAGTCAGGTGTTCTAGCTGATACATGCGATGAGTAACCATTCCTTTATCCAATACACGATAATATGGTAGCACAATACAATGCAATGGCCTGTACATGGATTCCAACATTTAAGCACAGGGAAAAAATGACAAATAAATGTAGGCACACAACAAAATCTAATGGCGAAGGAAGCCTTTTTTTATGCTAAGGTCCTAAAAAATAAATAAAATAAATAATACATATTGTCTACCGAGAACACAAAAGCGAGGACGCACCTAATGAGGACATTGTAGAAGCCCTCCCTCAGCATGCCGGAAAGGTATTGGTTGTCGATGGTGTAGAGGATCTGCGATTGGTCCAAGTGGCTGCAGAGGGCGTGCGCTACGCGGGTGTTTCCCAGAGCACAGAGGGCGCAGTACAGCTTCAGCGTGTGGTAGTGGAACTTCCTCAGCTCCTCGTGCTCAGACAGCTCCAGGATGTCCATGCACCTGGAGGGCCGAGGAGAAGAGGTGAAAATGGAGGCACCGGGAGAGAAGGGTGGAATACACAAGATTTGAAATAAAGTCAACCAAAAACCATATATTTACTACACAGATTTGGTTGGTCATTTATACTTTTAGAACGTAAAAGTCATGATCTGTTAATAACATGGTTCTGTGTGTGGGTGGCTCTGTTTTCCTTGTCGCCGTGGATACGAACCACAACAAATATTGCAATAAATAGATCCAATCCACACGATATCGACAAAACCACAATATGCTTATGAATTAAAAACACCATTCTAAACAGTCCAACATTGAAGTAGATTCATTATATTGAAGTATATGGAAATTCATTTTAAGGGCATATCTTCTCATTGTATTTAATTTAGACACTAAAACCGGTTACCGCAATAAGTCAATCATTTCATTATGATTACAATATCATTCAAAGACGATAAACGACAACATTGAATGATTGCCCGGCCCTGATCCGACGTGACATGACCGGCCGCAGACCGGGCTGTCCCTGACCTGTTCTCCTCGGGTATGTGAACGGCCATCATCTGCAGGGGCTCCAGGCACTGCACCACCCAGCCGTGGCGCTCGCTGACACGGGCCGTCTCCACCGTCAGGAAGACGTTGGGCATGCGGCTCCACAGCACCGCCACGATGGACTGCACGTCCAGCCGCAGCGGGCACTGGGGCACAGGGTTGCGCAGCTCGCTCTTGAACATGGCCGAGGACATGGGCATGGCGTCCTGGTGGCGGGAGGGTCGAGTGTGGGAAGAAACACGCATGAGTCTTTCAAGGCCTTGACGTCTATTGTGTGTCTATAGTGTATTGTGTGTGTGTGTGTGTGTGTGGGGGGGGGGGGGGGGTTCTAAGTAAATGTATTACTGGTTTTGACTTTTTCTATATGCTATGTTCATCCATGTATGATATCGGAGACTGTCTTATAGCACATTGATGTTTAATATTCATGCCTTCCTAATGCATGTGGGGAATGTGATTGGTTGCAGACCTATTTAAGATGGCTTCTCATTGGCACAAACCATTTGCCTGATTAGGGTCTAGCACCGAAACGTCTCAAATAAATGTATTATTGCAAGTTAGACAGTGTGCCAGAGTTTGTTTGCAACTTTTGCTCTACTTGTCCCTCTTCTACGCACCTATCTCATGAAATAGATGCAAGAAGTGTTCTTCTGTTCGAAGAAATATGAAGAAAGACCAAAAACAAAGGAAACGCCCAGAGATGATATGACACCAATATGGCATTATAGACTATGTGAGAGTGTAAAAGGTGTGTTTATATTTATGTGTGAATTATTAGTGTGTTTACAAAGTGCCTTTTGCGTTTAGGACATGCACAGAAGCAGAACAAAACAAGCAACTACTACACCAACAAGCGATACAAAAAATACAACAAAACAGCATAGAACCTCAGAAATTGCTGTAAAGTAGCATGAAGGTTAACAACAAATCTTTCTGGCATGCTCAACTGATTGTGCAAGATGTATACAATGTAGTGACAATGTAGTGAGGCAAATGTATTGGTAATGATGCGTGTGCCTAGATAAAGGTTAGATTGAGGGTGGTGATGGGATGGAGTAGTGGTGGGGAGGGCAAACCTTAATCTTGTCAAACTCAAACTGGAAGAGGTTTGCGCTGGTGGGTCGCACAAACACCGCCGGGAACAGCTTGGTGTTGGGCTCCACCTGCATGCGAAACAGCAGAGGAGTCAGACAGGATCGTCCTTGCGACACTTTCCACATCCACAATGTGCAACGCACGTCTCTGCTCTTCTTTAACACGCAGAATATAGCACGAAGATTTTTGTTAAAGGGTAATTACACTTAAAATGCCAAATGTCAGTCAAGGCGATTAACCCTGAAATCCTTTTGAATTCAATGGTGTTTCAAATGCCAGACGAATGCCCATCGGTGGGTTTATCATAAGCCTTAGACAACTCCAGA
This sequence comes from Merluccius polli, assembly GCA_030340625.1. Taxonomy (NCBI): domain Eukaryota; kingdom Metazoa; phylum Chordata; class Actinopteri; order Gadiformes; family Merlucciidae; genus Merluccius; species Merluccius polli. Next base: position 255,143 of record JAOPHQ010001423.1, on the reverse strand, counting down.
GATGGCAAGGGGCCAGAGAGAGAGAGAGAGAGAGAGAGAGAGAGAGAGGAAGAGGGAGAGCGAGAGAGAGAGAGAGAATTCCCTCGCAGGGGTGCTGCTTGGTTACAATGCCACATGAATACAAAGCTAGACTGATCAATATAGAGGAATGCAATGCAGAGCGGGGTAAGAGGAGAAAGAAATATGTTTCAGGCCCATCAAATCACAGAAAATATGGATAGGATTGCTTTCAAGAACCATACAAACAAATATGAAATAAGGTGACTGTAGCAAATGAGTGTAAACCATCATACCCATATTTTGAGAACAGGATGGAAAAAAATGTCCAACAGCACAACTAGACTGATGTGAGTTGTAACCATGGCAACACTGTCATAGTCCACTACCACAATGTTTTCAGATGAATAACTTGATATTTTGTTCTCATTACCATTGCCTATTCAATCGCTGATTAACAATGTGGACATTATTATCAAGCAGGTAGAAGCATTCCTATCTTTAAATCAGTCTAACACATTTGTTTTGAACACTGGACCTAAAATCAAGAGCAAACAACTTAAGCTAAGGTGACCTTAATTGTATTTAATTATTTTCATCGTACTCTCTGGACATACGATGAAACTAATCAAATGCAATTGAGGTCAGGTATTTGAAGTGTCTGTCTGTATGTGTCACCTGGTAGATGGTGGGCAGCTCCTTGCCGTTGGCTGTAAAGGAGACGAAGCCACTGGCCAGGTCGATGAGGCAGCCAATCTCCACGTCGCTGCTGGAGCGGCCCGACGAGGAGAAGCCCGCCGCGTCCGCGCCCCACACCATGTAGCAGTTGCTCCTCTGGACACTGACCGGAGCAGTGGTCGAGAGGTGAGCCAAGTCAGAGAACATCACATCAACTGAACAGCGGTTTTAATCACCTCGCTAATTACAGCTGCTGTAGGTAAGATATGACAGTTGAGATTGAAAAAATGTCCCCTCCCTCTCTGCTCCCTCCCTCCCTACGTTTCTCCACCATTGAGAAGTGTTGCATTTCATGCAGCTGTGATTGAGAGGCGAGATGGATGCCCTGACTGGTCAGAAATGAACCGCTAGCGGTCAAAAATCTAAATGGGCTCATACCATTCAACTCGAAGCCACAGTCAACTCGAAACGGATATTCCCACAGCGCATTTCACTTACTAATAGCTGATGGATGGCTATGTATATAGCTATATATATGGCTATATATATATTACACTCAAACAATAGCTCTTACATCTTACCTACAGCACCTTTAAAATGATATGCCATGAAAGTACGAAAACAAAACAATCCAGGTCTCTGATGACTCTTGAATAGTTAGCAAATAGTATCAACCTGCCATGTCAAATAAATGTGAGCAAATGTGTACACCACAAATTACAGCAGATTGTTAAATGCCATATCTTACAGTAGGTGATGGTGGCAGTAGAATTACTAGATTCCCCCGGCAGTGTTAAAGGAATATATTTACACAGCCTCCTATCGTCGCATCGCTGCCCTGCACATGTACTGTGGTTACTCACTCATTGAAATTCAACCCCCCCCCCCCCCCCCCAGAACATGGTGTGTTATGTGGATTAAAGTCCAGCTTAATTTCCATATGGATTGCGTATCGATGTGAAACCGAGCTTCTGGTGCGTCCTCTTAATATCGTAGAAAAGATTAAGAGCTTTTCTCTACCTTGCGTGCCATTGTTTGCAATATCTTTGTTTTGATGAGGATGAACAAATGATGTATGTCGCCACCGTTGCCTTGTACAATGGTATATGATATATATTTGTTAATATATGCACATACTTTCGTTTAATGTCACACCAGAGAGAGGGCAAGCAGTCTTACCTCTCGTGGACGCGGCCTCTCTCATCTCCCAGGGTTACAGTGACCGTGCGCATCTTAGCGAGGCTGAAGTTCTTGCTGTGGTAATGGTAGTCGGGGGTGACCCAGCCCACCCAGATCGACGCCGGGTCCTGTCCCGCAAACACCCTGACCGTGTGGTGGTACTGTGTCCCGGGAGGGAAGGCCGTTAATCGAAACGCAAATCAAAGGTGAATCGTTAATGCTATGGGTGTGTGTTGTGTCACACTCACTGTAGTGATGCTGCCGTAGTCGACGGTGCCGTCTTCCTTGGGGGGTTGACTGCAAAGTCCCAAAACACAAACAGGTTAAGACTGAAGGTTCACCAAGGCGAAGTTTAGCAACTTGCACCCCGTCGAGCTTATTCCCCAAAAGGGTGGTGACACCGAAGAGGACACAGAGGACATGTTGTCAAACTAAAACTCTTGATCCGCTGGGTCTCTTGGATTATATTAGATTCAACTTTATTGTCATTGTAGAGTAATACAGGAACAAAAACATTTATTTTGACCATTTATCTAACCAGTAGTGCAAAAAGCAGTAAGGTGCAGAGTATGTACATATGTACAGTGGAATATATAATAAGTAAGATAATAAATAACATATATGCAGTCAATAAGATATATGAAGTAAGACCTTGACTGCATATATCTAGTATTTTCTAGTTCCTGGTCACGTACCTGCTGCCAACGTTTGTTGTATTGAAAGGAACGCTTGACCACACTCGCTAACCATAAGCAGACTTTCAGAGCAGAGTTCAGGCACCCCCATCAGATATCTAACAACGAGGTGTGTAATGCGTATTGAGGGGCCATGGCTGGCTCAACAATATATAACAACTAAAGTGAAACAGCAAACATTTTTAGCTGCTCATTCAGTTGCAACACAAACCCATTCATATGTCTGTGTGTACTACCTAACATAATTTACTTAATTTACCTACATTAATGTAATTCATGCAATTGCTTTTTCCAAATGACTACATTTTTAGCCTATATAAGCTGTCCCTGAGGCACAATTTTAGCGTTTGGTTGCACTTATGGCTCCAACGATTAGTCAATTAATCGATTAGTCGATCGCCAAAAAATGAATCGAAAAAAAATTCTGCAATTGATTAATCGTTTAGGTAATTTATCAAGTACAAATACCAAACATTTGCTGCTTGATGCTTCAGAAATTAAAATGTTTTGTTCATGGATCATTATAAAATGAATACTTTAGTTTTTCTTGGCTGCTTGTCAGATAAAGCAAGCACATTTAAGACATCACTTTGGACTCTGGTAACTTGCGATGGCATTTGCTATTACTGATGACATTTTCTAGACTAAATTATTAATGGAAAAAATGATCGTGGGATTAATCAACTATGAAAATATCCGTCGGTTGCTGCCCTAGTTGCATAATGAAAGCAATCTGTGTTCACTATTCCTTTCACAGGGCCAGCCCATTAATAACAAGTCTAAAGAGAACAGGGGAATGGAGGGCCTGCCCTCCATGTACGGTTGTCGTCCTGCCGGCCTGTGGGAGGTTAGTCCTTCACCTGAGCTTGGGGGACTCGTCCATGGCGGCAGCGTGGAACTCCACCGGCATGCTCAGTCTGCAGTACACCATGTCGTTGTTGCTGTTCTGCGTGCCGAACGTCTTGTGGGTCACCTTCAGGCACGGGGGGTTGTCCACGGTGCCGTCGATCCTCGTTACCTGAGCACGAATGCACGCACGCACGCACACACACAGACACACACAAAAGAGAAATGGATGACTGAATGGAAACAAGAAGCATACAGATGCTGATTCGCTCAATACATACAGTACTTAGTGTTGCACTTACGGTACTTCAAACTATTATGGTCAAACAATAAAATAAGCAACCCTGTCCAATCATATCGCATATGATTGCATCAAATATGATCATACTATAACCATATCCTATTCATTCCAGAAAAATAAACTTAGTAATGCAAAAAGTAAAGGTATTAAATATAACGCTTGTTGCGGCCAGCCTAAATGAACCGGCTGTAGCATGTGAGAGTGCCCACTTCCACCTGAGCTGCCAAGAACTTGCACACGAAAAGTATACGCCTTTCACGCCACACAGAGAATGACATAAGTGATACAAATAGATATTTTTTTGCTTTTGCTCACTCTCTCAAGTATATTATAGGATGTTATTACATTGCTTTGTTGAATACTCGATTCTGATTGGTCAATTACGGCACTCTGTGGTCTGTTATTTTTGAATGGCAGAACGCTGCTATAAATAACAGACCATTGCTATGGACACCATTTACAACTGTAGAAGCAAAGACTTTTTTTAAGCGGAAGCAATAACAAAACATTTTTTGGTGTTATGTTTTGTGTCGAAATATTGATTTCTTTAGTAAGTAGCCATGTAATAAGCGGGGTAATGTATATTATAGGACAGGAACACCTACATCTAGGCCTGATATGGTGTGCATATGTGCGTTCATGCATTCACCTCGATGTGTGTGTGTTCTTTGGGCACGTTGACAAAAGTGGGCAGCCGCTTGCTGAACCACATGGTGACGTTGCGGTTCATGTTGACGGCGAAGGGTTCAAATCCCTCCTGGAGGCCACACATGGTGTAGTACTTAAAGGTGCTGGCGTCCTTGCCCAGGTTCATGCGGCCTATCTGGGACATGCCCAGACTGCACACAGGGATGAAGCCTGCCATCAAAAAATAGAGAAAGAGAGAAGGGGAGGGCCCGAGGGGTGAGTGGGAGTTAGGAATCGCAGGGAGTGTTAGCAGTAGGTTAAAACGAGATACTTTACTGTTGTGGAAAAATGTATCCTAATAATAATTACACAAATTATATAACCTTCACGTTACTGCTAGTTAATTTAATAAGCTTCCTTCCTCTCTCCAATTGAAAGGTATTATGCTAGTTAGCATTTGTATCGCCACTGTGGACTAAAAGTCTGATACTGCAGCAATGTCAATCCTCTGACTTCTTTATTGTGTAGATTCCTATAGTTGCCTTTCTTTCTTTAGATGTGTTCACTTCTCCCCATATTGTATTGCAAATTAACTTGGCCTCTCTTATCGTTTACTATAATACATCCCGTGAAAAAATAGGTTCAGACTATTCAAATAGTGAGTGATAGAACGACCTTGACATGTTACCTGTTCAGTGAATTTGAATATAACCAAAATGTAATATGCCCCTGCATCGAATGTAGTTCAACTTCGAAACACAATCTGACCAAACTTAAACCTCGACTGCCACTTTTCTTTTCTGAAAGGTCATTATTACGTATTTGCAGCATAAAGCACTTTACATCTGAAAAGGTCACACGTAATTCGGCGTATCTCAATTGTGCAGAGTGATGCTCAAAAGATTTAGAAAATTCCAGACCATCATAACAAAAATCAATCGCTAAAGTAACATTTCATTCCCTGACCATATATTCATTAGCACTATCACACCATACCAAAAAGCAGCACCTACCTTAAAATGCTAGTGTTTCTAAAAGCATAGGTTTTTTTCAGAGTGTAATTTCCCAAAGTTACGTAATATTAATCCTAGAGAAAACAGCAGATAAAACACCCCACGTGCCAAAATAAATACAAAAAAAGACCCATGTGTACCTAGGGACGTGCAGGTGTACAGTAAGGGGGGGTGTGGGGGTAAAACAAACAATGTCAGCTGCAAACAGAGTCCAGAACTCAGAGGGTGTCCTCTCACCGTCCTCCGTCTCAAAGTCGCAGAAGCAGAGCTCCGAGCCTTTGCCGGTGATGAGCAGCTCGCCGTTGAGCGTGAAGATCATGGACTTGTCCTCCATGTTGATCATGCAGCCCACCACGTCGCCCTTGCTCCACGTACGGCCGAAGTAGCGGCTCCCCCTATGCATGCGCCGGCCCTGTGCAACAGAAAGATTCACTTCAAATAACGCACACACGGACTAACTCGTCATCGTGATCACAGTGGCCAATCCGCAACGACAACAGAGAATATGGCAAAGCAGCGTCACATATCGACAACATGGGATGCTACCATTGGGGGCCTTTGTTATTTGTATTTTCTTGAAACGAAGGTAGTCCAAACTCTGTTTCTATTATCTAAAAATATATAACATTGTGCATTGGTAGGATATAATGGAGATAAAAGCTGATCTCGCAACATCTCAAATGGCTGATTGCGAGCAAGCAATTTCCCCATTGCAAGATGGAATAATTAAAATGTACAAATGTATTATGCTACAGTAGAGTACATTGAACACATTTGTGTTCAATGTTACATTTATGTCCATCCCAATCGCTTATTTTACTTAGAAAGGTGTCATAATAATTATGGAAGCAATCATGGTAGTTCACTCCAGCTGCAATCGAGAGAGCGAGCGTGAGAGTGAGAGCGAGAGCGAGACACTTGTATACTAAAGGGGTTGTTGTTGTTTGTGTTTACCCTGTATCCGTCAAAGACAAAGGCCTGATTATCCATGCCCAGCTCCAGGTCAGGTCGGCAGCCGGGCCGGGCCCAGCCAACGCACATGTCCCCGCCGCTCAGCGCCTCAAACTCAAAGTACCACTTCCCCGTGGTCACGGCGTACGTCTGCTCCACGCGGAAGAAGCGGATGGTCTCGATGCTCTGGTTGTCGTTTACGTGCAGGGCTTGGGCGGGAGGAGGCGGACCGTTAGTGGGGAGCAGTATATATTAGGCCTGCAATGATTAGCTGATCGACAGAAAATTAATTGAATACAATTTTTATAATCAATTAATCGTTTAGGTCTTTTATCAAGTACAAATAACAAACATTTGCTGCTTGATGCTTCAGAAATGCAGATGTTTGGCTCATGGATCATTATAAAATAAATACTTTAGTTTTTCTTGGCTGCTTGTCAGATTAAGCAAGCAAATTTAAGACATCACTTTGGACTCTGGTAACTTGTGATGGCATTTGCTATTAGACTATTAGACTACATGATTAATCGGAACAATTATCGTTAGATTAATCGACTATGAAAATAATCGTTAGTTGCAGCCCTAGTATATATAGCTCCCTGTGCATAGGGATATGTAAATAGATTATTTGCATACATGAAAATATGTACTTGTTTCATTTTGATTCCATCAATGCAACCAGGCAACAGCTCATTCATAGAGATGTGTAAATATGTTTATTTTCTTCTATTCTTGATTCTACCACTCTCCCAACCCCCAATAGCCAGCCCTATATGTATACATCTTGTATCGTATTGCCATTTATCTTATTTTGCACTGTTTCAATTTATTTTCTATAATTTGCAACTGTCACACCTGCATTTCCCTCATAGGATTAATAAAGTGCTTTCTTATCTCATTTCATCTCATCATCTGTATCGTCGGACAAGCATGCAGAGTTGAATCACTCTACATTCAATGTGGAAATCTAAAAGGACCAATTGACTGCATGGTTTCACTATTTGGTCAAGCTTAGTGGTGATTGGCCAGTCTGTGCTCCTTAGGGAACAACAGGGTTAATAAAGATGGATGCAATGTTTACGTTTAAAAGGTTGTGACATTTAGTTTTGTAAAAGAGTTAAATGTTTGGGCATTCATGCAACTTTACATCATATGTATTACATTTTGTGCATACACTATAGTAAGACTTGAACTAAAAACACATGTACACATGCTTTTCTTAAAGGGACCCTATTTTACCACCAGGTGTGCTGTGCTGTGAGACCAGCCCACCAGTTGGTACAGTCCACTGGATAGGCTGATCTATCCATCATACATCTGGGTGAACACTCCCACTTGTGATGTCACTAGAGGGTAGATTTTGACATGGCTTGTAATGGTTAATGAACATCCCGCCTGTTAGTAAAATAGGGGCCCTTTAAAAAAATTGTATAAGAGTTTCCGAACATAACATAACAAGCTCTGTGCTCCTCTCACCCTCCTGGTCCGGGGGGTCTATGTTGTACCCGTACCCCACCAGGGTCCTGACAGCCTCTCGCAGGCTGTCTCTGTTGGACTTCTTGGTGCGCTCGTCCAGTAAAGCATACGGCACCAGCCGCGGATTGCGTCTGTTCTTTAAATCCTGCAGCGCAAAACAAACGTCCTTGTAAACCCAAACTAAAGGCATAGGCAATATCTGTACCTCGTTTGTTCTGCCTCCATTTCATTGCATGGCTATAAATACACGTAGGGGTGGTTATTTCCATGCCACTGAAAATGGTGGAGTAAATCCGATTCCTTGCCTCCTCCGTCTTACAAATTATTCAAACCACTACAGCAAGATTGAGCAGTGTGCTTTTCAAAAGAACAAAGCTCCCTAGTACTTTTACAAAGTCATTTAGCAGATGCTTTTATACGCCCTTAAGCGAACAATCGAGTAGTAGCAAAAAAAAAAAGTGCCATTTCAAAAAACAACCAAACAGAGTGCAGCGTACCCATAGGAATCAGAAAAAACAAGGTGAGTCATGTATTTTTTTTGTGGGAGTGCAAACATAAATTTGTAGTCAATTCTCTAGTACTGTGACGCTACCTGCTGGATGCCATAAGTCCATCCTTGTTTAATCCGGTCCTTGGCCCACATGTTGTGGGCGTTCTCCGCCAGTTTATCGACCAGAAGCTCCTGACCTGGATTCAGTTTCACGTCAGACAGTTCCAGTGGCGTCGGCTTATATCCGTTAGCCATCGCGTAGCTGTGCATAGCAACAAAGTGTTTTAGTCCTGGACGCTGGGCTAGAGGGAACCTTAATTACTTCATAAAACCAACTTGTGCTTTTCTCATATTCAATTCAACGCTACATTGGTTTTTAGCACTGTATTATAATGTACAAATACACGACTACAAAGACAGACTGCATCCATCTACAGAGAGAGATGTGGTGTCAGAACTCCGTACTCTTTCGGCAGTTTGATTTTCTTCAGGTCGTCTTCAGCGTTGACGTTCACCTGGGCAACATGGCACCCCAGAGCCAACAGGGTCCTAAGAGGGGTGGGGAAGGAGAGGGAGGGAGAGAGAGAGAGAGAGAGAGAGAGAGAGACACAAGACAAACCTTATTTTAACATTTGACTACACAGCAATACGCAGCAGGATTAATTAAAATAAGTACCAAACCATGTAATACCATTAATAGTCCAGCACACACGCGATTGATCAGCGAAAATCAATACAGAGTCGTCAGCACTGAACAGCGGCCAATGTGTTTTTTGTTTTTTTTAAACTTTATCTTTATCTTTTGGCAATTGAGGCTCGTATGATAATGCGATTGTCAGACGGGATCAAAGAAAGCACTAGCAGCACACAAATGCAGCATGATGGATCCAAGATGGTTCGCAGGCCTAATGTTTGTACAGCGGGATGACTCAGTGCTATGAGGACAACAAGGGGATCGATGCGTGAATTCAGCCGGGAGAGCCTTCTAATTAGGCAGAAATCACACCGCACACACCGCTACTTTCTATCTAGAGCCTACGGACACTTCAGTGCATATGGTTATTAATGAGTAAGCCCTGAAGGGACTCTGCTGGTATTGATGGACTTTATTACGTTATTAGGGTGCAAGTCCTGCATTGCTTTTTTTGTATTGTGCACTCATTATGAACGCAACGTGCATCGTGTCTTTGACAAATATAAATATAGAAAGAAGTTGTTGACCAAACCTAAACTTTAATTGGATGAATAATAATAGCCCGGTTGCCAGAAACAAACAATTATGTGAATGTGCAAGATACACGCACTGGCTTTGATGACTTTGCCACCAATATTAAAGCTTTTTGAGTTACGACGAAGAAAAATGAAAGGGATTTAAATGTTTTAATCATTCGACAAAGTAGGAATGTAGATTATTACATTACTCTAAACGCTGCATTGGGCAGAAAGCAATTTGCTTTCACCCTGCATTGCTGCTTCAACTATATGTAGTATATGATGTATTATCATTGTTTATTGAAAGGAAGTTTTACTTGAGTGTCTCGCTGGACATCTGAAGGTTGTAATTCCTTTCAGTTTCAGGCAGTTTGGTGAAGTCCACGAGGCAAGGGTGCTGCCTCTTGTTGTCATCGCGGACCTGAGCAGAGAGAAAGCAGCTTTGTTACCCCATAGCTCCCAGCAGCCGCCCAGTGGAGGCACGTAGAGAAGTACGGTTAGAGTAATAAATAAAGGAAAATGTAAAAATTACATAAAATGCAAAAATAAGCTGTACACATTGATACATATATAATATGTAAAATGCAAAAAATAAAAAGCTAAATGCAAAAATAAGCTGTACACATTATGATAACGATATGAGAATGATAATATTAGTGCAAGTATAACGCAGTAAACATGGTATACGTTTTGATGGGTAGTTCTATAAGTCACTGTGTGTGTGTGTGTGTGTGTGTGTGTGGGGGGGGGGGGGGGGGGGGAGAGGGGGGGGGGAGAGAGCGAGGGAGGGGGGGAGAGAGAGAGAGAGAGAGAGATGTTTCAGTGTAGGAACCATTAATTTCTAAATTGCAAACACTTGCGTCAACTCACCACATTCGGTCATAATGACACCATCCTTCTTTGTACATTGATTGTTTTCAATGTATAAAGGAATGGTTTGTGAACACGCTACGGGTGGCGACGCAAAGCAGCATTTTCAGTGGAGCCCTGCCATCGCCAGGTTAGTTCCATCACCAGTTAGTTAACATCACCAGTTAGTCACCAGTGAGTTAACATCACCAGTGAGTTAACATCCCCAGTTAGTTCCAGTGAGTTAATATCACCAGTGAGTTAATATTACCAGTGAGTTAAAATCACCAGTGAGTTAACATCACCAGTGAGTTAACATCACCAGTGAGTTTACATCACCAGTGAGTTAATATCACCAGTGAGTTAATATTACCAGTGAGTTAAAATCACCAGTGAGTTAACATCACTAGTGAGTTAATATCACCAGTGAGTTCCATCACCAGTGAGTTAACATCACTAGTGAGTTAATATCACCAGTTAGTTAACATCACCAGGCTTTGTTACCGCTGATGCCCACGTCCCACCCATTCCGTTTTGGCTTATTGCTACACTTGTATTGTATTTATCGGAATATGTGCTCATGTTTTATTAATTCAAATAATACTCACTATCTACCCATCAGACAGGCCTACAGAGTATTTTAATCTGTATCAAAACATAAACAAGCTGACAGAACATTTCCAGTGTTTCAGCCTGACACTACAGATGGAATCAGCGCCAGCCATCTGTGGGAGAGACTAAACCAAAGACTCTCCCTCTAGCGCTGGTGAAACTACATCCGATAGCCATTAGCACTTGAAAGAAAGCAATATGAATACGAGTACAGGAGTGCTCCACAGTGGACCAGCGAGAAGCGCTTAAAAGGAGACGCACATGGGACATAGAATGACGTGTTCAAGAATTGACCAAAATAACAGCATCAGGAATGCCTGCATATGTGAATATGTGTAGAAGTATATATATATCCAGCTTGTCCCTAACACACTGCTGCCTCGTCCCGGGGTATAGGGGACAAGGTCACTTTGGGCGTTTAAAGAACATTTAACACTGAGCAGCTGTGGTACCTAAATGCCGTCCTTAATAAATAATAAAACCTAAATAAAGCCTGCTGCCGAGCGCTGCGTCTCTACCCTCCCTCCCGTCATTAATCTGGATGTGACACCATCGGAGGGAGAGGCGCCATCGCACTTTTCGGGCATCTGTCGTGTCAAACACTGTCAATGGCCGGGGTGGGAAATGATTCTCTCGGTGATAAAGCCAAGGTAGTAATGAGCCACCGCGTGTGTTATTGGCCTACCCGCCAACCGACTGAGAGGACAAAGTCAAGAGATAAGAGGGATAGAGAGAGAGAGTGGAGAGTAGAGAGGAGTAGAGAAATAGATAAAGTTTGTTTTGAAGTATAACCTTACTGCTTTTTTTTGCACTTTGGATTAGATGTCCAACTGCATTTCGTTGTCTGCTGTGCGATGACAATAAAGTTGACTCTAATCTAATCTCATTGTGTATGCGTGTATATCACCCTGGGGTGTTAAACTGATTTGATGCATCCATATTGAGATGGTGATTTAGCTGAATTAATTTGGATTCAATTACAATTGATCCCGATAACAATTCAAGGTTAAAGATTTACATGATCAATATTTTGAAAATAAATTATGTCTCTGACGTGGTGTTGCTGTTTCTTATATTCCACCAATACTGAGTCAATAAATAAATGACAGATATACATTTATGCATTCATTATGCGGTAATACAGCTCAGTAGCATCATTAAAATCAGTGGCTAGTGCAGACTTAAAGACTACCAGCTGCTTGACTGTGTTTCAACTCCAATCCTGACCACAAAGCCAGTTAAGTTATCACTCTTAATTAACAGTCATGTGTGCTGCCAAAGTGGTATGCTGTTGTTCCCAGGGAATTAGGGGGAAATGAGGGTCAATCAGCATTTTTACGATGTGTTAAGCAGAAATTACAGTCGTTGTGATGTGCGGTTCGTGAAGGCCATGGCATTTACAGTCGCCGTTACGCAGTTAACGACGCTGGGGATATGCTCGCATATGCTTTTGGTTCACGCTGGCTCGGACGGTTCACACACGGCAACTATAAATGAGGTTTTACACGTGGGGGGGCAAGGGCAGCTTATTGGTTTGACTCGGTCCCTCGTGTCTCCTCGAGGGCCGGGGGTAAAGCGTGGCATACCTTGCCGTAGGTCCAGCCCAGCTCGATCTTGTTCATCCCCCACAGCTCATGGATGTTCTCCGCCAGCTTGTCTCGGACGTTGTCCAGGTGAGGCGGAAGAACGACCTGGGAGCAGTTGGAACAGGAACAGATGGTTTGGCTCGGCTGACGTCCCACAAAAAACAACACCTTTTTTTTTTCTTCCTGAGACTATGTTATTGTTCCCATTTGAAAGGGGGGGCATTAATCAATGTCTGCTTCACAGTACTTACAGGGGACTTACAGGAGTAGCAGACTGCAGTAGTGATATATACTGGATATCTATCACAGCAAGAAGTGTGTTCTTAGGTGTTTATTTTTAAATATCGTACGCTACAGAGCAAGTGCTTCCCTTGACCTATAATTTAATATAAACACACATTAATTTCCATTGTCTAGCCTCTATGATCTATCTATTAGCATAATACATATATTAGCATAATACATATAAGTTAGTTATTTATATTTATATGATCGATATCGATATCAATATCATTAGCAAACTCATAATGAGGGCTCCAATTTTTTTGTGCCATACATTTAGATTGTTTACCCAACTATCCCTCTCCCCCCATCCCTACTCCTCCCCAACCCCTCTCATCACCCCCCTCCCCTATATCAACCAACATGATAATAATACCCCCACAGACATAGCATCCTTATTCAGCTTGAAGATCTTTTAAGTGAGATATCAAATTTGTCCACATTTTAAAATGTGATCTCAAAATATGAGCCTAGCCCAGCGCCTGGCTTCACCTGGCTTGTGTCCACGGGGGTGGGGATGAAGGAGGCCTGGGAGAGGAACTGGGTGGTGCCCAGCAGGTCGCGGACCCCCTCATAGTCCCTCTTGTACTCCTTCACGGGCTCCACATACATCTTCTCCTTGGGCAACAGCGCCTCATAGCAAGGGGAGTAGCCGGCAGGCGGCAGGAACTTGAAGTCTCCATGGCGACCGCCCAACAGGAAACGCACTCTGGGCAGAGATAAAAGGGGGTGGATATGCAGCGTTTTGGAGTTTCAGTGTCCAAAATAGACTCAAGTCTGTTTGAGGCTATTTTTTGCTCCATCATGATATTTATGTGTTGTGGGGTGCTACAAATATGAGGTGAAAATCACGCCCTGTAAGCCTTGGGCTATATACAGGAAAAAAACTGATTCTTTCTAATGAGAAAGAATAGAAGAAAAGAAAAAAAGTGAGACAAAGGAAGGCAGCTATTAAAGTCATTAAAGTTATGGGCCATTAGTTGACAGGGCATAACATTTGCTATGCATCCATTAAAATACTTAATTAAGGATACATTAATAAGGAATATATGTAAAGTCAACCATGCATATTCAACTCAGAGCAGCCTTATTTCAAGTGTTTTCCATGTCAAACAAAGTGGCCATTACAAAACCCCCTCCTGCTAAGTATGACCCCCAAGACCACAACGTATCAAGTGGTTCTTCGACTTGTACTCGCAAGTGAAGCTGACAAGTGAAGTGACAGAACGCAAAATTGTTCTTGTCAGGCTTGGGACAGAGCAATGCCCCAATCGCAGAAAATACTCCTGAATAAACCTATTTTACTCGGGGGGACAGAACAGAATATACAAAAACACAGAAACAGTGATGAGAACAGAAGGAGCCGACACAGCGGCAGAACTAAAATAACAAAGATCACAGGTGAACACAATGAGAAATCCACACAGGAGACAAAACGTTGACTGCATCCAGATTAGCATACTATGTACTACATATGTGTTCTGTATTCTGCCATACTATTTGTATGCAAGACACGAATAGGATATTTGAAATCACTTTTATCATTATTTGATGAGTTGCCTGTTCAAACAATGAAAGTTGAGTTTTTTGAACATTTTAAAGTTTTGGTTAAGATGGTTGGGAACCACTATCCGACACTTGTCGTCCTCCTGTCGACAACTTGTTTTGCATAATGTGTAAATATAATCGGGCATACTACACACTTTTCTTGCCTATTATTTAGTAGGTACTCTTTTAGTACTATTTAGTTGTGCACAAATCCCGACACAGCCATGCAGTTCATGGGGCTGGTGGCAGGATAGTGACAGTTCTGATTTATGTGTGTGCGCGTGCGCGTTGAGATTGGTTGGGTGCGTGTGCGCTTGTCTCACTTGACGCCGGCGGAGAAGCTGACGACAGGGAAGAAGAAGCCCTCCACGTTGAAGTCCTCGAACATGCCCTGGACGGGCTGTCCGTTGATCCTGAAGGACATGCTGGGGGCGCCCAGGTCCAGGCAGCAGCTCACCACGTCGTCAGAGTTCAACAGGTGCTGGTTGATGGAGGCCACGGCCCTGGGGATCCGACCTAGACCGCAGAGAGAGAGAGACAGACAGAGGGGGGGGAGAGAGACAGAGGGGGGGGAGAGAGACAGAGTGCGAGGGAGGGGAGAGGGAGAGTAAGCACAAATGCAGACAAGCGGGAGAGTGTGGGAAAGAGACAAAACGACAGAGTACACAAAGGTCAGACAAGGTGAGGTATGTATAGAATCAGAATGAACCATGTTGTCATTATACTCGGGTACAATGACATTTCACATTGGCTTTCGCAATGAAATTTCGCAAGTAAGGTAAGACAAAATGGATAAATAAAAGCAAAACCAAAAAACAGCAGTAATAGCAGCATATTGTTTAAAAAGTGAAGCTTGTGCGACTACCACTTTAAAGGCATTAGGTAAAATAAATGTTCACATTGAAAAATTTACAGAGGTTAAATGTTAATATATAGATGCTAAATTAATGCTAAATCGATGAGAGGGGTGAAGAAGGTGACAGACATTTAAATCGATGGGGGGGGGGGTGGGCACCAGACAGGTGCTGTGCTTTAAAAGAGAGGGAACAGTGTGTGTGTGTGTGTGTTTGTGTGTGTGTGTGTTAGGGTGGGGCAGGGGGGGGTTTGGAGTTGATGACTGAGGCTCTGTAGTGAGACAGAGAGGGTGGAGGAAGCTATTACATAAGGTCTGCTCAGCTGAAAGCTGGGTTTCTTTATGGTGCAGTTAGTGTGAGCAGTCAAAAACCTTACTTTTGAGTCTTCAAGTCGACTTCAGATATGAGATACTAACACACACACACTCAAAAATATACTTTTTTTACCAAACAAATAATTATATATATATATATACACTGTATATACACACACATATATATATATATATATATATAACAACCAGAAGCATTCCAGGTACCAGCCCACCTGACCAGAGGTGGAGCCCGTCGAAGCTGTAGGAGAAGAGGTCGTCCCCGACACCGTTGCCCCCCCATCCCTCCCCTCCGCCAGGGTAGGGCGCATAGCCTGCCGTGTTGGCCCAGCCCACCCTCAGGTGCGTGGGCTCGCTGGTCACAAAGTGATCCACCTGGTCGATCATCAGCTCAAAGTACCACTTCTTGTACTGGGCCGAGCCCTCGGCCACGCCCAGGAAGATGTTGGGTCGCATACTGGAGGGCGAGAGAGAGGAGGCGTCACACACACTTGATCACACATCCACACAAGGGAACAATGCATACATATAAAAAGGACATTTGTCTCTGTACCTTTGAACGTCATTAACCAATCTCGTTTGCAGGAGCATATCCCTTTTAGGCAGCAAGTGGTCACAGATCAGATTCTGATTGGCTCGGACGGCCACCCCGTTACAGACACAAAGAGAACACAGCACATCCAGAATCTACAATAAGAGGGAACAAAAATAATGAGGAAGGCAGAAAGAACAAGAAAGAAACAATGAACGACGGAAAGGAAATAAATCACCTGCAGTGCCCTGTCTTGTTTTTTTGTTCCAATGTGTTTTAATAGCCATCCGTCTCACAGATGAGAGAACAACCCACCTCTTTTCATCTCAATACTACAAACAACCGTCTTCTCCAGCATGTCACCAGTGACAGTGAGCTACTGACTCTCTACTACAGCCGGGCTACAGAATGCCACCTGCCATTCCTGGTTGGCCCTGGTTGTTTTACGACAGGCCTGGGGAATCTGTTCCACAAAGGGCCGGTGTGGCTGCAGGTTTTTGTTCAAACCAAGCAGCAGCACACCAGACTTGACTCATTTAATCAACTGATCTCAGTCTTCAGAGAGCTGATTGGTCAAACTGTGTGCTCTTGGTTGGTTTGAACAAAAACCTGCAGCCACACCGGCCCTTTGTGGAACAGATTCCCCAGGCCTGTTTTACGAGGACACTGCCGCATGCCAAACCAGACTGACATTTCCGGACCGTGTTATACACAGACCATAAAACGCATCATTGGGAAACGAAAAAACGAAACGAAAAAAAAAAAGTAATTTGATACTCGGGCAGTTTTTTGTTTTAGGAGCGTCTGTGATTTTAAGGTGAAATAAGACTTGTCTTTGTTTACGTCAGCGGCTGAGACCGCGAGCTTGTTAGCTCAAGCTTAGGTTTTTATGAAGTGACATGTGGCGCTATGCAGAGCCCCTCTGGGCTGCAGTTTGATTGATGTGTTGGACTTTGTTGTTCTCGCACAGGAGACACAGAAAGAGAGAGATAGGGGCGGATAGATGGATGAGGAGTGGATGAGGTGTCATACCCCCCCCCCCCCCCCCTCCCCCAATATAGAAAGAGATGGGGGAGGGCTAAGGAGACAATGAGGGATGCTTACAGGGTACATGATACAATTTCAATT
Organism: Merluccius polli; assembly: GCA_030340625.1. Taxonomy (NCBI): domain Eukaryota; kingdom Metazoa; phylum Chordata; class Actinopteri; order Gadiformes; family Merlucciidae; genus Merluccius; species Merluccius polli. The sequence goes on along the minus strand of JAOPHQ010001423.1, from coordinate 237,955 downwards.
GTGCGGAAAAGGAATGGAACATGAAATACACTGAAAGGGTTGTTGTAAATGTCCCAAATGTGTTGACACAGCTTCACTGAATGTACAAAAACATTGCTGATCATATGGTTGTTGCACAACCATTCAGTAATTCAATAAAATTGAATCTAAGAGTTTTGACCTTGCACATCAGGGAAGCACTATGGCTTATACACTGGCTCTCAAACTACAAATCTAGACTTCAATGTACCCGCGTTCGAGAGAAGTTAAATCAAAAAGTTAATCTTTTAGATCTGACGCTTGAAAGAAAAGCAAGAAGAAAAAACGAGACAAAAATGCCCAGATGAGCTCCTCTACCAATGAACATCAGCGATTTCTTAGTGTGGCGTGGACAACTGGATCGACCCCTGGATATAATAACAATAACTACATTCATCAATAACATCAGTTACTGTCATTCACCGTTGTCACTTAGAAGCGGTACGGAGCTGCCCGTCTTAATATGGAACCCAGCACCAGCACCAGCGCCTACCTTGTGGTTGCGGCCGTGTTTATAAAGCAAGGAGATGATAGACTTGATGTGCCCTCTCTGTATGATGTGCAGCGCCTCTGGGCTCTCCACCAGGATGCAGTGAAGAACCTCCAGGATTCCTGGAAGGGTTTAGGTAAGCAATAAGCCACGAGAGGCCGTGATTTACAGTGATTTTAGAACAGCTAGGGGGCGTTGTTAGGCATGACGCTTGTGTCTAACAACGGCCCCTAGCTGTTCTAAAAACGCACAAGTGGCTTATTGCTTTTATAAAATGGTTACTATAGGCTACCTAGTAAGATTTCCCAAAATAAACACTGCAACATAAAATACGATCATTTGTTGAAAACAAATCATCATTCTTCTGCCAAGCAATATAGTTCCTCAAGACAGCAAAATGGCTGTCAAGCAACACAGGCTAGCATACCTTTGGCTTTACCATACAGGCGCATTAATATTAAAAATGAACTGTTATGCAGTCACAGGTTTGTGTTTATATTTTACAACAGCTTCGAGCCAATCAGAATTAAGGACTGGAACTATCCGTTTGATAATGATTTTTTTTCATATGTTGCATGGATTCACACGTTTTGTGTTGCGATTCCATTTGAAAAGTCGGTAAACATCGCTGTACTACATCACATATAGCGTAACCATCGGTCCATAGTGACATTTTATTTTGTTGTTGTTGTTGCTACTGTACCTGATGCCGACTCCAGTCTCTCCAGCTTGCTGACCAGCCAGTCCAGTTTCCGGGAGAACTGAGTGCAGTTGTTCCTGTTCCCGCGGATCAGAGAGGCTAAGACAAAATGGGTGACAATTTACTTGCGGACCGTCTTTGAGTAGCTTGATTAGTTCACATTCTGGCCAGTGTAATGAATGATTACTTTTTCACAAGTCTTGTGCGTATTATCTTTCATGAAAGCTAATTTCACATGAAATATGAATGGCTCCCGCATCCCACAGAGGTGACATTAAGATGTCCCTTTAATACAGTGCTGTCTCATTTCTCACCGTTATACCCCAGGGGTGCTGGCGAAGATAAGAAAAATTCATGTTGCGCCTTACCGCAACATGAATACTGATGGTTGTTTAAACTCTTCTAATGTGTGTGGACAGCCGTCCGTCAATACAAGCATGCAGATGAAGAGTGGGTTTTGTATTGATATGCATCACTTTAAATGCATTTTTTAACCCAAGTCACAGCTTCACTGAAGAAGATACATAGTAGTGTATGTTTAAACAGAGGAGCAGTAAAGATGAAAAGAAGAAAGAGGAGATGAGGAGAGGGAGAGAAGAAGAGAAGAGAGGAGGGGAGGAGAGGGAGAGAAGAAAATGGAAGAGGAGAGAAGAGAGTGATGAAACAAAGGAGAGAGGAGGGGAGAAAAGGCGAGGGAGAGAAGACAATTAAGAAGAGAGGAGAAAGATGAGGAGAGGGAGAAGGAGAGGAAGAGGAAGAGGGGAGGAGAGGAAATGGAGAGAAGACGATAGAGGAGAGAAGAGAGGAGAGATTTAATTTATCACAGGGAAATCCTCAGGGGTGACCTCTCCTCCTATGTTGGCTTACCAGCGTGTTTTATGGATGCATTTTCCTAAACGTGTGTGTGTGTGTGTGTGTGTGTGTGTATGCGCGTGCAGGTAGATGGAAGTGCACATGGGGGCTGACGAATGAGGAGCGCGAAGGTGCTTCTGCGCGTTAAGGCTGGAGAGGCAAAAACGATGGACAACTTCTCTGGAGGGTCACATAATCTGCCACTCTGTTTTTGGCCGTACCAGCAGACCTGCGCAGCCGGTTATGAGCGAGTTATGATGGCGCAGACGGGCGATCCATCACCCTCTGGCAGACAAGGACGTGGTGGGGAGGGGGGGGGGGGGGGGCATGACTCAGGCAACATGAGGAAATGAAAGATGTGAAATCGTGTGACGTTTCGTCATCTCTCTACGTCTCTATACTGATATATCTAGATCATTCTAAAATGTTGTTTTTTTTATTATTGTCCTCCCCTGCGCTGCCTCTCTCTGTTCTACCCATTGCTGTTCTCTCCTATTCCATTCTTTCCTCGTTAGGAATGACCCCAACATTATTCTGGCGTGTTGCCGTGGTCACCAGCTGTGGTCTCTCCAGATGGGGCGAGGAGCCGCGAGACAGTAGGCAGTCGGAGGGTTTTATTTTCATTATCTTTCCAAGACGAGGCGAACACCGGGGTATAGTAGTGAGACGAACAGGGACAGGTGGTGGACCGAGACACAGGTGGACAGACACTTGGCTCTCCTCCCCTAGGTCACCAGAATATATCTCCCTTACAAAACATGGACACACACATACACACACAGTTTATTTGGTAACCATACAACCATGCCATTGCTTCTATTATCGACCAGAATTGTGCTGTTACATTGCAAAAATGGTTTGACAGCATGTAAACAGTGTAAACACGACTGTAAAACACACCAACAAAGCCTCTTTTGAAATTAATCCAGCATTGAGTGGGCTGCAGCCTCCGGTGTTTGGCGGTGGTGAAGTTGTTGGGGTAAATGTTAAGATTAATTCAGTGTGTATGTGCGCAAACCCCCCCCCCCCCCCCCCTCCCACACACACAAACACACACACACGCATAAATACACTGTGTGCTTACCAAGGAGCTCATACAGGAGGTTCAGTATGTCCTTCCAGGCTGCGCCCGCCTCCTCGCCGACCGCCTCGGTGAAGTGCGCGGCGCTGTCGTACAGGTTGAGGCGGTCGATGCATTTGGACAACAGGGTCAGCATGCCCTGGGACAGAACGGGAGGGACAGGCGGCACATCATTACCCCTACTACAAGGCTTTCCTTCGCTACTCTTTTTCATTGTGTTTGCCGTTTGTTGCATTTGAGAGACTTTGCGTTTGCGTCATTTTGTTTAATGATTTTTCAAGCTTTAAAGCTTGAAAAATGTCCTGTGCACATCAATTCATAAGACAAGGTGACAAAGATAATTTCTCGTAGGACATTTGACAGCAAAGTATTTGATTTAATGGAGCACAGTCATGGGAAGACACACCGGGAGCATTAACCAAGCATGTTATACGAGATAACAATTGTTCATGACTTTTATAGTCAAACAAACATCAAAGGATACAACGAAACACAAACCAAAATGTAAATTGGAGAGAAGAACGGAGCTACCTCTAGGTGCAAGGATAATTTATACAACGTGTGTTGAATTACTAGTAATAAAGTAAATATGTTTATATAAATTATGATAATATTGTTAGGATACATTTTCCACAACACAAGGGGAGGACCCCAAAGGGTCAAAATCAATAGCATTTTTTTGCCGTGTGGTCTTCACATCGTTATGCACACTTATAGAAGGAACCCATTACATAAAATCTTAACCTGTGTAGAGCACTACCCCTCCTCCTCCACTCTCACCTCCACCTTCCCTCTCACCTCCTCCACTCCTACCTCCACCTCCCATATGACCTCCACCTCCACCTCTCACCTCCTCCTCAACTCCATCTCCTCCACTCCTACCTCCCCTCTCATCACCTCCTCCCATATGACCCCTTCACTCACCTCCTCTTTGAAGAGGTCCTGGCGTTTGATGAGCGAGCGGAGCAGGCCCTGCTTCTCCTCATGCTCCAGCTCTGAGTCGGGCTGCTTGAAATATTCGATGAGGTCATCCAGCGTCTGCAGCACCTCGTCCACGTAGTCCGCCACCGCTGCACTCTCTCCACCCGCTGTGCTGTCCAGAGCCCTGGGGGGGGGGGGGGGGGGGGGGGGGGGGGGGAGCAGGCATAGCAAGATAAACCAAAATACAGAGTCCATGTGGACTGAACAATGGTGCCCATAGCCCCTTGCACATTAAATCATTAGTACCAAAAGCAATTTGAATACCACTTAGAACACACTATAATACCGATTTCACGGCCCAGCAACATAAATGACAGTCCTCAACCTGCAATTGTTTTATAACTATACAAATGTATTGACATAGTGCAATATAGCAGTGCTGCTTGTCTGACAACAAAATCCTGCACAAGCATGAAGTTATCGCACCAGTGCAGTGGTCAACATAGCTCGTTCTGTCACGGGAGGCAAATAATTGTCTATTTCACATAAGCGTTTGACATTTATTGGTTTGAGATTTATTATTTTTCCTTTTCCTGACAGTCGCAAAAAATATTTAAGACCAATGCCTTTTAAGCCCTTAAATTTAAGCCATTTGAATACTTGTAATACCTCCACGGGTACCCTTTCTATTAAAAAAAGCCTGGTGCTGCGATGCATGTTAAACAGTTTTATGTGATTTTATTTATGTGATATGCTTCTGTGTGTGTTTTTAATGTCTCTGAGGTGAGGCCCAAAGCAACTTTGTGGTCCATATACTATTATACTACATACCACGTCTGCTATTTCCAACCGTAGAATCTAATGGACTACTATTTTTCACCCTGTTGGGGTTTCATTTTGCAAATGTCAGAATTTCTCTGAGCCTCATTAACGACGCCATTGTCTGTCTTAAGTGAAATGTAATGGTAGACGCGACAAGACGTGCTCCTTTGTGGACTTTTCTACCTCAGTATTCCAGTGCAGTAGAGAGAAGCCCTCCCTCTTCATTCATTACACCCATCTTTGTAGTCCAAAGTTTCCAAAAGTATTTCATGAGACCAGGTATTTAAACATATTTATTACACAGCTGATTGTTATTTCTGAATAGCAGACCGCTGCTATGAACAACAAACTGTTGCTATGGACACCACTTCCAACCATAGAATCTAATGGAATACTTTTCACCCTGTTGGGGTTTATTTCACAATAATGACCGGCTCGCTGAAAATTATTCCCTTACATAGCCTTCATGCAGATGTATTCATATTATATTAGATTTGTTGAGCATTCAGATACAATGCACAAGGGAAAAGAGTGAGCAACAGTGAGAGAAGATAAAGAGCATCCCTGGGCGATAAAGTTCTCCCTTTTAGAAACGTTGAGTAATGGAAATGAAAGCAGCCCCATTAGGTCATCATTTTTTTTTGAATCGCCTAATCTGTCCTTTCAGACGCGACGCCATCAATCCGATTCACATGCGGCGCACGCAGATTCCCTCGCTGCATGATTCCCTCTGCACCTCCGCCTGTTGAGATGTGAAGGGCACTTCATGCCATTGAGCTTGTATCCAAAGCGACTGAGAGCGGAATTCAGATACAGGTGCAGGTAACGGGGTTAGGGGTCCTGCTAAAGGATGCATATTGGTAGGTTACGGAAATCACATCATATTATGTCTGCACTTGATGCACCCTGAGCCATCCTAGGTTTGACTGGAATTCAAATTTAAACATCCTTGTCTACACACACACACGCAAAGAGGTATACATTGTATGTACACGTTTACATTTGTATGATATTGTATTTTTGATGATTTTATTTTTTAATATTATTATTATTATTATTATTATAAGTATTATTATTATTATTATTATTATTATTATTATTATTATTATTATTATTATTATCTTGTTGACCTTTGAATCTTGAGAACCAGAGAGACAGGCACGTTAAAATAGACAGAGAGAGACAGACAGAGAGACAGACAGACAGACAGAGACAGAGAGACCGAGACAGAGACACACCGACAGAGACGGCGCAAGAGAGAGAGAGAGCTTTTTACTTGATGAAGTTGCTGAAGAGGAGCGTGGTGTTGCGGATGATGCGGGCCGCCCTGGACTCCTCATGCTGACAGCGCTGCAGGATCAGCCCGTCATCCATGTGGCCCTCTAGGTGCAGGCAGGCCTGCACACGCACACACACACACACACACACACACACACACACACACAAAGCATCAGGTATGCAGTGACATTAAATGAAGCAGACTTCATGAAGTATGAAATGGCTGACACTCAAACAGCCACTGCTCGATGCAGCCGTTCCGTCACTGAGGCTGTAGTGGCCACCTGGAAAACAGTGTCCAAGTTTGGGCCTTTCAGGGTGACTTGGAGGTGTGCCCAGAGATGAGGAGTAGTGTAGCGCCATTCTGCCACAAGCCGTGCCTAATCCTTCTTCCTCTCTGCTTTCTCTCTCCCCCGAGACTATCTGACACCCTCCACCTTTAAATGGGGTGTAAAACTAGGAGGGGGTGGAGGTGTAATGCTAACAAATTGCCGTGTTGACTTGTGTGGTGAAAGGTGTATGGTCTGTCTGTGTGTGTGTTGAAGGGTGTGTGTGTGTGTGTGTGTGTGTGTGTGTGTGTGTGTGTGTGTGTGTGTGTGTGTGTCGTACACATGCTATGCAAGATTCATTAATGTGTGGATACCCTTTAACCTCAAAAGAAGTGTCGGTTCGATAAGATAAGATGCTTCTTTATTGATCCCAGTTGGGAAATTCAGGAATAGCCCTGGTTACTATGGCAACTCTTGTGGTAACCAAGGACGTAGATTGCCATCTCTATGTTTTCATGCTTTTTCCCCACACCCAATTCTTTGCAAACGGCCCCTTACATCTGTGAGCCCATGAAACTATACGTCTAGACTCTACATCGGTCTCTCAAGGTCTTCTATCGCTATACCTTAGTTTACTGCAATCATTCACACAGAAATGATAATTATATTCAGGATGTCACCGAGTTATTTGTTATACTATTAAAAGATGCCAAACACAGATTCCATATTTTTAAAGTTTAATCTGCTCCTCAATCATGCAACTGTCTAATGCCAGGATCAGACTATACAACATTTTTGTCTTTCACGATGGTCACCATGTCAAATTAGGGAGTTATTGCATCATAAAATCTTGCCTTGACTCAGACTGGAGATGGGGCTATGCTACCCGTTTGACCATGATGCGTTCCGTCTTCACGACCTAGCGTCAAGTTCACCTGGGATCGGGCAGGAGGGGTCAATATTTAATTCATCAACGTCAGCATACACGTCATAGTCTTTACGTCAGGGCGTCGTAGCGCGTCCCAGACGCCACAACGCAAGCTGACAGCCCTGTCCGACGTTCCCGATGTTCATAATCACCCGCGACACTGAAAGATTGTCTGGGACTGCTGGGACGAATTTGTGTAGTCTGATCCCGGCATAACATCGGAACAAGAATAACATGTGAATGGCGTGTCTTGTATCCAATTAACGTGTTGATTGTGTATGGCACATGTATGACCTAATAATGGTAAAAACCATGCTTTTTAAACTCACCCTTCTCTTCAGGGATCCTAGGCGAGATGACTTTGCGTCAGGCGCCTGGTAGGACAGCCACAGACCCGTGGCCACGTGCATGACGAAGCACACAGAATCTCCGTACTTGATCTCCGGCGCGCCCATGCCCTCAATGTCCCTCTTCGGCCCCGAGTCGCCCTTTTCCTGTTGCGTTCGCCATCATCATCGTCATCATCATCATACACAGATGGGAAAATCACATTGAAACACACACACACACACACACACACACACACTTATATAAAATGAGGGATGATCACACAGTTATATAAAATGAGGGATGAATCGTGATGGTGTAAATATATTTCAAGACATTTCAAAAGAGAGACTAACCACGTCCTTCTTACTTCCTGTAATTTGTCACATGAGTTACACAAGGCGTGGCATTGGCGGGCTTACTGCCCCCCCCCCCCCCCCCCCCCACTTAGGAGACTACAGCGGGCACAGGCCCCATTCACTCCAATGAGAGATGTAGAGGTTTTGGTCGTATGTAGCTATTATTTTCTTTAACATTGAGATCAAGGTAAATATCAGCCTAACAAAATACCTAACAAGTTTAGGTGTTCTGAACATATTGACACTATATCGACATTTTTCTGACTTGAAGGGGCAGTGAAAAACAAGTTTGTTTGAGACTTGTCCAGCGATCTCACCGTGGTAACGACAGCACCAGCGTAAAGGCCCCGCCCACTTAGGAGACATGAACTGTTCCATTTTCACCCCGTTGGCGATGCTTTGAATGCGTTATCTTTGTTATTTACTATCTTTGACATATTGCGCATTAAAAATGCTTTCTCTGCTGCTAGGTGATAAGCCGCACTGTGTCCGAAGGACTGCCAGAAATGGATTGGCCCCGCTGATTATGGCTGACACGAGGTCGCAGAGACCCCATTAACACCTCGTGTTCAACATAGCACAGCGACACAGGCACTCGGGTTTCTCTAACCGCATATTGTTGTTCAGGGTCAGAGGGGAAGGCCTTGAAACCGAGGCAAGAGGACAATAGCCATACTAGTCTATCACAGGGTATGCACAAACTATCTATTTTCAAATACCCATTTTTACGCATGCACACACACACACACTAAACAGTATTTTCGAGTTACACCGACAACAGAGGTTTCGAATCATTGTTTCAGAATGAAGAAACACAGGAAAGGTCATTGATCTTTTTTTAGATCCCTGCATACTGTCTACTTTTACATTCTGCCTTGCTTCTCTTTGTTTTGGGGTTTACGGTGGTTTAATTATATTTTTGGACCAATTAAAAAACAGAAACGCTGCAGAGCTCTGGCGGGAGCGAGGGTGAGAGCGCAAATAAGAACCGAGGGGGTGAGGGCGAGTGGGCGAGGGAGGCAGGCACGTGGGAGATAGGCAAGCGTGACGAAATGCACAGCAGTTGAAAATAAAGCAGGACAGAAAGGCGAAAACAACGTAGCGCATAGACGATCAATGCGCTCCTAATTGGCAGGATTTTTCCCTCATTAAAGTTGCCCATAACATATACAGTTGCAGTTACTCCCATGGACGTCAGAAACGATTGTGCCACTGGTACAGCAAAGTGTCATCAGTACCAGCACAAAGGCTAATTAGCCGTCAGCCAACCATATCTGATAAAACCACGAAGCCCTTCATAGCAAATTATTCTGGTTAACACAATTATTTGCAGATGATCTAAAGGAAGACTTAAAGTACTACTAAGTGTTTTAGAGGGCTGAATACAAATGATGAATTAATAAAATGAATGAAATGAATACAAAACAGTTATCACCGCTTTATTAAACGTGTTCTTTTATGCCAACATTTGAAAATGAGTTCTGTTTTCAGTTTCAGTTTTCAATTTCACAAATTAATTTCAGAGCAGGCTATGAGTGGCCTGGCGAGAGCTGGCCCTCCCAGAAAAATAATTATTTCCTTGTAGGTCTGGGATTGTCCAGCCGACGGATGGACAATACCACAGTCCCACAGGACGCAGACAGTGGACGCACGCAGTTACTACATTTAAACAGGTCTTTTGCAAGCATTTCCTTTAGTTTGTGTGGTTGGGGTGCATTGGAAAATAAAATGGCTATAAAGGGAGTGCCATGGTTTGGAAAGGCTTGGGAAGCACTGCAGTAGAGAGTGCATTTGCCGAAGACTGTCGCATCAATGCGGCCGCAGCATCAGTTTTAAGCAGCAATAAAACACAAACATAAATGTCCACCGTTGGATTTTTATCAGAGGAAAAGACATGAGTTGTGTTCGCTGTTCTTCCGATCGGGTTCAGAAAGAGCTCTATTTATCAGCTTGCTCCGTTGGCGACGTTACGTTAGGCTAATTGGCTGAAGGTGTTGTCTGTCATGGCATGGCTTCAAATCAACTGCTTAAGGCCAGTCTCTCTTGCGGAAGGAACTGAAAATACCTCACAAGGTCATAGACTGGTAGAACCAGGCTAGGCTGTTAGGCCATTGCCGGAAAGAACGGTGTTGTGATACTGTGATAAAAGCATCATGTCCGCATCTGTCTGCATGTCAACATTTGTTCAACCCGCCAAAACAGACGGGGGCTGTAACACTTTTTGGTTACAGCCCCCGCCCTGCCAGAGAAAGATTACCATTGTTACTGTTGCCATAGAGACATAGGGCTGACCTTGGAAGACCTGAAGCAGAAGGCTGTGGACTTGGTGTCACACTTTTCACGGTCCTGCAGCACCAGCCCGCGGTCCTCTGTCAGCGCCAGGTAGTGGCCCGTGGAGAGGTGGCGGAGACGGAAGGACTGGCCCCAGCGGATGTGGCTCCCGCTCCAACTAAGGAAAAACAAAGGGTTGAATTTAAGCAATAAGCCATGAGAGGCTTCGCGCCGTGCCTAACAACGCCCCCCAGCTGTTCTAAAATCACTGTAAACCACTGCCTCAAGTGGCTTATTGCTTTTATAAAACAGTTACTTTAGACTACATAGTAAGATTTCACAATAAATGCAATCATTTATTGAAAACAAATCATAATTCTTCCGCCAAGCAATATAGTTCCTCAAGACAGCAAAGTGGTTGCCAAGCAACACAGGCTAGCATACATGCGCATTAATACTAAAAATGAATTGTTATGCGGTCACAGGTGAGTATTTTACAACTGCTTCCAACCAACCAGAATCAAGGACCGGAACTATCCTTTTTATAAACAGCAATTAAAGACCGGCAGAGTCTATTGTCAACCGCTGTGCATTTAGGGCGGGGGAAAATCAGCATTGGAATGGGCCTACCAGAATCACAATCAAGAGACTCTCCAATCTTAGGATTTTAGGTTGGGAAACATGGCGATTCTCTACCAGATTGTCTCAAAGTTGAATAATTTTGTCTTGGCGTCTGAATAAATTTTTTGCGACATTGCATTGAGTTTTGTTTGGAAGTCGTCTGGAGGCAGTGTATGTTATCCTCCACATTTCAAACAGATCGTATCCATGGGCCTTTTGGAGTTTATACCATTGAATGATACAGTGAGAGAGGATCATGTTGTGCTTTTCCTTCTCCATGGTAAGCTAAGCACTGTGTGCCTCACAGGAAGCACCTGGGAGGTTTAAAAGGGAAGAGCGAGTGACAGCTAGCTCCGCCGAGACCTAGCTGAAGACGTGTAAAAAAGAAAAACCTGCCAAAAACATGAATAAACACCGAGAATATTTATGATGGAGCAGAAGAAAAACAGATTGAGACTGAGACTAGAAAAGAAAGGAGATGAAGATGGAGACAGAGAGGCAGATACCGCTGCCTCTGCAGAAACCCATCGGCTAATTGGATGTGACAACTCGGGGAGGTGGAAACGGTTCTATATATAAAACACCTCTGTGATGTCACCCCATGTAGCTACGGCAGAAGATGCAGTATTTTGATTGCTTAATAACAAAGAAGCTTTGTTTTATACTGTGTGTACGTATGTGTGAGTAGTGTGAGTGGTGTGCATAGTGCTCGTGTGCGTGAGCGTACATGTGCGTGTGAGTACATGCGTATGTGTCTGTGCTTGCCTGCGTGTGTGTCTGTCCTTGCACGCATGTCTGTGTGTGGTGTGTGTGTGTGCGCGCGCACACGTGTGTGTGTATGTGTGTGTGTGTGTGTGCATATGATCTCACCTAATCCTGAGGGGCTCTATTCTCCAGAGAGAGCGGGCCTTGGAGGCTCCCTTCCCCGCCTCATAGTTCACTATCCTGGGAGAGCAGCAGAGGGGAGAGGAGGGTCAACCCTGGGAATGAACAGGTCTTTAATGGTAAAACATGCACACGTACACAACTCGTATTGCTGCAGATGCTGCGAGCGCCGTGGCAAACTGCGATAAATAATGGGCATGTGCTCATGCTCATTTCAAGAATTTTCTTTTTACAAAATGTATCACATCAATCTTCAGATAGAAAGCTCCCCTTCTTCCAGGCGAGAGGAGGAAGTGACGGTGGTGAAGGCGTCTTTCATCCTGTGACGGACGAACAAACAGACGTGTCCAGCTTTGGCTCACGCGCGTGCGTCTAGTGACGCACAGTGCTACACGGCCGAGTACCGAGCAGCGGGATGGACGCATGCACTGCTGGCCGGTGAACTTTGTAAGGAAGGCAGCGTCCGGGCTTATGTGCTCAGAGTGGACAGCTTGACAGTTAGAGGTTGAATGATGATGCAGCCTTTCTCATCACGACCATCGAAGGAATTTTTCCCTTAGGTTGGTTATAAATCACTTCCCGACACTAGGCAGCTTGAAGACACCATGAAGTCAAGTCAAGGCCCGAAACAACGGTGGCTATTAGGTACTTACATCCAAATCTAATGAACCGCTGAACTTTTAGTTTTGCCAGCTCTCGCTCATACAAAGCCTCTGAAGGGCTGCCGCACAGCGGGCTCGGGTGTTTTTCTCACTTTCACCCAATCTGAAGGATCAGAATGACTTTCTTCCTGCGACGACACAATAGTGGACATATTGTGTGTCATGTTATGTGGCACCAACCTCTGCTCCTCCTCACTCTTATCTGATCCAGGGATGGTCAGGCTCTCATCATGACCATGGCACAGACGCATCACATGACCCCCAATGAGGAAGCCTAACATCAATATGAACGAACAAACAAAAAAAACATAGAAAAATTGCCCTTTATACGAAGTACGAAGCGTACTTTAAATAAAACATTACATTTACGTTGTACATTTACATTTAGGGCATTTAGCAGACGTTTCTGTCCAAAGCGACTTACACTAAGTACATTTTTTAGTAAGAAGTAAAACAAAAATATATCATTGTCTGTACAGCATGGATGTCAAAAGAACAAGTTTCTGAGTGAACCATAATTGCTAGATTTAGCTATCGCAGCTAAAACATCTGCGAAAACATCTCCAATGAGTGAGGTTCACATTGAATCATACAGCGATTATCTATTTTTCAAATGTCTATTATTTCCGCAAATACTACATCATGCAACATTTGCATGACGTAGTATGCTTATGGTTGGTGTGAGCGTGGTGGTGGTGGTGGTGGTGGTGGTGGTGGTGGTGGTGGTGGTGGTGCTGGTGCTGGTGGGGTTCAACTTGCCTACGGCCACGTTGCTGGCAGAGCAGGTGGGCTGGATGTTCCACAGCGTCTGCATGAAGGAGGCGTCCACGTGGATGTTGCCGTTGGCAAGGGAGAGGTGCTGCAAGGCAGAGTACAGAAGGAAAGCTTGGCTGTTGAACTGTTTGAATACATACAACATCTACACATCTGTCAAATTAGAGATACGTTTGCCATTTCACTGCATTAATATCTCGATTGTATGCTTTGACTGTCGTCCGCCTCTTTGGATAAAAGTGTCTGCTATAGGACTGAACGGAGATGTCTTCATCAGAGCCTAGTCGAGTGTGGTGTGAGTTCCAGGCAACTGTTGACAATTGTACGCCATCGATTTAATCACATATCCACATTGTTTTGAGGAAAGAGAAGAGCACAGTAATGAAAAACGCAGGCCTATGTGTGCGGAGTGCTAGCGGGGGATTACAACGAAGGTGAGAAAAGAGAACCGAAGTATAATCACACCTTCCAGGCGTGTGTGAGTGTGCATACGTGCGTGTGTGTATGGGTTGGGAGTGATCCATCTGCCAATAGGAGTGATTCTCAATCCGTTGAAAGACAGTGGACAGTGGATGTGTATAACATCCACTGGGAGGTCCTGGAGCACACTGCACCCGTCTCTTGATGGACAGCACCGCATCAGGTATAGTAGCTTGGCAAGGGTTTTGGCAAAGATGAGGGCCTTCATCTCCAAGACTGGTTTTTAAATGAGGATGTGGCGGATGTGTGTGTGTGTGTTGACTCTCCCAAACAAAACAGGCTCTGGGTTCAAATCCCACACTGTCCACACTACTGTAGTCATGGCTGAGCAAGAGTCCTAATATCTACCCCCTCATTAACAACATGCTTATTGCAACATAATGCATGTAACATGCAACATAATTCACTTCGGTCCAAGTCCAAGACCAATGGGTCTGTCGAATGTGTGTGTATCACCATTATGGGATCATGGGACACCTGTGTGCCAAGTAGGATAACCTTTAAAAACAAGCGTCCTGGGGATGCAGTCCCATGAACAGATGGTAACGGTTTACTGCCACTACTCTGTGTGTGCGTGTGCGTGCATGCGTGCGTGCGTGTGAGTGTCATCCCCTCGCTTCTACCTCTCACCGGGGTGATGGACACATGATGGGAGTACCATAACCTACACAGCTGGGTCCCACCATTTAAAAGAAGTCCCCAATCCACATTGTACTTGCACTTCACCATCACCAGGCTATTCACAGAGAAACACAGCTTGCCTTTTAAGGTTTGTATCTTTCCCCTGAGCTCCACAACACACTCCTGATTGGGACACCAGCAGTAGCCGTCAACAGCCACAGTGTGAAAGTGGGGCTTTGTTTGTATAAACGACTTCCCCAGGACTAACGAGAAGAAACCATGATCACAATTGGAGAATCCTCAAATTACAATAAGATACGTGTTATTTTAGTAGCATTTCATCGTTTCGTTTACGACCACGTTCTGGGGAAATGATGATCATTAGCCCAGGACAAGGGTGTCTCTGGTTTTTAAAAGTAGCACTGCTACTGCGGTGTAAACAATGAGTCCTTGCTACCGTTGTCCTGCAGAGAGAGTCCAGCAGGGACTAGGTGTGAATATTTCCTGCTAGTGGAGAGCGAGGAAAGTCTCTCTCTCTCTCTCTCTCTCTCTCTCCCTCTTCCTCTCCCTCCCTCCCTCCAAGTTAATTAAGGCTGGCAATACAGTACGTGCAATACCACGCAATACCATCAGCTTCAACCATGGGCTGATAATACTGATAAAAAATACTACAAAGACAAATAACAATAACGATAACAATAACAACAACAATAATAATCATCATGAAGTGAATAGGAAGGCTGCGACTGCTCTGTTTTTCCATTGCAAATTGGGATTTTATTTTATTGTTGTTTTTTCTTTCTTCCCCACAAAATGCCATGTCACTCCAATCCTGGCTGTGGATGTCCACTTGTCTGCAGCAGGCTATAAAAGTTTCAGAGGCGCTGTCTGAGGAGGAGGAGGAGGAGGAGGAGGAGGAGGAGGAGGAGGAGGAGGAGGAGGAGAGGAAGCTGCAGAACACACCCTGCAGCTCTTCATCTGTCGCCGCCTCAGTCTCTGCTCCCTGGTGAGTCAGCGGAGCACATGATGTCCACATAGCACCCAAGCTTCCCGGGCCACCCGACCCCCAAGCTTGCGCTTTGCCTTTCCATGCGACTTCAAAAAAGGACCTCCAGGCAAGGCAAACCAGAGGCTCAAAGGGAGACCCGAGCTGTAAACGCTGCAAATGAGTGCGTAATACGGTACAGCCTGCCATGGAGACAGCAGGGACACAGCCACAAACAGTAGCAGAGCCATTGGCCCTCGCCAAGCCCCATTTGTTACGATGCGCTCCAGTTTGTTCTGATGAAAGAAGACTTCCTACTGTTTGGCTTTGGTAAATTGACCATTAGCCAAAAAAGCATTTAGTGTTTCTCAAATGGGGGTACGCCTACCCCTAGGGGTACTTTGAAGCATTGCAGGGGGTACTAAGCAAATAAAAAAAAAACTGAATCTGAATACCACTTTAATAGAATGATGTCAATCTGAATACTTGCATACAAGTTCGATAAATCTTTCCAATGAATGACAACAATCATAAGTGAAGCACAACTCCACTTGTACTCCAACTGCAAATATTCACACATTGTTCATAAAAAACATGCACATACATTTCCCTCCCTAAATGTTTCGTGCTGGTAAAGGGGTACTGAATAAAATAATTTAGAGGGGGTGCATTGGTAAAAATAGTTTGAGAACCACTGTGCTAAAGGACTCAATAGTAGCAGTAGTACTAGCAAGTGCCTGGGTTGGGTGACTTGTGGTCACCTGGCTGGGTGACGGGTCGGCGCGGTGCGGTACGGTGCTTACCAGGTATCTCTCCGTGGAGACGCTGACTAGGATGAGGTCGTCACCGATGCGCACTTTCTCTCCCTCAGACCTCTGCTTGGACGCGGGGTGAATGGTCCACCAACACGCCTCCCCTGCAGACACACACACACACACACACATTTACCATTTATCTCTGACGTATGGCACCTCTGTTAACTAGTTTACATTTGTATTTCTGACACCTATCGTTACCTGTCACATTTCTGTCTGTACATATGGCTACTGCACCGCTGATACTCTTTTGCCATTTTATTTCTATATTGTTTATTTGTATATATTTTGCATATTTCTATTTATTTGCTCCTTTCTTACTTTGCACTGCAACTGCTGCAAAATTATTTTCATCAGAATAAGAAAAAGTAATCTCTTATCACACACACACAATCCAATCCAAAATATTCCAATAAAAACTATAATAAAACACAATGTAATGCTATTCATGTATACTCATCCCTGTATATATAAATAATGGACAGGTGCCCGTCTGTCCATTCAGATTGACAACCAGACCTAAATATAGTCATGCTCTGTGAAAAAGCGAATCTCTTCAGCGTGATGGATGACTCTGGGCTCCACTAGTAAACCTGACGGCTGACCTCATGTCGGACACATCTTCAGGATTCACTCCCCGTTTCTGGGAATAGGCTGAGCTGCTGGTCGAGCAAACACCGAGAGGCCGGAAATAACATGCGATTCATTTGCCAACTGAACTCAGTTGGTTTTTAAAATAATCGTACCAATTGAATCCTCTTGTAGCCCTACGTCGAAGGACAGCTTGTCCGTCAGAGACTTCGACGTCTTCAAACAGGTCAGGTACTGGTGAGAAAGAGAAACAGCAGATTGTCATGTCAAAGTCATTTCAGTGACACTTACTAAATGGTACCAAGTAAGTAAAGTTACCAATATGAAGTGGAAAAATGTAATTTGCAGCTGCTGGTACTGTTTTTGTAGTATTTGTTTCCAAGGAGATAGAATTTGGTTATGCAGACGTGACTCAAACGTTTAACTCCTTGTGATATTTAGTTATCCTCTTTAGCTGATCCTCAAATTCATACTACCTTCATTGCCAAGATAACACTGTTAATTTAATAACATTGACACATTGGCACTTTGAAAAGCACACCTTGATAACGATACAGCTAATAATACAGCTAAGGTGTGCCACTAGCTAGGGCAATTGGCTTTAAGCCATTTGCTATTATAGCTTGTTGCTACGCACCTGTAGCAGCTTTTACCAAGCAATTGTCTTTGCTTGGTTATGGGCTAGGGCTGCAACGATTTGTCAAATCGATTCGTCAACCGAACCAAAAACATTTGATCGATTAATCATTTAGGCCATTTATCAAGTACAAATACCAAACATTTACTGCTCGATGCTTAAGAAATTCAAATGTTTGGTTCATGGATCATTATAAAATGAATAAAAATACTAGTTTTTTTTGGCTGCTTGTCAGATAAAGCAAGCAAATGTATTAATTCACCATTTTGGACAATTTAAGGCATGTTCTAGACTAAATGATGAACGGATTCATCTGAAAAAATGTTTGTTGGATGAATCAACTATGAAAATAACCGTTATTGCAGCCCTTGTCATGACTATGCTGAATGTAATCCTGTAATGAACACCTGTTGAGTGAGTTTGTCTGCTCCTAGCTAGCTATGTATACATGTAGAACGTGATGTGATGATGAGGATAAAGATGATGATGGTGTCGTCACCCTGGCGTATTATGGTATGGTGTGGCGCTGCTCACCATGCTGCTGAAGGAGTGGCGCAGAAGAATGGCGTGGCCGTAGAGCAGGGTCCGGTGACCGCCCCCCTGGGCCGCCTGTAGGGAAGCAGGCGGCAGAGACATGCCGTTCGGTCAACCACATTGCATGTGAAAATTCCATCATACTCCTCTCTCCTGCTGAAGTCTATTAGATAGGGGCTCTATGTCTATGGCTCAGAGTGCCTCTATTTGTGGCCCTCGTGTCGGCTCTCTGCTGTGGGGAACTCAATACCTTAAAGAGTAATCCAGCTAAACAAAATCAAACTGACATGCAATTTCTGCTTCTGATTGGGTCAAATGGGTGACGAGTGACGTCACTTGCCCCCCGTTTTCACACTGAAAACGTCGCTATTGCATTGGCGTGTGTTGTGCCTGTGATGGTTCCCTGGGGTTTGATTTTAGTCTAAGCTCTTAGCCTAAGTGAGCTGGTACCCCACATCTACTATATGGGACCCATTTCTACAGTCTCGCTAAATGCATCATCCTTTTCAACGTCCTCTGTGTGGAATATCTACCTCAATAGTTTTAAGTCGGCATGTCAGTTTGCATCTGCCATTGCAGGAGTAATCCTGCATCTTAATGTAATTATTTTGTATGGAATGTATGTATGCATTTATTTATATTGTGATCTAGGTTCTAATCCAGAACTAGAGTGTTGTGATGTGGTACCAGAGACTATTGTATGGCAACTATCTCATCTGTGATGTGGTACCAAGACTATTGTATGGCAACTATCTCATTTACATTAGTCTATATTTTTTGACAAAGCGTGGTTTACCTTGCAATTGGACAAAAGAGAATGAATTGCTCAATTCATAATAGCTTTCCTCTTTTGACCGCATATCTTAAATGCAATTGTATGACCACCTCAAAGAAATCGAACGGAAACAAACAAACATTCAAACAAACAGTTCAGGACCATGAAAGGCAATTCATTCACAATTCATACACCACAAGTGTCAGAGTTGAGTAAAATGAGGAGTTTAAAACCAAATTGGTTTTAAAGAGTGAAAGCACAAAAAGGGACACTCAACTTACCCTCTTTACCAACTTCTAGAAGCATAAGACAGAAGACAATACAAACCATAACCAGTGAATACTAAAGTACAGTCAGGGTCAATAAAATACATTAGTAGTTTTCAGGCAAGAAAGCAGTACACTGGTACTGCAAACATGGAGTTACACGTTGAACGAGCACGCAAGATTACAAATATGATATATATATATATATATATATATATATATATATATATATATATATATATGATATATAATATAATTCAATGATTTAAAATAAGGATTTGTCCATAATGAATTCACTGTAATTGACAAAAGACTCAGTTATTGCACCATAAGAAGTAAACTGTAGCTTCAGTGAAAGTGTAATGTCATCACAGTCATGTCATAAGCCTCCCTGCCTAATCGCCGATTTATCCAACATGCAATATCGCTTTGTTTATCCTCCGGCAGGTACGGCTGTCAGTGTTCATTTGCACGTCTCAAAGCGCCCCCCCCCCCCCCCCTTCTTAATCTGCACTGACCTAAAGGGAACACCCTAATCATCCCCCTGAACTCGACCCCAACATAATACCTCCCCTTCGCCACTGAGTCAGTCCCAGATGGCCTACAGACGAAAAAGGAAACGCAGCTTCGATCAAAAGAAAATTCTGGAAGAGTATCCCGCAACAGCTGGGGAAAGGCAGAGAGCGAGAGACAGAGAGAGAGAGCGAGCGAGAGCGAAGGGGAGGGCGTGGTGTTGGTGTACGGAAGCCGCTGACACATCAGTGCAATGACCTCCGACCTTTGATGGAAACGACCCTCCTCAAATGTGAAGTTTAACGTACATTCCCACCCCTGGCACTAGGCAGGGTCAATAGAGGGAGGAGAAGGACTGCTCCCCTTTACCCCCGCGGGTCACCGAGGACACTCACTCCACCGCGGGGAATTCAGACCAGTGGCTACTGAGTGGGTACTGCAGGTGCTATGTGGGATTTTATTCTTGTAAATCGATAAATTTGCAATTATCGAAAAAATAATATAGTTGAAAATAAATACAAAATAAATATAGGACTATGGCTTGTTATTTCAAACATAGTGTTTAAGCAGCGTTGCTGAATTTTCTTTTCAACTGTTTCCCACTGGCCATGGCCTTCTTGTAATTGTGTTTAAAGGGGCTGCTGGCACTCTTTGCTGAGCCGCTGCATGTGTATTTATCTATTTTTTACCTTTTGCATACAAGGTTGCAAAAGGTCTTGATGACAATTTAGTGGTACACCTAAAGTCAAAGGTTGGGAAACACTGATTTAGAGCACTCACTATTTATATCTGTAATCCAACTTCTGATTTGCCGTGTTCACTTGGGAGTTTGTGTAGCCAAACCAACTTTAATATGGTAGCCTCTATAAATAATTGAACTGAACTGACGCGTGTGATGAGTAGCATCAAAAGCTACTGAAGTATAGCACCGCTGTACTCAAGTGGCACTTAAATGTGTGATTAATGTGTGTGAGAACAAAAATGTGTACCAGGAACGAAAGCTGTACCTCCATGCCAGAGTGGGTAAAGGTGAGGTAATTACCTTTAATGTTCCTTCATAAGCATGGACAATCTTATATAGAATAGACTGGACTGGGAAAACCGCTTGGTAATTCCTCAAGGACACGGTAAAGCACAGGGGGGCTTAAGGACAGATTTATTTTCCAATTGTTTTAGTATGGATTCCCATGTGTGCATTCTTTCTGGCAGGTTGTGATGAATAATAGGATATTATAAATAATGGCAGCATACCATTGCATGTTACACTCATATACTTCATAACGCATACTTCATAAGATTTCATAACACACAGTATGTCATATATACTGGGGATAGAAGAACGACGACGAAGATCAGAAAAAAGAGGCAATGCGCAACATGACTATTTTAGAGCAGCGGTAGCATTCCTACTTCGATATAGAAATATTGAATATTGTAGGAAAAAAATTAACTGTGCAGCGATTGTTATAGAATTAGTCCCAAGCCAATGTTTGTATCATTTGTATTAATAATGCAAAAACCATGAAAAAAAAGAGACATAAAATGACACCCAGAAGCTTGGGCACTTTCACCTGAAACAGGCTTGCACTCTTGCACACTGTCGTTTTGAAGCTACGTCCAATAACGTCGGCCTGTTTTGAGATTGCTACAAATGTCACGTTCCAATTTTTGTGCTTAATCAATGTAAAAACTCAAATCAATCAATTAAAATGTGACTTAACAACTCACGGTTGTTAACGTAACTTAGTTTGCCTTTGTTGACAGTTACAAAATTGGCGACACCTGTGAGAGGGAAAGTGACAAAAGGTTGCAACCTTTTGTGTCGAGGGTCAGTAGAGCAGTAAGTCATGCACACATCTCACAACACGATGGAACTGCTGGACCTACCCATTGCTCATGGCCAGGGCTCTAGTAACACAAATATACATGAGAAGAGCGTTAGCTATTCTGGACGAATGGCAGTTTCAACTGCGGCTGCTGAGAGCAGTGTAGAGGCTGCTGGAGACGAATGACAGATGGCAGCGGTGGTGGTATATGTGGAATCATTTTAGAACCAGTGTTGCACTAATAATCACACTGAGTCAGCTTTAACCTCACCACTAGCCCAGCTAGCGGACGTATACAATGAACTATAATGCATTCGATTCTTCAGAGAACTACTCTAGTCTGGTACTTCTCTACAACCACCTGCATTCTTTAATCATTTGCAATTTTCAATTCAAAACTGCCAGTATCCTCTAGGCTAATATACTAAGCTAACATATTAGGCTAATATATCCTATATATCCAACACTTATAAGCCTAGCTTATCTTTGGCTTCATATAAAGCCAACCTCATATTGTCACACACTACAAGGCCAACAATGCTGAAACGATAATAAAAGGCTAATCTGCCTGGATAGGACACATTTAATCAGAGGTGGAAAGTAACAAATTACAATTATTCTTGTTACTCTAATTGAGTAGCTTTTTTGTATATTTGTACTTACTTTTGAGTAATTTATTAAATCAGTAATTTTACTTTTACTTAATTATATTTTGTTTAAAGTAAGGTACTTTTATTACATTCTACATGCCAGAAACTGTCAGAAACAATCTATTGGCCCTGGCTAACTGCAGCGCCAGGTGAACGACGGTCAGTCAGACAGCAACGAGAATACGTTGGCACTTAATCACAAAGGAGATGGAGACAGCTGAGTTGGAAAACACTTCTGCAGACCTAAATCCAACTGAAACCCCATCAGACTAGTTTGAGCTTCATATATGTTTCATACATTTTTATGAAACGTACGAAAACAAGAGTAAAAATAATGAAAAAAATTAAGTAACTTTTTAAACATTTTACTTAACATTTTAAATGAGCTACTTTTTACTTTTACTCAAGTAGATTTTTACACCAGTAATGTTAAGTCAAATTTGAACCTGATTTTTTTTGTACTCTTTCCACCTCTGAATGAAGGGAAGAAATTGAAATGATCAGTTAATCTGTGCAATGCATGATGGTACAGTTGTAGCCAGTGTATCAGCCTCCTCACAATGTGCATATTATATTATAATAATATATTAGATTCTATTATAATAGTATTGTACCAATTGGAGCAATTCAATTATCATAGTAACTAAGTACCAGCATCTGAAAGAGGAGAGAATAGCTTCTACAAAGAATCCATCTGTACCAACACATAAATCATATTCCATCAATGGTCGTCTCTGTGCCTGGGATGCCAGCGGTCTGCCACCATGGTAACCCCAGTTCCATCCCATAATAAGCAGCACCGTTTCTTAGGCGATCAGCATGGATTCTGGCTGAGTTGTGTGCAATTCCACAGCACAACAGGCGACCATTGGAACAATAAAATAAAGCGAGGAAAGAAAATAAAGAAATAAAGCAAAGTTAGCTAGACATTGTACCATGTAATACATCACTGATGATGATGACGATGACGGTGGTGGGGGTGGAGAGGGGGAGGTTGGTGGTAAATAGCATGCGCCGCGGTGCATGAGGAACGGCATTCGTTATCTCCAGATCTGTCACCCCTGGTTGGAGATGCCGGACTTACCTGATCTAATGAAACATGACACGTGAAGGAGGCTCCCCTCGCTCCGACACACGCGGGACAGCCCCCGCCCCGCCGCCCCTTGTTACCTGAGCTTTCTTATTGTTTCTATCATCCCGTTTGGTCAGAGAAAGTTGTTGTGGGTTATGGTACAACGGTGTTGATGCTGTAGCTGGCTTTCACTATCAAAATAGTGTCTTATCCAGCAATTTCCACATTCAGTATTATAATTGCTATACCTATGAATAAAGTACGTCTCCTGAAGTACATGAGATCATAGCATGTGAAGGCCTATATAGATTGACTGAATAGAGATAATGTTGTAGTGTCCTTGGGTATGTGGTGTGTTTTGTGTACCTATGGGTCTGTGCATATGCAAGTGTATGACTGTGTGTGTGTGTGTGTGTGTGTGTGTGTGTGTGTGTGTGTGTGTGTGTGTGTGTGTGTGTGTGTGTATATGTATATGTATATGTACATGTATGTGTGTGTGTGTGTGTGTGTGTGTGTGTGGACTCACCCCTTCACTGTCTTTCCCGGTATTGGCCAGCATCTCCTGCAGGGCGCGCACTGACAGCGACTGCTCCAGGACAAAATTACAGACACAGAGGTCTGGAGGAACATACTGCAGGAAGGAATGAAGGAGGGAAGGAAGGAGGGAGGAAAGGAAGGAGGGAGGGAAAGATGGAGGAAAGGAAGGCGGGAAGGAAGGAAGGAGGGAGGGAGGGAAGGCAGGAAGGATGGAGGGAAGGAAGGGAGGAAGGAGGAAAGGAAGGGAAGGAAGGCAGGAAGGAATATAGGAGGGAAGAAAGGAGGGAGGGAAGGTAGGAAGGAGGGAAGGAAGGAGGAAAGGAAGGCGGGAAGGAAGGAAGGAGGGAGGGAAGGCAGGAAGGATGTAGGTAAGGAAGGCGGGAAGGAAGGAAAGAGGGAGGGAGGGAGGGAAGGAAAGAAGGTGGCATGGAAGGAGGGAAGGAGGGAAGGAAGAAGGGTGTGAAGGAAGGCGGGAAGGAAGGAAAGAATGAAGGAAGGGTGGGAGGGGTCAAAGAAGGAAGAAAAAAAACAGTCTGAATTGGGCCACAACAGGAGCATAGACAACCCTCTCTTGGGAGTCAGAAAACAAGCACACACAACACAACAGATCGCCGGACAACAAGTCCCTGTTGTCATCCACTGTGTTGTTGCCCTTGAAAAGGACTTTGGCTCAATACTTCCATCAGTAAAAAGATCAACATACAAATAGTCCACCCACCTCTACAACAAGTTCCCCATTCCAGTCCAGCCTTGCGTAACCCCTAGAGCCGCTCAGTCACTAAGTCAGTCAAAATTAACGACTCATGTTATTATAATACCACTACGTTCTGTATAGTCGGCAGGCTGAGAGCAAATTCAATTTTGTCGGCATACCAACATTACGTCCGGAATCTAATATATGCACCCGCTAATGGAGAGGAAATGAGGGTCATACATAATCCTAAAGATGGATGGCCTTCTCTCCATGCTAGTGTTTTCCTTATCTCCACCTCGGGGCTGAGCAGCAGGAACCATTGTCAGTATCGTTAAAAGGTTAGAGTCCCATGGGCTTGTCGTGAACAGACTGGAATAC
This sequence comes from Merluccius polli, assembly GCA_030340625.1. Taxonomy (NCBI): domain Eukaryota; kingdom Metazoa; phylum Chordata; class Actinopteri; order Gadiformes; family Merlucciidae; genus Merluccius; species Merluccius polli. The sequence goes on along the minus strand of JAOPHQ010001423.1, from coordinate 213,323 downwards.
TTAAATAAAAAGGGCACCTTTTTTATTTAAATTCCTATTCCTATCGTGTCATAGTGTTTGTGGCAGATAGGTTGAGGTGCACATTTGATTTTCATATGCCATTACTTTCTATATACAAGAGAAGTACAGAGCATGACTAAACACTTAAATGTGTGCAATATTTTCAATGAAGACCATGCAGACTGAAAACTGCATATATATTGTCAATTATTGAATAAATATTGGATTCCTTTGGCTAATAGACAGAAATAGGTGGGACAGCATTAGGGTCTGCCCATTAAAGTCTGTGTAAACCAAAGGGAAATGTGTTTAGAGTGTGTCACACTACAGAAAAAATGTGTTATTAAAAGTCGCCAAGTATATAAAATTAGGATTCAAAATCGTGAAAAAATAAGCATTATTCTCAGTTCTGAGAGGCTGGGGGCATGTCCGCTGAAGGTGCTAAACCACGCCCATTTGTGCACAGGGGGGAGCGGAGCCTCTCTCAACTGTCAAACTACAAACGTAATAACTGTCAAACTAATACCCGTCAAACTAATAATTGTCAAACTAATAACTGTCAAACTAATAACTGTCAAACTTGTTATTGAGCGTGGCAAGCAGTGACGCAACTGCACTCTTGTTGTTAGAGGCGGGGCAATGCTAAAGGTTTAGCACTTACGTCATCATGTACTCTTTAAGCCCCGCCCATGAACACAAAACATTTGAAAAATAGAAAAACTCCACAATTCAATATTAAATAGTCCCTAAATAGTTTGTTCCTTCAGTCTTTTCACATTTTCAGCAATGACTTTCTAACTTGTGTAGTGAGTTTAGAAACAAATCTCTGAATTTGCTTTACACAGTCTTTAATATTCAAAATAACTTTATTGACACAAGTGCTAGATGGCAGTGTTGATAAACATTTGTTGTCAGCTGCTGTCCCTGCCTATAAATAAACCACAAACTAAATAAATGATGGCCGCCCTAAAAACATGCCCCAGACATCTAACCATCGTGGGTTCATATCCAGTGTCATTAATGGTGTGCAGTTTGTGTCTGTATAGGGTCTATATTTCCGCTGAAGTGCAACACACTTCAAACTTTCCCTGCAGCCATCACTTCTGCTCACAATCATTTGACATTAAAACCCCTCCACCCACAGCTCATCACGCTCTCTCTTCCCCCTCTGTGAATCATTTTGGTCAAGGGGAGGGAGAAAGGCATTTTGAACAAAGGTGACAGCTGAAAAGGTTACAGAGCGCATACAGGAGGCTGCAGCACAACTCTGACTTGACTCAAGATGAGCCACTTAGGTTTTCCCAGAGAACACCTTTGTTCTGAGGGGCTCTCCCAAGTGGGGCCTGCCTTCCCACTGCCTCCTTACATATTTGATGTAGACTTAACAGCCCAGCAGAAAGGGCATTAAGATGTGGGGTTGGCGTGCTGGACAACCTGGCTGACAGCCTCCTGGCGGGAGAGGGGGAAGGGGGTGTGCCCAGCGGGGACCACTGAGGTGATAACGAAGTCTCTGTTGTTGGAACTTGAAACACGCACGCACGCACGCGCACACGCACACGCACACACGCGCGCACACACACACACACACACACACACACACACACACACACAGCCTGCCTTTGTGTGCATGTTTCCCGTATATGGATATGTATGTGCCTTTGTGTCCATGTATAATGTGTAGGCCTGTGGTGGTTGGTTGTGGTGAGTGAGTGACGTGAATATTGATTCGTAGGAAGCGCACGTATGGCTTTGTGAATGTGTGTGTGCCTTTGTTTCTGCATATGCATTTGAATCCTTTTGTGTCTATGCATGCCTCCTGTAGGTGCCAGCTTACAATTATTTCTTGTAAAATGTCGAAGTGTTTGTGATTAAATATTAGTCTGTGTCCACTTCAGCAAGCTCCAGCTATTAGAATTAATATGCAGAAATCAGTAATAGGAGTGGCTGGTCATAGTTAAGGAACACTAAATAAGCCACAATGCCATTTTTGCCATTTATCTCATTTATGAGATACATGGCACAAAACAACAAGTCAAAACAACAAGTCGTAGTATGTCATCCTTAATACCAAACTGAGACAGAGTCTGGTTCTCATTTCGAGTAACAGCTGGACAAGACAAAACCAATGCCATGGCTTGTGACCTTTCCTGTAAGACTTACTCCTCTCATGAATTATTCCTTTCAGATTTTTCCAATTATCATACATCTTCCTGGGTGAGTTGAGTGTGTAGTCTCTCCAGTCTAGCAACTGGGAGCAGGAGAACAAGTTTGTACATAGCAATGACCTTTAAAAAAATGCCAGGCGTGTTTTTTTTAGCACTCTATGGGGAGGTGATAAAAAAAAAGCCTATATTTCACCAATGTTTAACTAGATTCAAGCATTTTAATAGAATCTATTTTCAGTAGTTTCAACTTTCTTTATCTCTCAGAGCCATCTTTTTATTTGACCAGACAAAAATATATAAGAATTGTTATAGAGTTTATGTGAGTTACATAAATATGACTATATAATGCAAACAGGCGTGAGATTTGCCGGGGGGGATGCGTAGGATTTCCCCTTTTCTGGTCTATATAGCCCTGCCTCTGCTGAATTATTGTTATGCCCGGTGGGGACAAAATGTATCCCCCCCCCCTCAAAGTGAGCAATGCTACTTCACCAATAGATCATATAAAATACCTGAAATAGAAGTATTGTAATAGATGACATTGCGGCTAATTTACCTAATGATCCTGGTTCCATTAGCCTTGAACCATACACGGCTTTTCACAATGTCACCAAGCACAAATATTTATGTATTATACCATAGCCCGGGTAAATACTTGATTGATGTGTTGATTATTTTTCGATAACTGCACGACTATGACGCGATCATAACATAAGCAGTCTCATCACCGGTCTAAATTAGTGCGCTAAACAAAAAGTTAATATCTGTCAACTTGGACCAGACTCAGATGGGACTACGTTTAGAAAGCTTCCCCGTTGCCGTGTCGTTACTAAGGTCGTCTCTATTTACTGGAGTAATAAGATAACCGCATTCCATATGAATCTCATGTTAACTGATTGCGTTCCAGGCATTCAAGTTCAAGTTCTGAAATTTGTGATTTATTTTCATGAATAAACATCGCAAATCGCACCCTGAATACAAATGCTTTTGCTGCAAGCCACACAGGGATTTTAAATGTTGCATCACCTCAGTCACACACGCACGCGCACGTGTTTGAACCCCAAGCTCAGTCTAACTTGTAGGCCTCCCTGTGCAAGATGCTGCTAACCCAAATGCGACTTGATGATTTAGCACCATGCACAGCTGGTAGGGAGTACAATTAAACTGCTCTGGACAAATAGGCTGTGTAGCACTCCTGCACACTCCTGCCACTCCCTGAACAAGCCTAGCTTTGGGACAGCAGCACCAATACCCGCTCTCTCCTAGGCATGCTAGCAGGGAGAGTTGTTTGGGTGGGTGGGCGGGAGCAGGGTACACGACGCAAAATGAGACAGGTGCAGGGTCTCACACACACACACACACAGTTAATATAGGGCCTCCAATTAGCCTAACCTATGTGTCTCTTGAGGTGGGATGGAAAGTGGAGTAGACAGTGCCAACCAGGTGCCCATCAGGTGGCCACCAGTTGTCAACCAGGAGTCAACCAGGTGCCAACCATATACACCCATCCAAGCAAGTTAGGGCTAAAACGTGCGAGTGTGACTACCGTGCAACTACCAGTGCTTCGATTGGTACACACGGAAGGGGGCCGACCCCCCAACCCAGCTCTGCCTATTCCTGTGTCCGACCGTGACAGCGCATGGTGTGGATTGCTTATTTATTCTTTTTTTTTTCTCTCTTCTATTTCCTTTTGCGTGGCAATTTTTTTTTCGTTTTGAGAATACACGGCTAACTTAGACATTAGACTCACAGACATTTGTTTAATCTCAAGCTGCGTCTTGCATTTGGAAGATGTATCTGTGTATTTATCAATTCATATATCATTTATGAAGAACTATAAGTCACGTGATGTAGCCTATTTAGGCCTACCAAGTTTAGTCTATATTATGCCCCAGACAGAACAGCTGTAGTGTTTTTTGTTTGAGGGGTGGGTCTAGTGGTGCTAGATTAAAACTGAACTAATGGGACAGTCCGCGGTGGGTCTAGTGGTGCTAGATTAAAACTGAACTAATGGGACAGTCCGTGGTGGGTCTATTATTATTGTGTTATTGTGTTTAATGTTAGGTCTGTTTTTCCACACTTATTTCATTCATATAGCATTTGGGCAAGATGATTATGCTTTCTTTATACGTATAGAATATAATGATTATATTTCCTTTAAACATAGTACATTTCTCCCATATACCCTAAAAGTTGAGTAGTCGAATCTTCATTCAGTGAGCCCCGAGACGCTTCTCAGTCGAACCATCGCAGATTTGTTTGTTATTGTTCATTATAATAACTGAATAAAACATGATATAGAGGCTTAACATATAGGAATGTCATGACAGTAATAATGGAAAAGAGAAAATAATTATTATAAGAGAACTAATGCTTCAAAAGGAGATGTATTTCATGTTAGATCTGATGATAGACCAACATATAAAAAAACATTTAAAAAGATCTGGACAAACTTAACTCAGTCTTGTTTTGAATGCAGTTGATTGGCGTGATTGTATGCAACACAAGGACGTAAATCAACACAACTTTATGTCAAGAACTGTTGATTGATCCATCGCGTATTGATCTTGTCAAACCGAGTGAAAGATATTGGATATTCACGCTCCGTAATAAAGTGATCTTAAGTGGGCAACTAATGGGACAGTCTGTGGTGGGTCTAGTGGTGCTAGATTAAAACTGAACTAATGGGACAGCCCGTGGTGGGTCTAGTGGTGCTAGATTAAAACTGAACTAATGGGACAGTCCGTGGTGGGTCTAGTGGTGCTAGATTAAAACTGAACTAATGGGACAGTCCGTGGATGGTCTAGTGGTGCTAGATTAAAACTGAACTAATGGGACAGTCCGTGGTGGGGTCTAGTGGTGCTAGATTAAAACTGAACTAATGGGACAGTCCGTGGTGGGTCTAGTGGTGCTAGATTAAAACTGAATTAAAGAGACAGTCTGTGGATGGTCTAGTGGTGCTAGATTAAAACTGAAATAATGGGACAGTCCGTGGATGGTCTAGTGGTGCTAGATTAAAACTGAATTAAAGAGACAGTCTGTGGATGGTCTAGTGGTGCTAGATTAAAACTGAACTAATGGGACAGTCCGTGGATGGTCTAGTGGTGCTAGATTAAAACTGAACTAATGGGACAGTCCGTGGTGGGTCTAGTGGTGCTAGATTAAAACTGAACTAATGGGACAGTCTGTGGTGGGTCTAGTGGTGCTAGATTAAAACTGAACTAATGGGACAGTCCGTGGTGGGTCTAGTGGTGCTAGATTAAAACTGAACTAATGGGACAGTCCGTGGTGGGTCTAGTGGTGTTAGATTTAAACCTGAAAAGCCAAAGCAATGGTGTTAAAGTGGGGGAAAATAGAGAGGTGATCCCAGGCAGGTTCCAACAGACCCACGGTGACTTGGACTGCTGATTGTGTCTTTTGCTTCTGGCTTTAGATCGCTTTATTAGGGAGCGTGAATATTTGTTAAATATCCAGCCGATATTTTAAACATTGGTTCTCTTCTAAAGTTATGGTTGGATTTAGCCTATGGCTCGATCATGCCCGCCACTTTAACTTGCTTCTGTAAGCTGGCTACTGTAATGGCGTGTAAAGCTGGAATTTTTTTATTTAATTTTTTTAAACCACAAATCGTAGAATATTCAATTGACCTGGCGACTCAGGAGTCATCTCGGGAAATCCTGAGTCGGGTACAGCCCTACGGCGAACCCTGCGCAGAACCACAGGCTTCGCCGTAGCCGTCGCCATAGCCTTTGTGGGCATTTCATCTTGCGTCTTTTTATCTTGCACGGATGGGTGCTCATGTCTTTTGTCCTGTGGGTCATTTTTTGCATGGTTGGGGTGGATCCAGTGTCCTTCATATGCAACATATAACACCGTCATATATTTTCAGATGTCAACACCCCCCCCACTCCCCCCCCCAAACCCTCCAGAGCCTACACATTACAGTGTGTAGTTGTGTTGTAGTGTTAAAGTATTTACTTTCACCTTCCAAGCGTTTTTTGTTTGACTGACTGCCGTTTAGCAAACTAACACACCCAGTTCTTCCAGCATCAAGGTCTGAGGTCAACACTTTTTGCAGCTATTGCTGAACTTAGCAGATATTGTAGTCACCAGCCAACAAGGAGGGACATAAACAATAAATGCATCAACATGCTAAATGACTCCAATGTTACATATATTGTTTAATCTATAGATGCATCTCCTTTGTCGATGACTAGGCATACAAAGGTGCCAAATTGGCAATCGGCAATAGAGACTCCCAGAGCCAATGCAGAATCAATAATAGTGAAATGGAAGATGATTTCATTATAATAAAATTAAGTTGAAATGGGTCCAAAAGTTACAAGCTCGTTAAATTAACATGCGGCGGAACAATGGTGCCTAAAATACTGCAACTTCGAGAAACTGCATCGGTTAGTGTCATCACAAAATTGGCACGCTGATTCGACATATTCCCAAACTTTGATATTTGCTCATTACTTTTATGACCTCCAATATTTTACAGCATGCACCGCAATCTTACCTTGGCTTCAGAAGTGGGTTCCAGGCAACACAAACGATTTCCGAGTCCCTCGGCCAACAGACAAAACTTGCGATTTTCTTTCTGGATGGTGGCCACACATTGGAGTACCACCTCATCATCCTGTCAGAAAGAGAGAAAGACAGGGTTTAGTGCCTGATCGTTTTAATCTTGACTGGCTCTCTTTGCTTTCTGTCTGTCTGAGTTTCTGCTTGATATTGACTCTGCACGGCAATAGAATAGGTAAGGGCTTCAAGAAGAGGATTGGACTGGGAAAATTGAGCTACAAATGGACTACATTCAGCTTTCACTCATTTGTTTTCTGTAATCTTGCAGTTCTAAAAAAATATCTCTAAAAAAAATATATATACAAATTATTAATATTATTAACAATAATACAGTCAATTCAGAAAATTTCAAAGATTGTGTAATTTGATTAATAAAAAAACATTTTTTAATGTATTAGATATCAGAAAATACCCAAAACCTTTTAACTGTGGTTTCTATAAATCTAATTAAATACAGCAGTGGGAAACAAGCCACCACAAGTTTAAAATCAATATAGCCTCTGTCTTTTGTTGGTAGCAAACAAATTAGCAATTTCAACATGGATAAAGCAAGAATAAACCAACTTAAAAATGGAACTGAATCATTGTGTGGCTCTGACCACAAATGAGCCAATATAGTTTCCAATCTTGTTCCATCACACTACTGTGTGCAAGTAAAGGAAGCCCTCGCTGGTCTTGCCTTGTGTGAGAGAAAGACCAACATGAGCTGGTCTTCCTGCTAGTTTACACCCTACATGCAGTAGTTGCCATGGCGGTGGTTCCCAGCAGCATAGGAGACAGGAAAACAGAAATAAAAATAACAAGCTATTAACAGTCCGGTGTGTTTAAATGCTTTGAGTGCTGCTGACTGTGGAGCTCTACCTCTATGTCTCAAACTTAACTAAGTAGATTAAGTTCGACAGTGCAGAGCGTCCTCCCTGGAATGTGTTTTGATCATTACATAAATAGTCCCTAATTATGGAATAATAGGGAGACCATGACAACTCAGTCAACCTACCATTGATAATGTGTGTAACAGTGTCCACCTGTGCACCACTAAACAAATGGCACTGTTTTATTGCGTGAAACCTGTGCATGATTTTATGATTCGGCTGTCCTCCGCCATAAGAAATAACCTGACCTCATGTACTTTGTGATTTGCAGCTATTAGTGAGTGAAATGGGCTGTAAGAATATCTGCTTCGAGTTAAGATTTTTTGGGTTGTTTAGTTTCAAAATGCTTTCTTCTGCTCTTTTCTGGCTCACACTCTTCACAAATATCAAATCAGACCGATAGCACCTTTAAATGTATCCGTATGTTATTCATGTCTATTTGGAGAAACTGTGCGTCTCAGAGCAATCGAGTTGGAAATGTGCTGAAAATTAAGTCCATAATAGCAGAGTTATTTGGGTTGAATTATATGTATAAGGGACCTAGACTTGGTGTTAAAAGTAAGACAACAGCCAACAGCAATTTGCTACTACAAATAGCTAGCTGTTAAATGTATGGTCTCAACTGATCCAATAAACTCTCTCTGAACTGGGTTCAGTTCCGGCCAGACATATATGTACGTATACAATTGGCCCTTCCAATCTGGGATCGACCAAAAATAGGAAGACCAAAACAATAACATCAACATGACGCAAGACACAGTCGGCGAGCTCGCCATCTTAACACATGGGAAGAAAATAAAATGTCAGGGCAAACTGGAGACGGAGGCCGAGCTGGCACGAGCTTGGAGGGCGGGCGGCATCCTCACTCATCCGCCACCGCCAGGCGTGGTGAAGGCCCCAGACAGGCGATTACAGAGGACCTAAAGCAATGATGCTGGCGCTGAATCACTTGTCTGGGGGGGGGGGGGAGCGCCCGGCCACCCCGCCTCTCTCGACCCAGGATGACTACACAGCTTGTTGTTTTAAGCAAGCATAGGGAAACTCTATAAGGCTGAGGGGTTGATCCAAGACTTGTCACCTCTTTAAAATTAAGTAAATGTACATCTTTTTTCAGCCCAGAGCATTCCACATGCCTGACAAAACCCTCTGGTTCTTGGCGCCCGGACAGATTTGCTATATATATATATATATATATATATATATATATATATATAATACAATATTTTGCAAGCTATATATATATATATATATATATATATATATATATATATATATATATATATACATATAGCTTGCAAAATATTGTATTCGTAATTGTTGTGCACGACCCCTCACCGCATCACTGAGCTAGAAAAAAACAAAAAACTGATTACATTGATTTTAAATGTAAATATATGTTTAAGATCCCGAGTGTCGACTAACAAGTCAAAAGAAAAACAATATCTAAACTCCATCATGTTTCATTTAAAGAACATTTTTGAGGAAAATGAGATTCAGTGACGCAATCTTGTAAAAAACCCCATCTTGTGATCAGGTCTCGAAATTCCCTTTTTAAATGAGAGCTGGTAACCAGAGAGCGAGAAGCACTCTTAATAGGTCTCTCTCTCTCCCTCCCTTCCTCTCTCTCCCTCCTTCTCCCCCTCTCTCTGAGCACATCCAGAGAATCTAGTTCATCCACCGCAAAGAGATCCTGGTGGCAGTGGGTGGCAATAGGCGGTGGTCATCTGCTAGACAGCTAAGGACCACCAGGTCTATGTATAGCCCCCACCCCCACCCCTTCGCGCTTGGGCCATGAGAAGAGGCTGGAGGGGTGTGGGGGGTTGTTGTGCGGGGGGGGGGGGGGGGGGGCCGGGTGGGGGAGTAGAAGCAGCAACTCGACCCCTGGCCTCTTCTGTACCCTGGCCCCACCCTTGCTCCTGCTCCTACCCCACCCTACGGTTCCAGTGAACTTTCTCCATTTCCGTCGACTAAACTTGCGCCTCAAACTGACGCAGACTTAAAACATTTTTAAAAAAAGACAGACCACAGCTACAGGTGTCCGCCGTCGACCGGCTCTCTCGCTTTCCAAAAACAATTACAAACTCCTTTTTTTCTCTGTTTCCATATTCAGTGGGCTTGTGTTGGACAGCAACAGGTGCATCGTGTGTGTGTGTGTGTCTGAGTGGTCCCGATGCATCTCGCTTGGCCGAAACCCGAGAACTTGCGGTGCTCCGGCATGCCAAATGAACTCTCACCACTCGAACACGCTGCTGCCACTGACGTGAACTTGAGAAAAGGTGAATCTTTCCTATCTCCCTGCAGTGAGGCTATTTTGACACACACCTCGCACATGCTTAGCCCGGGCCGGGGGTACAGACTTTGGGTGGGAAAGATCAGACTGGCCAGGTGCACTGAAACCGAGGGGAAAGTTGGCGAATTTCACACTTACGTTTTCCTCGCCTTGTTCACACCGTCTCGGTCTAAGATACACAGTCGAGTCTAAATAGCTGCTAAAGTTGCACAAGGGTGTGTGTGTGGGGGAAGGGGGGGTCGTGTTTCTCGTAAATGTCAGGCAAGGTGATAAGTGGGGATTAGAGCTATGTGTTTTTCGTTAAGCTTAGCTGAGATTAGGGAGATCAAAGTAGATACTGTGCTAAACGGCGGCCTATAGGCGCCTTCTTATAGGCTGACCCAGAAGTAGGTTTCAACAAGGATAGGGAAACCAAATTCGTTGTTTACCACCCCAGACCCCAAACTATAACGAAGCGCTGCACACGTAAAATCAGAAATAGACCATATCGCATTCGCAGGGAAGACACACTGAAGTGCAACAGGAGTGTGATACAACACCAACGGCCAAGGCGCTTGAGACACTGACTTCAGGGGTTGTGAGTTGTCTGTCTGCTGTGCAAGGTAGTCATTATGGGATATGATGAAATTAGGTGAAAAAAGAATGGAGAAACCCAATTCAGATGTGTGCAGGAAATGGGAGAAGTTACAAAGAGATAGAGATCCTAGGACAGGGAAATTGAGACGGTTCATCAAAATCGTAGAAGGTGGAAGAGCTAGAATGAAAAAGAAAAAAGGGCAGACACTGTGACATACAAAGCTGCCGTAATCATCCTTCCCAAAATCAAAGCCTAGCAACTTGCAAAGTTAAGTTCACAGCCCTCCTAACATAGCACTTCATCATCAGCTTAGTCTCTGTACTTGACGCGCTCACCTGACACATTACTAACCATTACCAAGGTCAATGTAATAAACCTGTCCCCAATCCAAACCCTCAACCTGCTATCACCGAGCATGAACCTAACCATCCATTACCATAGACATAGAACTGTACCTAACCCTCAACATAAACCTAACCTATCCCTAATGATTACACCCACCCCAGCACCCCCAAGATTATATGCCTCCTAGTCTTTTTGCAAAAACAGTTTAAAGCGGGACATTGTTTCGTCATATATATATATATATAGTATACGTATATATATATATAATTATATATATATTATATATATATATATATATATATATATTCTAATAATATTACTAAATTAATTCTGTGGTCTTTGCAAAACAGGCAGGAAAGTCTCATCTGGAATCATATTTTACAGTCCCAGCACATGTTTGTGGTGCATTTCCTCAAAACAGTTGTCAGTGCCGTAAGACATAAAAATCCCTGTGTTCACAAGTGTGAATAGAATCACACACAGACACACACACCTATCGATCAACGAGTCGCTGCAAGAAGCTGGCCTGCTTGACCTTAGCTTGCGTGCACATTGCTTCAGTGCAACTCAGCTCAGTCTATGAACTTCCGCCGGGCAGCATGGCACGTGCGTGTGTGCGTATGTGTGTGTGTGTGTGTGTGTGTGTGTGCACGTTAAGTGTGAGAGTGTGTGGGTGTTTACTGATGGCGGCAGCTAACAAGGTCTCTTGGATGCGCATCAATGCGTCCATAACACAGGATTACAGAAGCAAGGTGTTGCTGTTGCTGGTGGTGTATGTGTTCATGTGTATTGTCTGGCAGCGAAGACTATGGTACCAGGGTGACTTGAGCTGGATTTTCTTCACGCCAAGACATCACAACCCAACCAATCCCACCACCCAACCTATCCCCCACCACCCACACCCACACCCACACACACAGCTGAGAGGCAGAGAGAAAGACACAGTGAGCATTTAAAAAGTGCTGTAGATAGGATTTAAGACTAATTTGCTAGAAATGCCATAGCCATCCATCAGCTATTAGTGAGTGAAATGCTCCTGCTTCTGTATGAGACTATTTAGATTTTAGACCGCTCCGGCTCATTTCTGACCAATCAGAGCATCTCTTCCCTGATTGGTTCGGGCAATCCGTCTTGCCTGTCAATCACCAGCTCTACCACAGGTGCGTGAATGCATGGCTTCTCAATGGCAGAGAAACGCAGGGAGGGAGGAAGGGGAGAGGAAGGGGAGGCTTTTTAGGGGTTGTTTATTTTCAAAACATTGCGCTCTTCTGCTCTCTCTCTCTACAACTCTCAAATCTTACCTCAACAGCCTTAAGCGGTTTTCATTAACGATGCAAATTAATGGATACCTAATTACCTTCACTAATACCTAACAAGGTACACGTCCCTGCGGGTGTGAGTGTGGATGGGCGAGGATTTGTCTCCATATGCCTTTTCCGGCCAGAGCCTGTCATCTGTGGGCATCCACTGTCATGGTTGGAGGTGCACAGCAGATAGGACATAGTGTATGGATGTAGTTGGATGGGTATTGCAACACAACAAAAACACATTTACAACACTTCAGACATTCGCTGCAAATCAAGTGGCATCGCGGCAATTTTACCATGTCAGAAATAATCCCAGACGCAATCTGTCTTCAACTTTTCTTCTGTCGCATTCATTGAAAAAAAGGATTCACTGACTTTTCCAACAAGCAACAAAAAAAACCCTGTCGCTGCAGGGTCCTCAAATGAGAATGTATTACTTCAAGGTACCCTGTCAGCCCTGGGATGATTAATAGGAAGTCATTATTTAAGATAAGAGTCACCTCGCGTAACAGCTCCCAGTGGGATTCAAATACTATTCAACCAAAGAGAATTAAAGCAGTACCCTCCAAGCAGAGTGGCAAAAACACTTAATTTGTTCGACTTCTCACTCAACTCTCAAAAGAAGGATCACAAAAGCAAACAGATTAGGCAACAGACTGGTGATTGTGTCTTATGGTGAGCATACTGGATTTGAACACACAAGTTGCTCAAATGTATCTTGCCAGAATTGATCAATTCCAAATTAAATGAAAATGAAAATCTACTACTCTTGTAGAGGAGGATTAGACAAGAGGTAACAAACATCAACACTATTCTTTACCATATATGAATGTGTAGCATTCACTCTTTCTATAAAAGGCACTTGTTTGTGTAAGACGGACCATAAACTGTATGCACACAGGATGGCAATTTAACAGTGCCATTGTTGTTGTTTTTACAAACCCTTGTATTATTCCATTCTTAGTACACGTTTCTTCGGCTTATGGACTGACAACAATTGACCAACGACCATTTGCTTCCTGGAAATCAAAAAAATAAACGAAAAACATAACGTATTTAAAAATGGCTGTATAGCGTGTGTTTTTCAAAAGTCAAATCTCTGTGCTTAATTCATTGGTTCAGCGGATTGCAACTAAAGCTGAAGGCACATTAACAAATAAATTAAATGAAAACTACTGTCCTTCAGGGCTGAGGACCCAGGAGGGCAGTGGTGCCAGAGAACACATCCAGCCCAATCGATGAGGAGGAAAACCTTTCCATTTCATTTAGATCAAGTGCATTGGGAGTTTCACCTGAGGCTGTACCGTAGAGCACAATACAGATGTGTTGGTCCGTCTATCTACCTTGACGTTTTCGCACTCTCTTGCTCTCATAGTCTACTGTGCTCCTTTCTCGGCTCTCAACTTTGCGAAATTCAGAAATGTATATTTAAAAATATAAAATATTGATACGTGTATTCTTAATTTAGCACTGGATGTGATCACGACCGCCTCTGCTTTTTGGGCATCCAGATACAACGTAGGGAAATTAGCAATGAACAGCGTTGTTTGACTGTTACTGTCACAGATGATGCTATAGAATATTTTGGTGAATCCCCTTTGAAAGTTGTTGCTGTTCACTGTGGAGTGTGTGTGTGGTTGGCAGCTGGTTTACAGCCTCACCTGACCCCAGTCAGATTGATTAGACTCTGGGGCCGGGTGAGGCTGCACATCTGCGGTGCATGGTGTGCAGGCAACCAAGGCACCCGGGATAAACCAGCTATCGCCACACACACTCAGGAAAGAGCTCTGTCATGACAGCATTTACCATCTGCTCTGGCTGTACCATCTTGCCATCTCCAATAAACTGGCATCAAACATTTACCCGTGTCCTGTGTTGGAGGAGCCCAGCAAAGCCACTTAGGTGGCATGTCGGCAGGGTCTACTGCTACATTCATAAATAGGTGCATATTTATTATTTCTCTATCTCAGTGGTTCTCAACCGTGGGGACACTCTCCCGGGGGGGGGGGCGCGGGTTCAAAAAGGAGGACAAATACGCGTCCGGCTTTAGGCCGGACTGTCCGGTTTTTCAAAGCCCTGTCCGGCGTCCGGCGCAGCGTCAAGCCGGACGCGTATTTGTCCTCCTTTTTGAAGAGCGCAATAGTAACACACCGCGCCCCCCCCCCCCCCCCCCTTGGCTGACGGATCCATTTTGGCCTGAAAAGATCAAATGTTCTCAACTTTTTCAACGCAACTGACGGAGCCGACTTGACTGACGGAGCCACAATGCATTGCGGCTCAGCCCCATTCAAAGTCAATGGGATGCGTTGACGAACGCATCCAGTGGGCAAGAGGCGTTACGCCTGTTACCCACTGCATTCAACCGTCAACGGAAGACGGAAGGCGTGTCTGATGGAGGGGGGCGTGGAATTTGCCGACGGAGCCAGACGCAGCCAGCAGCCAATCAAATCGCTTCCCGCTTACAACAAAGCCGCGCTCTTCCTGCAATTTGTTATTGCTCTTTTCTATTGCAAGATGGATCCCGTCGTAGCAAGAAGAGTGCTTTTCCACCGCCACTATCAACTTGTCCTCCATTTTTAATAAGGTTTAAATGTTCCCACTGCCGGCCGTGACATAACAGATATGCTTTCCCGGGTTGTACCACCAAGGTGATTTCATTGGGCAGAGTCCAAGTAGCGTCACAGGACATATATTTGCATAATGTGATCTGATTGGCTGACGGATCCGTCGTGGCCAGAAAAGATAAAATTTTCTCAACTTTTCAACGCAACGAACGGAGCCGACTTGACTGACGGAGCCACAATGCATTGCGGCTCAGCCCCATTCAAAGTCTATGGGATGCGTTGACGAACGCATCCAGTGGGCAAGAGGCGTTACAGGCGTTACCCACTGCATTCAACCGTCAACGGAAGACGGAAGGCGTGTCTGACGGAGGGGGGCGTGGAATTTGCCGACGGAGCCAGACGCAGCCAGCAGCCAATCAAATCGCTTCCCGCTTACAACAACAAAGCCGCGCTCTTCCTGCAATTTGTTATTGCTCTTTTCTATTGCAAGATGGATCCCGTCGTAGCAAGAAGAGTGCTTTTCCACCGCCACTATCAACTTGTCCTCCATTTTTAATAAGGTTTAAATGTTCCCGCTGCCGGCCGTCTGACATAACAGATGTGCTTTCCCGGGTTGTACCACCAAGGTGATTTCATTGGGCAGAGTCCAAGTAGCGTCACAGGACATATATTTGCATAATGTGATCTGATTGGCTGACGGATCCGTCGTGGCCAGAAAAGATAACATTTTCTCACTTTTCAACGCAACTAACGGAGCCGACTTGACTGACGAGCCACAATGCATTGCGGCTCAGCCCCATTCAAAGTCAATGGGATGCGTTGACGAACGCATCCAGTGGGCAAGAGGCGTTACTATGCGCGCCCCCCCCCCCCCCCCAGTCAGCCGTAGGTCCGCGGTGGTTACTATTGCGCGCACCCCCCCCCCCCCCCCCCAGTCAGCCGTAGGTCCGCGGTGTTACTATTGCGCGCCCCCCCCCCCCCCCCCCAGTCAGCCGTAGGTCGCGTGTGTTACTATTGCGCCACCCCCCCCCCCCCCCAGTCAGCCGTAGGTCCGCGTGTGTTACTATTGCGCGCCCCCCCCCCCCCCCCCCCGCCCCAGTCAGCCGTAGGTCCGCGTGTGTTACTATTGCGCGCACCCCCCCCCCCCCCCCCCAGTCAGCCGTAGGTCCGCGGTGTGTTACTATTGCGCGCCCCCCCCCCCCCCCAGTCAGCCGTAGGTCCGCGGTGTGTTACTATTGCGCGCACCCCCCCCCCCCCCCCCCCCCCCGTCGGCCGTAGGTCCGCGGTGTGTTACTATTGCGCGCACCCCCCCCCCCTCCCCGTCGTCGTAGGTCCGCGGTGTTACTATTGCGCGCCCCCCCCCCCCCCCCCCCCCCCGCGCCCCCCCCCACCCCCACCCGTAGGTCCGCGGTGTGTTACTATTGTGCGCACCCCCCCCCCCCCACCCGTAGGTCCGCGGTGTTTTACTATTGTGCGCACCCCCCCCCCCCCCCCCCCCCCCGTATCTCAATCTGTATGTGTGTAATAAGATTTGTGTGTATTCACATTTGTGTGTATTCAAATTTGTGTGTGCGTAATATGATTTGTCTGTCTGTATTCACATTTGGAAAAAAAATCAAAAAAAATCAGTGTGTCTGTATTCACATTTGTGGTTGTGATAAGATTTTGGATGATGACAGACATTTACAGATCTCAGTACGCATGTACAGATCTGATTACACATTCACAGATTGTGTACACTTACAGATCTCTGTACACATTTGCAGATTGTCTTACTTGCAAAACGAATACAGACGCACGATTTTTTTACACTCACAAAACAAAATGTGAATACAGACACACAAATCTTATCACAAACAACAAATGAATACAGACACACAAATCTTATCACAAACACAAATGTGAATACAGACACACAAATTTTATCACAAACACACAAATGTGAATACAGACACACAAATCTTATCACAAACACACAAATGTGAATACAGACACACAAATCTTATCACAAACACACAAAGTTGACGACGCACTGATTTTTTTACACACACACAAATGTGAATACAGACAGACAAATCTTATTACGCACACACAAATGTGAATACCGGTACACAGATTGAGATACGCACACACAAATAATATTGTCTCAATAATACCCCCCTATAGGTCCGAGGAGTGTTACGATCGCGCGGTGGGCCCAGCCTGAAAAAGGTTGAGAACCCCTGCTCTATCTGATCAATGCAATTGTAAATATGGATTCTGATCAGTGTTCTTCTTGTATTGTTACATTAACTCTTGCACCATGCTTCCAACAACATACGTTTAACTCCATGCAACATTCTGGAAAAATAAAAGCAAATATGGTTATATGATTATTTGATTTTGTAGGTGCCCACCACATCTGAAATCTGAACAAGGTACGCCATAATGCAATCCATGTGCTTGTAGAACACCGCTTTACTGTTCGCCAACAATTCCATTTGTGCTGTACTATAAATTTGACTTGCCACAAAGTGCATCGTTTATTGGGGTACTCAACGACAGACTTCTACATTTCCGGTTTTATTAGCCTAATCCCTAATAAAAATGCCGTCAGAGCGGAGCTGGTTTTGCGGTAGCTTGTTGAAGCAGTGACCCTGGTGTGGTTGGATGACACAGGGGGGGTGCGATGGCAGAGATGCATGCGCTGTGGAAGCATCAGCTTTTAAAAAGCTAAATTTAACCCGGCCTCAAGTGCGTGCCTTGGTATGCAGCTGGGCAGGCTTCTAGAACAACATAAAGTCCAAATAAGCCTGGGACACTATGGAGGCGTCCCCGATCACGGCTAGCAGAGCCTTAAAGGTGCTCATCCGACTCAGGAGCCATAGTCCCATAGACCTGGCAAATTATAATACCCGTGTTCTGGATAGAAGAACCACATTTCTATCCCCCATTCCTTCCTAATCTATACCAACAGGCAGGCAGGAAGTGAAACGCTCTGAGAAGAAAAGCTTCAGAGTACACAGGACCTCTTCACAAAGATGGTGATAATTCTGGGGAAATAATTAGAAGTAAAGTAATCAAAGTAGTGATGGTGAAACACAAGGAGACAGAAACTGACAAACTTGTGACAGTCAAAAATATCAGTTACTTCAATGCACACAACAGGCTCCAAATTAAACTGTGTGTGTATGTGTGTGTGTGACTGTGTGCGTGTGTGTGACTGTGTGCGTGTGTGTGAGTGTGTGTGTGTGTGTGTGTGTGTGTGTGTGTGTGTGACCGTGTGTGTGTGTGTGTGTGTGTGTGTGCGACTGTGTGCGTGTGTGTGACTGTGTGCGTGTGTACGACTGTGTGTGTGCGTGTGTGTGTGTGCGTGCATGCGTGTTTTCATGGGGAAAGCTGTCGTCACCCAGCAATAGAGGCGTAATTCCTTCCTCACTGTCGCTTTTCATTGCCATTTCCTTTGCCATTGACAAGAGCCACGCGTCACGCGGCGAGGCTGTAATGTAATCAGAACGCCTTGACCGCCATTACGGGTGGAACCATGACATCAGTTACTAGAACTTCTCAGGCTCACATTACATCTTTGGCAGATGTTAGCCTGTTTAGCCCGGGAATTACCGCCAACGTCGGTTTCAAAAACGCTTCATTTCACCTGGTTTGAGGTAAAAACTAAATGCCATCGACGCCATCTCAAATGTGCTCGCTCCAATGCAGGCTTTCTCCAATGCAATAAGCATCGACGTGTTGCCACCAAATAACATCCCGCCACTGCTTCCAACAAACCGTTTAGAACAAATAAATAACGCCATTCATTAAAATACAATATATGAACACAGCTGGCTTCAAATATAAGACACATTTGTGGATGACATCAAATCGATAGTGTTGGAAGTCTTTTGTATGCTAAAACCCACACTGCTGTGCCGTCCAGTGCTGTGTAGTGCAGGCCTAGCGCTATATGCATTTAGACTCCAGCTCTGGTCACCGGTGGCCCGCGGTAACAGCGTGTGTCTCTCAACGCTACATTCAAATAACACGTCTGTGTGTGTCTTTAGGGGAAACCCTGCGTCTGAAACCGCTGTTGTCATCAGACCGTCAGCATGCCATTGTGACAGTGGAATGAGGAGCGGTGCGTCCGGGTCAGCATATTGTGGGCATGCTGGACAGTGGGAGGGAGGGAGGGAGGGGGGGGGGGCCTTAAAGACAGGGGGGCCCACTGCTGTCACTTCTGGAGCCCACGGCTCCCAGAGGGACCCAGACGGCCTCGCGGAGTCGCCCTCTGAATGCTGAAGCCGTGCGGGGACACGAGCTGAATCATTTATCCTACAACACAATATGGTTTCAAAGCACTGCTGTGGTGCCAAGCCAAGCCCAACACACACACACACACACACACACACACACACACAGTGTGTGTTTTTAAAGTCAACATGATCATGTAGATTACTGTGGCACATGAACCAGGCTCTCTATATACAACAACAAAAAAACTGTTGATGAAACAACTTGCCTCTTCCATATTCAACTATATCTAGTGATTTTACACATTTCGAGATGCGCAGCAATGCATTTATCAAAAATAATCAAACAACATAGCGACGGAAACAAAAATAAATAAATATTATTATCCAATACAAACTGTTAACTACGTCAAATGTATTTGCCTGGACCGGGTTCCCACCACCAACATACAACCCATCACGGTATCGCTTACATTGCACATAAAGTGTTGCGCATACCGGCCAACAACCGCGCATCTGCGTCAAACTAAACTAAAATAGTAATGCGCTGAGGGCGGCGTCCGTGCGGTAAACTGAACTTATTCAGACCCGTCCCCCTGCAAATGCATTGAAGTAAAAATAGCGATGCCTTTAGCGCTGGACGCAACCAAGAGAGAGAGAGATGCGTTCATGGGAAACACGGCCATGCAGCTCGGACGTTAAGAAATAGCGGAAAATAAGCAGATGTGTGCTTATTTTGCACCTGCAGAGGACACACAGCTGGAGGTGTCCAGACACGACCACCAGCCTGCAAACTACAAGTTAAGTCCCATTATGTGGACCCCCGTTGGTCGGTACCGCCGACCCTTTAATTGGTAACAATGCAACTATGTATGGTGGAGGGGGGGGGCGGTTTAATCACTTGTTTAATGACGTGCGGTGAAAGGCAACTGGTGATGCAATTTTTTTTTTTTTACAACACGCACGCACGCGCGAGGAGGCGAATGAATGAATGAATCAATTAATGAATGAATAAAAAAAAAAAAAAATGAAGAAAAAAAAACCCGGCTTCATTAAAAATTTAAAATAAATAAAAGGCTATAAAAGGCTACTTACAGTTCTCAAGAACTGAATCTCATCTTCCCCTTCTCCGCCCTCAGCCATAGCTGTGTAGTGAAGAGCCTGCTCGGACTCCGGACGCCACGCTACTGAGGGGCGGAGAGGCGGCGCCGCCTCAGACCCGCTGCTGCTGCGGGATTAGCATACGGACTCCGCCGCCATGTAGGGCACGCTGATTGTCGCCGCGCGCCCACACCCCTCCCCCCCCCCCCCCCCACCCTCCCTCCACCTCCCTACGGCACACACGCACACACACACACACACACACACACTAATACATGCACTCAGTCACACTGACTCTCTCTCACACACACACACACCACACCCCCACCAGGACCAGCAGCAGTGCGGACGGACGGACGGCCCTCACATGGAGAGTGAAGAGGACGCGGTGCTGATGCGGCGGCGGACGTGTTTCTGTTGTTGTTGAAGGGATGCTCACGATGATACTCACTGGTCTGGCTGACTATCCATTGGGGGGGGGGGGGGGGGGGGGGTTATGTATTGGGAATCAACAGTTCGGTGCAGGTTGGGGAATGACGCATAAGGTGATACGATTTGAATACAGCACCTGTGCTGAATATAAAGTCATTGGGGGGGGGGCACACCTCTCTCTCTCTCTCTCTCTCTCTCCTCTCTCTCTCTCTCTCTCTCTCTCTCTCTCTCTCTCTCTCTCTCTCGTCAATACACTTATTGGAAAAACACAATTTCAATGTCTTATCAGCATTTCCAAATATGATCCCAAAGCAGCTATGTGGTAGTTTTTGAACAACTCGTATTTATTGAAACAAACAACAGCAGTCTGCTATAGGAGACATTGATTTAAAGCCATCGCAGGGACATTGGGCTGTATAGCTGGGTGTTTCAACAATAATTAGTTTGTTAGTTTTATTTATCCATCACTTCATCTAATTAAATCCACGGCCCACTCCATCACCAGATACCACCATCAA
Source organism: Merluccius polli (assembly GCA_030340625.1). Taxonomy (NCBI): domain Eukaryota; kingdom Metazoa; phylum Chordata; class Actinopteri; order Gadiformes; family Merlucciidae; genus Merluccius; species Merluccius polli. The sequence goes on along the minus strand of JAOPHQ010001423.1, from coordinate 192,342 downwards.
CATAACGGCCAAGACTTCATTGGTGAACAGGTGGGACCTGGGTCCTGGTGGATATAGTTGACAATACTGACCTCCAGTGGACAGTAGGAGGTACACTCCTGTATTTACAGTACTTTCGTTGAAGCAGCATTTGGTTGATAACACCAGGGTGCACATTAGATGGGATGAGGACCCCCTGGAGATTCACCAGGTGAACTCTTGGGGTGGTCTTTTAAATGACATGTGTGTCAATGTCAATGACACATTGGAATGAAATTCTTGGTGGCCTACCCCAAAAACTGTATTTGCACTAAAAATCCTGCAAAAATGTCCCCTCCACTACTGAAACCCAGGGACTACAGGGACTACAGGTGGAAAATAGCAGTTTGCTAAAACCTGGTACAATGCATCTCTCCTTGCTCTAAACAAGGTTAATGTTTCTTTTGTACATTGTCCCTGTTCAAATAAAGTTACATTATAAACCAAAGCTATGTCCATACATCATTATATTACATGACATTATTACTCTTCTGCATGTCGTCTGAACGTTTCTTCTGTTCCCAGTTGCGGCGCGTTACATTTATGGTCTATGGTGTGTAAAAAAATATGGTTGATTTGCTATAGGCCTATAAAAGAATAGATTACAGCTAATGTGTTTGATTGTAAAATATTTCAGAATAAGTTATTGTTTTAATGCATATTGGTGGCATATTATAGGTATTACGTAGGTATTATGAAATGGGTTCCCACCAATGATTTGACTGTGTATTTTGCATTGTTGACAAGCAAATATGCAAGTAGTGTGTTGACAAGCAAACTGCTATGGCTACCCATTTTGACGTCACAGGCTATAGGCAATAATAAATACTACTGAGAAAACACAACTGAATAGTTTTCTTGTATTTTTAAATTTAACTTTTTATATTTACCTAACTTGTAGGACATTCACACCACGGTCTACATGCCTGTCAGACAGCTCTCAGAGCTCTGTGCACATCTCTTTCCATCCTCTTTTCCTCTCCCCTTCTAAGGCCCCTCACCACTTTATCTCAAGGGGGCAGAACTAACTCATACAGTGCAATGTTGAGGGGGGGCGGGGGGGGGGGGGGGTCAAGCGAGTAAAAATGGGCTCAGAAATGTTAAAAGGAGCCTTGAGGAGCCAACAGGGGAATACAATAACACCGCCACTGAGCTGTGCTGGTGTACAGTGATCAGTGTTCACGTGAATGGGCAACTGTCAGGGATACCTCATCAAACCGGACCATGGGAGTGATGCACGGGACCGGGGGAACACACAGAGCTCCAAGAAAGTCTGGACCGCCAGAAATAAGAAGAGGAGAGTGATGGGCGGTGACGGCGCCCAGTACGCCCCACCACAGCCGAAAGCCAGGGCCAACAAGTCTGGGATGAAGGATGCAGAGCAACTGCCGTCCGCCTCTTCTACACCCACGCTGAGGCGTAAGAAACGCACAGGGAGACAGAGAGGGCAGAGGGTTACCTTTGTGTTGGAGGAGGACAGCCAGACAGCACAGCTCCAGTCACCCACCACGTGCCTCTCAATCTCCACAGGCGTCCCAGACGCTTCTGAAGAAGATGTCCATACCAAGGTTATTATAGTTTTGCATTTTTCATTAGTTGTTATTTTTATTTAGTTTTGAAATGTTTTTTTTAAATTTCAGTTTAGTTTGTATTAGTTTTTAAAGCGGGTTTGCTAGAGTAGTTTAGTTTTTAGTTTTTGAAAATGCTTAGTTTGTTTACTTTTTATTAGTTTCAGTGTTAGCTTTAGTCCTTTTTTGTAATATCTCACATTTGTGCAGTGGCGAGATTCAAAAAGGTCATAGAAAGTATTGTGTAATAAAAAAATTGGATTTTTCCCCTTGAGAAACGTTCCATATTTTATCACGTTCCACTGCAAGGCACCTGCTCTTATCTGAGACACATTCAAAGTCATTATCAAAGTAATCCCAAATGGGGCTCTGACACCTTTTCCCGACATTCGCCACCATGATGTCAGGCGAGGCGTGGACTAAAACTGGCACAGCTAAAAAATTGAAATATAGATTTCATATTCACCCAAAATACTAAGCTTATGTATGAAATAAATTGAAAAAGACAAAAACTAAAGATAGAACAGATTTAGTTTATAAATTCATTTCTTTCTATAATAGTTTTGTAAACACACAATACAGTTTCAGTTAGTTATCGTTTTTTGTAAAGCCTCATTTTAAAAAAAATTTCACACCTAGTTTTCGTTATTTCATTGCAGGGCTGTCTGTCCGGTGTCCCCCCAGAAAGGCTTTTACGGTAAAACCTGGAAAACCTGATGACCTGATGGACTCAGACCTCTCTGATTACGACAATGAGATGTCCACAATGTGTACCGAGCTCACCTGTGGTCCCATAGGCGCCCGGGAGGACCGCCACTCGGTCCTGTGCTCTCCTGTTGTTGGGGTCCCAGATTCTGCAACAGCGGCTGTGGGAGAAGACGAGGAGATGAAGGTGGCGGGGGCGATGGCCAGGGTTAGCCTCGCCAGTGCCGACTGGATGGGAGAGGAGCGCGGGAGGGTGGGGGGCAGCAGCCTCCCTCGGGGGCAGCAGCTTCCTCTGTCCCCTATTCTGGATGAATTGAGGGATTGGTCCTCGGTGCAGTCCCAGGTAGGTCTACAGAGGAACCCCAGCCCAGACCAACCTGTTGACACGCTCCATGCATCGGACGGCGTTCTGAGTGAGAAGAGTGAACTCTGTCCGTCAGCCAACCAGCTATCCTGTGATGACTCAGCGCCAAAGTGGCCGAAGAACATGCCCTGGAATCCTGCATCTGTTTGTGTCGCATGCTGCGGCTCTATTTGCAGCTGCCCAACAGCACAGATGACCCGTTTTCTACCAACGCTCGCTTGTGCCATGCCTTTGACTCTCACCCCCTCGGCAATCCTGAGTGCATCTCCCAGGACGTCGTCTACAAGACTGGAAGACATACTTCCAGTTTTGTCCCCCGTGTTCTCCTCCTGTCCGTGTGTCCGTGTGCCAGGCCATTGCTCTGCGTCTCTGAGTGGACACGATAGAGAAGACAACAGTGAGGTTCAGCAAGAGGTGACAAGCTCAGAGATGGACAGTGTATACCCTGTGATGAATGAGAGTTCAGAAAGTGACAGAAACAAGGGAGATGTTCAGGTGAATGCCACCGCTAACACATCCGACACATCCGGCGAAGAAGGAGCAAGCCTGGCTTTTGTACTCTCCTCAGGTAAAAAAATACATAAAATGTGTTAAAAGCCAGTGAGTGCAATTGCTGTTATGGTTACCACTTTCATCTTTGCTAAATAATAACAAAATAAAACTCCAGATGATTGAGTAAATGATAGACAAATCAAATTACCTAAAGAAATAAGATTGAAATAAAACACGATGTACTCAGGCAAGCTGATGAGGGATTCATCAGTATACTTTTTTTATTCTAGTGAGTACTTGGTATGTAGTAAAATGTAACAGCTTGTAGGGAAGAAGCTTGGTCTCACAATATTAATAAGGGTACTCTTAATACCCTTATTTATATAGCTGTAAAACTGAGTTCACAAAATGCATTACACTGAAATACAAAAAAAAATACACCATAACTGTAGACTCCTCTATTACTCATTTCCTCATTTTATTTTTCCATGACTGGAGATCTGGCAATTATCTTTAGTTTCCATGTCTTTGGTTTTGATCTTAGGTTACCAAATCAGCACTCCTGTTTTTAATCTAGCCATGCATGATAGTGCTTGGTTCTCAGAAGAAAAGAAAAAAAATCCACTGCAAGAGCATGTCTTACGCAAGACTTGATCAATGTTTCAGGTCTGAAAGGCTCTCTCTAGATGTCTACAGCCGAGCTCCAGTGCTGTCATGTCTCATTTTCTGTTATGCCTCCGGGTCATGTGAGCAGGGGAGTCGACTCACAGCTGGGGGCCCCCGAAACAAACGCGCCTACTCACTCACGCTCACACACCCGTACCCAATAAAACACGCATGCAGACAGACTCTCACATGGATACACCCCTGCACAGTTAATATACGCTGAGGAAGAAACTGAACAAAAGCTTTGAAAGATCTTGGCCGTTTCTTTACTGCCCTCCTTACTTTTTTCTATTCTCTCCAATGTTTGTCCACACACACGATGTGTAGAAGTCTGTAAATAATGACCATCGTGGTTTTACGTGTGTCTGTGTGTGTTTTCAAGTAAGCACCCTCAAGCACACATACAATAATGGTAAAGTTACAGGGTTGGGATGGGACACATCACGTGGGATCTGTGCAACAGCCTCAAACAACCAAGGTTTTAGGAAAAGGGTTCTTGTGTTTATTTTCATTATTGTTCCCCAGTGCATAATGGTGGGTTTACACCATGTTCAAATTACTACTCTATAGCACAATTCCCAAATAAATACTGTTTGAGGTCAGAATTAGTTAAGAAACCCATTGTAATGAATCAGGCCTCATGATTAAACACTGCTGTGCTGCTACATAGTCACTTCATCAATTTGTTGCTTAAAAATGTAGCAGCACTAAAGCCCATTATGCACACATCTTGTTTCCCCAAGTGCCCCTATTCCCCAAACCCTTCATTCATTAAGTGTCCAAGTCGAGTTAGACTCACTTTGTTAAGAGGGGGCCAATAGAGTGGTGCAGGAATGAGTCCTAAAACCCAAATATCCGTTAGCATTTTGGCACTTCCGGTTATCTCGTCTCGAAAAATACGTCATCCCTGCTCCACTCTGGCGCGGGGAGGACGTATTTTGTAAACCAACCCGGAAGTTAGCGTCGCCTTGGGTTCCTCGACAAAACACCAATGGGTTTTTTCCATTGGATTTTGCATTATTGCATAATTAAGCTCTGTGGCAAACAAAAGTCTACGATACTAACACGTTTTGTTAAGGCGAGATAATATTCGCAAATGAACACTACTTTATAGTTTTTGAAGCGTAAATGCAATCGCCAGAAGTTTTTTTAAGATACTAAAAGCTTCAAAAATCACGATGGGGTATTTACCGACGTGTTTTATGTCGTAGATCGACCAAACCTCAGACCTTATTTCAGCCATCTAACCAAAAACCCCATTTAAAAAACCGTTGACTTCGCGACGAGGGGGAACCGGAAGTGCCAACTGCTAACGGATTTCCGGGTTTTAGGACTCATTCCTGCACACTCTATGGACTAGTGACCCAAGTACAGAGGCGAAAAAGGGGAATAAAATAAACTAGCCAGCCAACAAACTAACTAACTAACACAATATGTTCAATTAGCAATTAACATTACCATGAAGAGACTTGCTGAGGTCATGAGTTAAATGGCCCCCAGAAGTAGGGACAGCTGTAGGTTTTATGGCTGATTGGGGAGTTGCTTCCTCCCTGAGTGTTGAGTAGAGCTCCCCTTGTGGCCAGGAGGAAGATTGACACACACAAAAAATGATAGAGACATTGGAAACCTTTATTCAACATCATTCAAATATTTAGTAAACATTTTTTTTAAATAAACATACAATAAAAAAAAAAAAATTTAGACTTCTAAAAACAAGTCAATTATTTAAATACATTCATCTGCGTTAGGGGAGGATGGGGGAGGACGAGGTCCATGCCGACACATCGAGTACTAGTACATATTAAGTACTAGTAGTAGTAGCAGCTCTTTACTCATCAACACTCAAATCTACTTCAAAATAAAATGTAAATGTAAGTGCTTTTCAGAAAAAAAACTATGTGAACAAAGGATAAAAAAAAAACTCTGTCCATACATATTGTACAGGGAAAGGCCCCAAGATAGTCTGATGATCCCAGACCTTTCCTATGGTGGACACAATGATAAGCAGCCATTGACTGCTGGGTTGAGAGACCAGGTGTCTGGGCGGTGTGCCCCTGCAGAACGAATGAACCATGGTATCTGTGCTCCTAACTAGATAGGCTGCGTTAGTGGACATACTGGGTGGGACTCCATGGTTCTCGTTCCACCATTGCTTCAAATAGGATCAGCACACTGAGCTGTGCAGAATAGGAAGGAGGCGGAGCAGGACTGCAAACAAACAAGGAGGCTCATTCACTGGATTATAGAATCAGGAGATAGGCCTATAATATATTCTGAATACAGTCAGTTTCAGAACAAAGCCAGATCCCACATTGTCTCTTTGTGTTGAACACACATAATCTGTTGACTCCCTCATGGCGTGTGGTTATCTGGCTGCAGTGGAAGTCGGAGCGGCAAGGTATCTCTGTTAGCGCTCGATACTGCTTCACTGGTACAGCGCGGGGGCATGTCAAGGTCACAGTGGAAATGTGGTGTGCATTTCAAAATAAATAGTTGATAAGCATCTTTAAAGCATCCCCTTCTCTTGCTGGTTGCATTGTTTCTCTACTAAATGTTCATTATGCAATCTGATCTGAAATGTGTGCTGTCACTCCATTGAATTACGGGAAGTTAGAAGTAGGAATGAGGTCAATAATACATTTCAACCTCTATGACTCACAATAGCTCACATGATTTGTATTATTTATTTTTGAATGACCCATGTCATCTAGTAGTACTAGTAACATCTAGTGCACTGTCTTTGAGACAGTTTAGTTTAGTTTGGATTAGTTTATTCAATTATTTTAACTACACCAAGTAAAATGTGCATGCATAAAAATCATCGAGGATGAACACAATAACAGCACAAACGTATTTCCATTTCGGTCTTCTTACAAGGGCAAACATATTTTCTACTCATATCCTCATGGTGATGCTACAGCATTACCTTACCTCACTGCTTTCAGTACGCGGCAAAGAGACCAGTTAGGCCTACTAAAGACCTCTGCCTCCACTGTATTTGAGCGTTTTTACCAGTCCTGTAATATCTGAACAGCGTGCATCGCACCACAATGCAAACCATTCCGATGTGTTCAATAGACTTTTTGAAATAATAACTAGGTAACTATAAAACTGCGAATAGTGAAAAAAGTATAATGAAGCCTAATAAACAAGTAGTCATAGCTATTAAATGACCTCAAGTCTGGTTCCACCATCATTCAAGGGCTTGAGCTATTTGAAGGAATATCTGGCCTACTATGTGTGGTGGATTAATCTGCAGATACTCAAGAATCAGTATCTTGCGATGAATCTATTCATTGGATACAGAGTTTCTGCACTGATAGCCGTTGTTTCCATTCTTCCCCACCCTCGGTCCAGATGTGAGGCCTTGCGCGAGACAGGAGGAGATCTGGGCAGAGGGAGGTGGAGGAGTCCATTCTGTCCCCCAAGACCCGAACGCCAATCCCAAAGCATCGCAGACCCACCACGGGGAGGACGGAGGTCCATGCAACATATCAACTCCCACCCACCCTCACAGACTCCAGTGAGTAGCGTGATGGAGAGTAAATCTCTGGAACCCGCAGGGGCATGTCGAAATCCAGATTGGTAGGAATTCAAAATTACACTAGACACTAGACTTTCATACAATTCAATATGTCGCGTTGTGTAAATAAATACCAAAACACATGGGATACACAATAACGGGCGTATATGATGCATGGATACAATGCATCCAGCAATAAGCTCTCAGCATATTCATTTGTTATAAAATGGAGAAAAAATTGAATCAATCTAAATGACCTTAATCATCGCACTCTACGACTACGACTTCCCTTGATATTAGGTTACAGATTGCTCTGGAGATTTGATACTAAAAAAACAAAACTGTTTTGTTTTCAATGATTACATAAGTACAGAAAGAGGTTTAGTGTAACTGTGACAGTCGGTGCATTGTGTGGGAATTTGCTTGCATTAATAATCCGCTGTGGCCGCTGTGGCCCGAGTATATGTGTTTGTATTTTGTGTGTGTGTACAAAAATCACATACAATATTGGTCTATGTCATTAGGCCTGGGTTTGTCTAGAGTTGCTGACCACTCATTAAGCCCATCACACCCATCAGAAGCACACATGACTCACTCTACCATTCAGACAACCATGTTTAGTGTGAGGACAACATATTGGATCTATTTTGCGGTCATACTTTTGTGCTTCAGTGCTGTGTTTTGACTAAACATAAGCATTGAGACATCAATTGGTGTAGGGATATAGATTTAAGACTTGAAGTTGTCCTGGCACGGAGCCAGTCCATCGTCATAACGACGACCATAGTGTTTGCGATGGCTAGGAGCAAGGAAGTCAAGTCAAGCTAAAGTTATTTGTACAGCCCTTAATCCAGTTACCGTCTCAAAGGGCTTCACAGGCCATATATTTATACACTCCACTAACCCCAGCCCACCAAAGGGCAAGAAAAAACTCCCTTAATTATCAAGGACAGAAACCTTGAGAATGAATGCAGAGTGATGGAGGATCCCTCCTTCCAGGGATGATTAGGAGTGCAATGGGTTCAGAATGTTTTGCATGAGGACAACAACCAAAATATATTATATTTAGCATAGTTATATTTACACAAATGTCCCATCTGGCATCATTAAAGTATGATCTTATCTCTACCTTCTATAATCTAACAAAGGCCATAGACATCCATACTTTATGCTCACATAGTGATCACACAAGCAACATTTGAACTCAGTATTTTATTAGTGTTGTGTGCACACAGCTCAGCTTTCATAGGATTATCTGGATTTATTAGCCTTACATAAACATAGCTTTGCATTAAGGATACAATGGTCCACTCTTGTTGGCATTCTTGAGGCCAAGGGCAACAAGAATGCTGAACAAATTGTGAGTTGACATGTTTAGGCATAAGTAAAACATGTGTTTCGCAAACATGGCACATTAAGCAAGCAAGTTACATAATGATCATCAACAAAATGGTCATTTGTGTTGGTAGTCATCTTACGCTAGTGAGTAATATCTGAACAAACTATATGACAAACTACATGACAAACAAAATATGACAAACAAGGGTGGAACCTTGTATCGCCATCGCCACAGCAAATCAGCCATCGTCTTACAGACTTCAGTTCATCTTATTTTATCTACATTTGTATCTTATTTTCTTTTTTAGATATATTAGGTTTTATTAATAACCATCCATAATCATGTTAAACATATCCATATTATTATTGATCTTTTTTAAATCCAGTTTAAATACGTTCTAATGGGATGTACCACATACTCATATTTGAGTACTCATATTTGATGTCACACCTTAAACTGAAGCCATATGTATGTTTGTTACTTTCTTGTGCTGTTGTTTTTGTTGTCGTTGTGTTTGTTGGGACATTTGAGCAGACTTAAGTCGAAAAAAGTATGTAGGTGGAGTCCAACACACTAAGTAATACAGATTAGCTGCTGGTATTGGCCTCAGTGGCCTTGTAACAGGACCTCCATTTTGCCAGAGCTTTACGAGCTATAGACGCTCACTGAAGCAGCCCGACTTATTATTTACCCTCGTCTTACTCTGGGTGTGGCGGCCCTTGCTCCATGCCTACTGTGGCTTTGTAAGGCAGCAGAGACTGTAGTCTAAAATCGGCAGCAGCCACTGTCACAGCACTGGAAGAAGAGGGCAAGCAGTGGACATTTTTAAACCTGGGAGACATAGACCGAAGGACCTATCGATCAATACACATTCCTGTCATCTGTACGATGACATAAAGCCGGCTGCTGTAGGACCCAGGAAAGTGGAGTTGCTGCTACCAATGCAGGAGCTTGTAGACTACACACAGCAGTAGTATGTGTACAGGGAAGACGTGGCGGAGGATGGAAACATGGACTTGGAGGTCTTTGTAACCCTGGTGGAGGGTTGAACCGAGGCTCTGAGTCACTCCTGGGCTTGGAAACACTTACTTTTCCATTGCTCGTCAGATTCCTCCTCTTTCATTGGGTTTCCAAATATATTCCAAAACAGCTGCTTTCCTTTTTTTTCTAAGCTTAAAGGGGGTTGCATGCTGTTAGCACATAAACAAACGAGACGGTTATCCTTCAGTTGTTGTCGTTGTGGTTGTATTTTATATGATACAAAATGGAGCAAAAGCAGGTTGGATTTTACAAGGTGATGCTTTAACTTTTTCAAGGCTTTGGAGAGCAATATATTTGATACCATGTGATACTTTTGCATGATCACTGAATGCATTAGATCATTTTGCATGATAGCTGAATGCATTTGATATTGATTTTTGATTCAGGATGGCATGGCTTTTTTGCATGGCGTTTTCAAGAAAGGTGCAGTAAAACATGGATATGAGTAATGCTCACTGCCCTCACAGTCAGGATCTTCCGACCAACTCTATCTTGGACAAACTCACCACAATGTTTGCTGGCTCTGAAAGCTGTAACTCCAAACAACTGGAGCGGGACACTGCCATCCTGACGTCCTTCAGGACACTTTCAGGAGAAGAAAACTGTGATGGTGAAGGCATGACCGACAGAGACCCTGAGTTCAATAGCAATCTAATACTAACCAGTGATCTGAGGTATGCAGATGCTCTAAACAACAATGAAGAATCTCCAATTCATCTCGTCTTGCCTGTTGAAGGGAAGACAACGATGTGCAATGCTGTGAATGGGAACAATGGCCAGGAAACAATGATGGCAGCGGGAGTCGAGTCTGTCCAACCACAATACAACAGGAATCACTTGAACCTATTAGAGAAGTTTGTTAAGGGAGGAGAGAGTGAGCAAACTGCAGCACTGAACGGACACAGTAGAACCGCGTCATACATAAGCATAGAAATAGAGACTGCTGAAACAACAAATCGGCCTGAACAGGGGGACGAACAAGAGGACCTCATTTATGATGAATTAGGTGGCCACGTGTACATTCACCATGAAGACACACCTGAGGAATGGACGCTCACAGAAGACTCTGTGGCTGAACACATTGCAGACAGATGCACTCCACCGCAGCGTCCACACCTTCTTAATTGCTTGGCAAATACGCATTTTCAATCCACTCACAACATTGATGACGCTGAGGAAGACAAACAAGGAGAGCCAAAGGGCAGGGACCTTTTGAGCGATGAGGATGAGGACATCTGTAAAAGTCTGCATGATCCGATGTCTGGCGTTTTGACTCCATTATACAGGTGCACTGAGCAGGCAACCTTTGAACCTAAACTTCACACTGCTTTGAGTAGTCGTTGGCCGTCCCCCAATCGACCGTCTGTTGACTATGAAGACACAGAGCCAAATCTAACCGGGATTGAGTGGACTGACGAGGAAGTAGTTACACCGGAGGCCTTAGCATCAAACATGAATGAGGAAAAAACAGATTGTTGTCCTAACACCACGCATGAAGATGATACTGAAATCATTACCGACGTAGCACAGGACGAAGAGAAAGGCGATGTCCTTACAGATAACAATGATGCTTCGGCAGATTTGACCTCTGACCTGTGTGAGCTTGTCAGCCACAAGAGTATGGAGGCACCGAGGGTTGCCTCGTCGTTGCCTGCTTTCCCAACCAGCGGCCCCCTACCAGGGACCACCACCACCACCAGGACTACCTTCTCACCCGGCTCCCCTACAGACAAACCCATCCAGCTCCCAGCCCTCTTCAGCGGCCTCAGAGTGCTGAGGAAGGGGGTGACGGGGCCCGAGCACGACATCGTGGCCCAGATTAAGTCCACTCTTCAGGGATCTAAGAAGGAGCGCGTCCCTGAGGTGGAAAGAAATCCCGGGGACGCCAAGGTACAAAGGGGGGAAGGCATTCTGCACCATATCTCCCAGTCCTTGAACCGGGGGGAAAACATAGCAGATAAGAGAGAGGAAAGGACATCCGATGGGGCCGATGAATCTGAGGTCTTCATCAGGGAGTCGCAACAAGTCCTAGAGGAGGAGGAGGAGGACGTCAACCGTATCACAGACCAGCCCCAAGAACCAACAGAGCTGCAAGACACTCCCAAGTCGCCGATCTCCAGTGCAGAAGCCGCTTTCGACGCCTTCAAGGCGTTCTTCACCCCAAAGCCTTTGAGGAAAGACCCTTCAGAGAGGTTTGATCTGGACACAGTGAGGAAGAGGATCAGAAGCGATAAAGACGTGCTGAGAGCTCTCTTTGAAAGGAGCTCCAACAACACACCTGTGAAAGAAAGCCCTTCAGATGGCAAAGTATGTGTTGTGTTGACACATAAAACACACATTATTAGCATATAACTACTGCTATAACGAAGTAGATCTGGCTCAGAAAGTGGGATTTAGCTTACTTTACCCTCTGAAACACAGCATTCGTTGGTGTAACAAATTATTGATTTATACATTTCTTTGTCTTCTCCAATTGTTTTCCAGTCAGAAGCAGATGCCTGGGGGGACGGGGAAGAGCGGACCCCTGGCCGCCTGCAAGCCGTCTGGCCCCCCCTCAAGGAAGAGAAAGTGGGACTGAAGTATACTGAAGCAGGTATGGCCAGAGCATTACCTAAATGTATTACAATAGGACAACATTCTTTAACCTTTACAGAACAGTTATAATAAAACATTGCCTCGAACTGAACTGAAAAGTGATTGCCGATGATGAATACAGCAATGTTATGGTTTCTATTCTGGTTTCTCCTCTGTGTTTGGGTCATTTGAGACAGGTGTTTGTCTAAGACTGTGGGATTCAAAATGGTATCAGTGTTTACTTTTCAAAGGAATCATATGTTCAATGTGCTGCAGGATCTGCCAATGTAAATAAACCACCACCCTGTGCATGTCTACAACAGCAATCTAATTGCAGTTTTTCGCAATCACCTATGTCAAGGGATGTAATAGGTATTGTAATCCAGGCCATTTACTTGCATGAAGCAAGAAGCTGAAAAGTATCCTTTGGAGCAACATATGCTGCGGGGACTTCAGGAAATTAGAAATTGAGTTTTAAGTTTCTACTGCTATGTATTGAATTGATTTTTGAATTTAAACCATAGCAATACAACATGTTTTCTGCAAACTTGGCATTTGATGCCTTTTCTTTTATTTCTTTTTTTCCCTAAGAATCAATAAAAATGCATGATTATATTTGTGCCAATGCGCCCTCAGGCCGACATAATGGAGAAAATCCACCACAGTATCGCCATGACTCCAATTCTTTTCTTTTCCTTTTTTCTAACTCTCTTTCTCTCTCACACACACAAACACACACACACACCCTCCTCAGAGCATCAGGCTGCCCTTCTACAGTTGAAGAGGGAATGCAAAGAGGAAGTAGAGAAGTTGCAGGTATGTGTGTCGGTGCATACAATGCTGCATGTATGTATTGAAGTTATCATCCATAACATTGAACGATAGGCTCGGCCCGTCGTCTCCTTGGACGTCCGGCAAAGTCTAACTCTAGCAGGTGATTGCAGGAGGACTTTGGCCAGGCCTTGTCCAGGCTGAGGGGGGAGCATGAGGAGAATGTGTCCCAGCTGGAGTCCACCCTGGCCCAGATGCACTCCCAGCACGCCCTGGGTGAGGCCCACCGGCGGCGAGCCCTCCGAGACGCCTGCGTGTCCACGGAGGACCATGTCCCTCGCAGGGTCCTCCGCACGGTGTGCATCCAGACAGATCGGGAGACCTTCATCAGAGCTCCAGAGGACGGCGGCGGCGGTGGCGAAGGGGAGGCGGGGCTACGAGGCGGCTACGGGAGCACCCAGCACCCTAAAAAGCTGGACCTGGCCTCGATCAGTCTCAACCTGGCTGGACAGCGGGAGGACCATGTGCCTCCTCCCATGCCTTTACCCTCACCGTCATCATCATCGTCATCACCATCACCATCACCATCATCATCATCATCATCATCATCATCATCATCATCATCATCATCATCATCATCATCATCATCAACATCTCTCCCTTCACCACCCTCTGCTCATTCTGCAGCCCCACCTGTACCTGTCTCCCCCCACCCATCCCTGCCACTGTCCAACAGGACTGCACCTGCTCCACCCCCACCACCCCCCACCCCCACCTCCACCTCCACCTCCACCCCCACCACCACCACCCATGGCAGGTCTGGGCACCCCACCTCCTCCTCCCCCTCCTCTGGGGGGGGTGAATGTTTTTGCAGTTGATAGACCCCCCAGCAAGCCGGTGATTGAGCCCTCCCATCCCATGAAGCCTCTCTACTGGACTCGGATCCAGATCCAGGACAAGTAGGTTCACATCCAGTACCCTTTCTCTCTCTCTCTCTCTCTCTCTCTCTCTCTCTATATATATATATATATATATATATATATATATATATATATATGTAACTCTCTTTCTGTGACACACATGCAACACACATTGATCAACATTTGGGCCAAAAGATGTAGGAGATCAATATAGCGTTACAATAATAGGGAACAAAGTAAATAAAGGTAGTGGTGAGTTGCATGGAGACTGGCTGTGAGTGTATTGTCATGAACTACACAGCATTGACAGTTTTATCTCTTTTTTTCCATCCCTCTCCTTTTCTCTCTCTATGTCTCTCTGTCTCTCTCTTGTTCACCCACAGGAGTGACAGCCTGTGGAGCTCGTTAGAGCAGCCAAGCCTCATCAACAGCGGAGAGTTCGAGGAGCTGTTTGCTAAGGTCACGACGCAGGCCAACAGGAAGCCACTGTCCGAGGCCTATGAGAAGCAAGCTAAAACCAGGAAGGTTAGCGTCCAAAATCTACTTGAAACGGAGAGGACAGGACAATATGTTGAAGAAGGGCACACAGATACCCAAACACACACACATGCATGCACATGCACACACACACACACACACACACACACACACACACACACACACACACACGCAAGCACACTCACACCCACACACACACTGTTGCTCTATCTATGGTAATACCTAAAAAACTAGCCACAGTGGTGAAGTGGTACTTCACCTCATAGTATTGAGGTAAGACGAAGATATTGTGACAGTATTGCAGAGAGACTGCAGTGTGACTGGTGTACAATAGAGGGGGCTCATGACTAGGATTTAACCAACAACGATTGCATATTGTGGTCACATATTATTGCTTTACATGAAGTCTATATTTGTCTGATATATGATTTGGGGTGAATCCAGTTTAGATTAAATGATGTCACATTTAAACTCATGTCTATTTTTACATTGACCCTGTATGTTGACATCAAATCATTTCAATTCATGAACCTGTTTTCCCAGTTGCACTAGCACTAGCAGCCGTGGCACAAATGGCCCCTGCCTGCTAATGTGTTTTACCATGTCCATCGCTTAACAATAGACTCCCTCGTCTAATGACCCATGCTAATGGTTGGCAAAGGTCAGGTTGTCATGGTAACTGTGTGTGTGTGTGTGTGTGTGTGTGTGTGTGTGTGTGTGTGTGTGTGCGTGTGCATGTCAGATCGTCAAGCTGCTGGACAGTAAGCGCTCTCAGGCCGTGGGCATCTTCATATCCAGCCTCCACTTAGAGATGAAGGACATAAAACATGGTTAGTTGTCATGGCAATGTTATATATATAGAAAGAGAGGACATAAAATCCTGTCTTAGATCAATCTCAACATGTGTTACAATTGAGCTTTTGTGAAACAATTCTACATATATAAATGTAAGTCATTCGATAAGTCATATGGGGGCGGGAGGGGGGGGGCAAGTAGGATGTGGCTTAGGGCCCCCAGAAGGTCAGAAATGGCCCTGCACATGTGGTAATACTGTTTTGTAACGTTTAAGCTAGCACAAGGTTGACACGTGGTTCCTAATTCAACATTATTCCCTCCTGTATTACCCCAGATTTTACCCTCTCACCTACCGCTACATTTAAACAGCACTTGAGGTCACAAGTCACACCAGAGTAGGCTATAGACGAGGTGACAGAAAGTGTCAATCTGCATTGAAAGGATTGAGAGGGTTCTCCACACAATCCTCTCTGATCAATGTTCAATGATCAATCTTCTGATCAATGATCAATAACATGAATGTGAGCGGTCCTTCTTCTCCTGTTCCCACGTGTAGCAGTGCTCATGGTGGACAACTCATTGGTGGACCTGGAGACCATCGAAGCGCTGTATGAAAATGTATGTCTTACTTTTAAATCACAATTCAGCATGATATACTGTCGTCAACTGATGTTGACTCTGTTAGGCTTGAATATGCACTATTAAAATGCATGATAGGAATAATGACTGTGGATATTAGAATGATGGATGATAATAGCACCTTTCAAAAACAAAGTTAAAAAGGGTTATACAATAAAACCAAATTATAAAAGAAATTAAAATCCAAAACATAAGCTATAACAAGATACAATAATTCAAACAGCCCTGACAAATGCCATCAGTAAAGAAAAAAAACATACGATAAAAGTGAGTCTTAAGAAGAGATTTTAAAAAAGACACTGAGTTAACGATAATGAATATGAAAAATGTGACTTAGGTCACTTACTATTGCTATTAATACTGTGTACTACCATATTTAATTATTCTGTTTTGGTTTTAATGTGTGCACTATACAGATTGGGTTTCATTGTCTTAACTGTGATTCAATGTGTGTTGATGTGGTAACTTTGTCCTGTACTTTGTATGAGATGTGTATAAGAGATGCACATAGCAATAAAGACACCTTAAAATTGACAATGGTTTGTGTTCCAGCGAGCCCAGCCAGAGGAACTGGAAAGGATCAAGAACCACTACAAGACATCAGACGAGGAGCAGGTCAAACTGCTGGACAAACCCGAACAGTCAGTATAATAATTAGTTTAAAAAACCTGTTTAGCCATATTATACATTTAGTATTAGGAACATATACAAATAGTAAAATCTACATTTAAAATGACGTTTGAAATGGCATTGATAACGCAGAGAAAAATAACATTGATCAACATTGACAACAACATTGACAATCAAACCGGCCAGTTTCAAGTTGAAACTGGCATTTTGAGTTCCAATTGGTTAAATTGACTTCCAAGGGAAGTCACTTAAAGCTGTCTTAATACGGTTATTGTCACATCAGTTGTCAGTTCCAACACCTGCAATAGACCGTGTTCCCCCTCCATTGTTTCCTTAAGTCCAGGCTCAAAACTTACTTTTATTCTTCAGCGTTTGGATCCTCCTGATGTGGTTTGATATGTGCCTTCCTCGATTTGTACCTATGCGCTGTGCGTATTGATGCTTAGCGTATGTGGGTGTTTTTGTTTTATTCGTAGGCCTATTGTGATTTTACCTGCCTGCTCTGGATTGTACAGCACTTTGGTCGACGTGAGTTGTTTTTAAATGTGCTTTTGACTTGACCTGACTTGATTATTCTGTATGAACGTGTGTGTGGTGCGTGTGCCTTACAGGTTCCTGTATGAGTTGTCTCAGATCCCAGACTTTGCGGGGAGGGCGCATTGCATCATTTTCCAGTCGGCGTTCACTGACACCATTGGCTCCATCCACCGCAAGGTCCAGATAGTGTCCTCAGTCTGCACGGTAGGCAAGATACACACTTACCTATGAAGATACAGAGTATTAAATTGGATACAAGTTCATGTCAGGATGTGACACACCATACTAGAAAACATCTGCATAACACAATACAGGGTGTGACACACACTCATTCTGTGTTACGTGGAATTAAAATCCAGATTTCTTATGCACAAAAAAAACAACAAGTAAGAAAACATAGAGGGATAGACAAATTAACTCAGTGAATGGTAAAATGACAGAGGGATGCAGCAGCCTATAGGCAACAATGGCCACACAGCAGCATGTGTGTGTATATATGTATGTATGTCAATTATGGCATCCATTGCACTCCTAACCTTCCCTTTACGGAGGAATCCCCCATGGACGACCTCACCAGGGACCTGAGGAAACTGTCCTTCTCAAGGTTTCTTCCTTGATAATGAATGGTAAATGGATTTTCACCCATTCATACACCGACGGAGGTGTCAACAATGCAAGGCGACAGACAGCTCGCCATGGGGGCAGTTAGGGTGAGGTGTCTCGTTCAGAACACCTCAACAATTAGCTAGAAGTAGCCGGGGATCGAACCAGCAACCTTCCAATTACTAGGAAACCCACTCTACCTCCTGAGCCACTGTGAACATGAAGGATGTGATTTCTTGGCTAGGGTGAGGGGGTGTATCATAAATATAAACACTTTTAGGGCTATACAAATAAGGTTGACTTGACTTGACTTGACCCGTCTAGGGCCTGCGGGAGAGGGCCGGTGTGAGGGAGGTGGTGGCTCTGGTCCTGGCCCTGGGGAACCACATGAACGGGGGCAGCAGGGCCCGGGGCCAGGCTGACGGCTTCGGCCTCGAGATCCTGCCCAAGCTCAAGGACGTCAAGAGCAGGGTAAGGCCTGCACTGGCCTCGTGCATCGTGACGTCACATTGCAACGACCGCCGCCATTTTGGAAGCATAGGAGCATTGTAATGTTAGTTATTATGTTGGTAGTCATGTTTTTTTGGTAATTGTTGAGCGAGGAGTATCGCTAATAAAAAATCTGCGATGCATTCTGATGTACAAGCCCTATAGAGTTGTTGCCCAGGATAAGCAATGCCAGAAACATTTTAGTGTTTTACATACAAAGTGTTACTCAATATAAACTACTAATAAAGGTGCTCTCTCTCTCTCTCTCTCTCTCTCTCTCTCTCTCTCTCCACTGAAATACAACTTGAAGAACCTTGTCTGTGTTTGTGTTTCTTCTTAGGACAACCGTATCAGCCTGGTGGACTACGTGGTGTCCTACTACCTGCACAACGTGGACCAGGTAGCAACACACAACAACACACCACATCGTATAGGGCTTGTACATCAGAATGCATCATGGGATTTTTTGCTGGTGATATTCCGCCATATTGAGAGGACTCAAGAGAGTTGTAAGTACTTTAAAATCCTAAATCAACATTAATATACCGTAACCTAGGCTGATGCAAACTCTGTTTTGCCACGTCTCACATGAGAAACGCTGTGGCAGTTTCAAACACAACAATATCTCCCCATAATGACAAATCATTTCATGAATAATTACTAAACAGTGAACAAAAAAACATGACTACCAACATAATAAGTAACATTACAATGCTCATATGCTTCCAAAATGGCAGCGGTCATTGCGATGTGACATCGCGATGTACAAGCACTATTACTTACACAATGTGAATAATGATTAGTGGGTTGGAGGGTTGTGGTTTTGTATTTTACTGTTTTTGCCGACCCTGCACATGTGCACAACAAATTCCCCCTTGCGGCAAATAAAGTCATATTTTATTCTAATGACATTTATTGTAATTGCACATGCAGATACGCAGATGTCTGAGTATTTGATACATTCATAGAAATTCTGAATCTGGGAATTAATATTATGCAAGATATAAATATTAGTCATTGTAATTTGAATTACAATGATTAATAAAAAAAATAAAAAAAGACCTGTTGTCCAATTTTCGATCTGCCCCAACGTTATAAATGTATCCAGTATTTATTTAGTTTTGGTCTGGGAAGCAGTGTGTGGGACTTGAGTGTTAAGGTTTGTGGCCTGATGGTCAGAAACATCAACAGAGTTGCTTCCATGGGATTGAATACTGTGTGTGCTTTCATTGGAACCAGGATGCTGGCACAGACAGGAGTGTGTTCCCGCTTCCCGAGCCCCAAGACCTCTTCCTGGCAGGGCAGGTCAAGATGGACGACCTCACCAGGGACCTGAGGAAACTTGGACGAGACCTGACAGGTAATAAAATAAGTTCAGCACGCAAATCTCATTCCCAGTTTTGTTTAGGGACCTGTATACAAACATGCAAACACACATGCACACACATACACACACAAACACTCACTATTGAAATATCAAGCCAACAATATCAACTATGGCATTCAACAAGCAGGGCATTTCAGCATGCGTTTGACTGGCTGACACAGAAGAAACTTGCTCTTGTGGTCGATTTTCTTAGTTTTTTGTTGTTTTTCCCGCATTGGTTTTTTAAAGCGTAAACCTCAGTCCGCCCATGTAACTCTATCACTGTCATTCCTGAGTGCTCTCAGGAGTCGCCGCACAGACCAACTCTGAGGCTAAGCCGTCTGGCATCGTTTTTAACTCTCTCACCCCCCCCCCCCCCCCAGACACACACACGCACACACGTGCACACGCACACACCACACACACACACACACACACACACACGCACACTTTACACATCCACATGCATAGAAGAACACACACACACACACAGGAAGCAAGCAAACACAGACATGCACATATGAGGAGCCTGTCCTCGTTCCCCACGAGGGGCCCTATATGTGGAGAAACTGTTTGTACTTTGGGGGGTAAAGGGCCCACTTCTTAACCAGAGCCCAGAACAAACAGATTCCTCTCCCACGTCTCCACTTCCGCCATCATCCTCATTATCCTCATCATTCTCTCACTGACCATGTGCCCATAAGAGTTGTTCCTCCTGACATCCAGCTAAACCCCACAGCTCTGGCTTGTGTGCTGGGGAGTGTGTGTGTGTGTGTGTGTGTGTGTGTGCTTGCTATTTCTCTGTGTTTGCATGTGTGTGCGCGATTCCTCGCATTCTTTCTTTTCAAAGTGTGTGTGTGTGTGTGTGTGTGTGTGGGACACGTGGTAAGCGTCTCTACTGATACAGTCCCTGGCGCCTGCTTGAGATCCCGCTTCTAATCCGGCCCATCACGGTGTCTCCCGCTGGGTGCCTTTGTGCCCCGTGTCGCCCAAACTCTAGCAAGAGAGAGAGAGAGAGAGAGAGAGAGAGACCATCGCTGCCCTCTCCTTATGTAATCTGCAGCAGCCTCTAGCCCTCCTTATCTGGGCCCAGGCTGTGTCTCTGTAACCTGGGCCACGGGGCCATCAGGGCTCCAGCCTACAAAGGCCCGGTCGCCGTTCCACAACAGGAGATGCGTGCCACTGATAGCTTTCTCTACCTCTCAGCGCGGCTTTGTCTCATCCTCTCGACCGAAACAAACCAAGCCGATAAGAGCGACCGACGTGGGGGTTTTCGTTTGCTTTCTGTCCTTCCGATTTCTTTTTGAACCACCCCCATGTGGTTGATTTGTTGTTGTTTTTGTCTTTTCTTTTTTTCTTTTTTTTGGGGGGGGGTGGGTGGCGGAGGTGGTTTGACTCTTCCCCTTCGTTCTCTCTCTCCATCTTCAGTAAAGTTTACTCTAAGGTTGAGGTGAGGAGCATGCAGACATATTGCTATGTTAGGCCCAGCTTGCTGTTATAGTCTCCCTGCTTAGTTATGGGGGCGGGGTTAGGCAAGTATACTTGCTAAATACTTTTTTAATCTTGAGGAGATGTTGACTACATGTTTGTATCCCATATATATACCAGTGAATGGTCACAGAATGGTCAACAAGTAAACAATGGCAATATCCTCATTAAAAAACACTCTGATTGTGACCATGCATTCATCCATTTAGCCCCAAAAAGGCCAACATGCTGTCCTTTCATACATCAGCTCTTACTGCTAATGTTTATATCAGACATGGAAATACAAACTAATGAACAATCATTGAATATCCCCAGAGTATATCAGTTGTATTAGTTGTATTAGAAAGCCACATATAACATGAATTTTAGGATATGGTGTGATGGGGATGGTTGTGCTTAGTCATTGAGTCCACATCACTCATGTTTGTTTGTGCAGTTTTTCCTTGAAAGTCTGGTAAAAGTCAAGTAAAGTCAAACCAATATGCCATCATTGTCATGATCAGTATGGTCCACCACAGCCAGAGCGTTTACGACCCCACTTCCCATTTCTGAAATAAGCAAGCTGTTGTGTGTGTGTGTGGGCACAAAGATGAAAAGTAAAAGACAAAAGAAAACGCACACCACACCAAGGCAGTGGGAGAGAGAGAGAGAGAGAGAGAGAGAGAGAGAGAGAGAGAGAGAGAGAGAGAGAGAGAGAGAGAGAAAGAGAGAGAGAGAGAGAGAGAGAGAGACACCCGCCTCGAAAGTTTACACAACCCCCCCCTCCCCACACACACACACACACACATACACACACAATGAAAACAGTATTCTTTTGTAATCTTATCTGGGAGATTTGGATCAAGCGGTACATGGGCTGCTGGATGGGGTGGGAGAGGCTGGGTGGGGTGGGGGGGGCTGGCTCCTCTCTGTGCCCGCTATTATGACTGTGGTGCAAGTCTTGGCTCCCGCCGACCCCTGATTGGACAGAACAGAGACGCTCAGAACCGCAGACATGGGAAAGAGCGAGAGCGAGAGAGAGGGAGAGAGAGAGAGAGAGGGAGAGGGGGAGATCGCAGGGTGAATCAACACAGACTATTGGTATCTAAGGGAGGGGGGTCGGACGACAAGAGAACAGCTTGTTTAGGTTCTGTTGTTTAGGAAGAGAACAGCTTGCTGAGGACGTCCAGACAACTTTGTTAACTTTAACAACCTTTGGTGTCGCTCTCCTTCCCCCCTTAGTCTAAATCACTTCTGGATATTTCTGAATATTTATCAAACATTTACTAAATTGCTGAACGTATCATGTGATGCTGTTGTATGTATATTAACATTAGGTTTAGATTGTTTTGATGGTAAGCGTTGGTAGGTGAGAACATATAGACAATGATTACAGACATCTTGGGAGATATTTTACCCATGATGCATTGCTGTTCTCCAGATCCTAAACCCTATGACCACAACAAAACCTCAACTAAGCCATCTCTAACCTAAAACCTAAACCCAACCATATTGAATGAACAGCTAAACGTCGACCCAATCTTTCATCTCATACTAAAACATAATCATGTCGAACACATCACACATACAAAAGACGTATGTATAGTTGCAGCTTAGTAAATCCATTCTGCATTATACTAACACACCGGTCAAACGTCCTTTGCACTAACAAAATGGGATGCTGACACTGAACAGTTGGACTGCACAATTTATATTATCCATTCTACACTTAGCTTGAATTTACACTTGAATACTTTTTATACATTTTTGTACTTTTTATGCAATACTTGCAATAGTATGCAATAGTATTATTACTCTTCTTGTTACTTCAACTTGACTCATTTATCTTACTTACCTGCATTGTTGAGGAGAGCTTGGAAATCATTTCACTGCCAGCAATGACTGCTACTGCCTGTTTTTTGTAGTGTGCATTTGACACATTAAGAACTTGAACTTGAAGTTGAACACATCCCAGTGTGATTAAACTGCATAGCTTGGGTCATAATATCAAACCGTAACCCTAAAAGTGATACGATAATGACAATGCCTAATCATGATCATTGTATTTTATTTGTGATTCTTCTCCCAGTGTGTGAGAAAGACGTGCTTAAGGTGAGCGCCGACTCCCCTGAGCAACACCAGCAGCCCTTCAAGGACAAGATGGAGGCTTTCCTTCTCACTGGTGAGCAAAGGCGGTTCACAATAACACAACGTATCACATGTCAAAGAATTTGACTTTCAACATGCACGCATCACGTATAGATTAGATGACTTGAAAAGCAAACATTGATTACACATGGAAGTGTGTTCATTGCGACTGTTAAAATTTGCACAGGATTGTAGAGAATTATGTTTTTCGTCTGTTCAGTGGAGAAACACATTTTCCTCTATCAACGTTGCGCAACGTTGGCAGTTACTATGTAGTGCAAGGTTCGCTTGATACCAGGGGGCTTTTATATTTCCCACATTTCTTCTCTCGCTGTCTGTCTGTCTGTCTGTCTGTCTGTCTGTTTCTCTCTCTCTCTCGCCCTCCCTCCATCTACCTCTCTCTTGAACTCAATTCATTATTCATTCAGATAAAGACAGCCTTTCGTCCTGTTGCCCTGGTGAATATCTACAAAGTCTCCGTACATTGCTTCTTGATATGTCTGTCTGAAGATAGCTGGGGCTGGGGTGGGGGGGGGGGGGGCATGGGAGGGTAGGTCAGGGTAAAGGCTAGACACGCAGATAGGCATCACAAAGATGTTTGGCAGTCCATGAAAGATCCCCAGCCTTAGACATACATTCATGTGAGCTTGTCCAAAAGAAGGAGTTTTACAACTTACATATCTCATAATGGATGATTTCCTTCATTCATATTTTATATGTTTAAATAAGCATGTTGACCGTAAAAGATCCATTTAATGATTGTGTGTTTTACTCTTTCAGCGCGGAAAGACTATGAAGAGGCCTCAGACCTCTTGATGACTACTCAAAAAAGGTTTGTCTGTGTGTGCATGCATGCGTGCGCGTTTGTGTGTGTGTGTGTGTGTGTGTGCGTGCATGCGTGCGCGCGCGTGTGTTTGCGTGTACATGTCCCAATAATTCTCAGCTTCAGCTTCTACAGACTAATGTGCTGTAACTAATTTGCACTAATGTGACCAGTAACTAAGCAGGTAAGGAACTCTTTATTTACTTTAATATGACATTTTTTTCACTATCAGCTCATGATAAAACAGAGAAACAGGCTATTGCACGAGACACCTTCAAGAAAATCTCTATAATATAATAACATATTATATTATAATAATAATAATAATAATAACAATAATAATAATAATAATAATAATAATAATAATATTTTTTCTTGAATTTTTGATTTGTTGCAGCTTTGAGGAGCTGGTGCGGTACTTTGGTCTGAGGCCCAAGGCGGGAGAGAAGGAGGTGTCCACCTCCCACTTCTTCCTGCTCTGGTTCGAGTTCTGTGCCGACTTCAAGACGAGGTGGAAGAAGGAGAGCAAGAGCTTCTCCAAAGAAAGGTGTGTGTGTGTGTTTGTGTGTGTGTGCGTTAAGGCATGATATCTTCTCATTGTGTAGTATCGTGCATGAATAAATAAATCAATTAACAATTGATTCATAATGAATGAATCAATTCACCATGTTCAAAATCACTAAATCACTCATTTCCATCACTCATTGCTATTCCTGTGAGTCGAGAGGGCTGGGGGGTATACTACGAAGCTCGATTAGTGGGTTAGCGAGGTATGTTGCGCTCAAAGCCTGGGTTAGCTGTCCTACGAAAGTCGCTCTCTTTTAGCGTCGCTGTATCACCATGGTAACTTATGCTGGCAACCAAACCTGGTCGGGAGGAGGTTTTCAGCTCAGACTTTCCGATTAGTTCAGCTTCTTAAAGCTGCAGCGCCGCTTTCGGGACAGATCCGACCCCTTTATGAGAGATACAGGTTCTCATCAGAGGGTATTCGCTATTTGGTCGTCCTTATTGGACCTTATGAAGGCAATGCTACAAAAAGAAGCCGTGCGCAGTGTGTCTGTGTTTCACTGCGATTTGTTGCCACGGGTACATATTTGCATACAGTTGGTGATGCCGAACGTATAAGCAAAAAGGTGCCTTGCGATACGCACGGTTGTAGCTGCTGCCCTAAATACACTGCTAAATATGTTCGTGGTGTTTCCCAACTTTTTGCCAACACAAACCGTCAAGTTGCAAGTTATCAACTTGCAGGTAAAAGAAAACATCTGTATATGTGAATGAGCGGTAGAGTGGCGGTAGCGCGTCGGTCTTCAGATTCTGCTTGCTGGGCTCGATCCCCAAGTGAAGTGGGTGTAGTTTATTAAAAAAAAGTTATATTTCTTATGTCATATGGAATATTTATTCATTAATGTTATGGAATTATTCAGTTTGGTAATCTAGATGGGGGTAAAAGGCAAGATGATGGACAGGCAAGATATGAACCCCGGTCGCTGGCGTTCAGCTCACATCCTAATCCACCACACCACTTCCAGCACATGCAATACGTTTCTTACATAGGATGTATTTGAAAGGAATTCCCTCCCAAGTTGGAGGTTGCTTTTGCATTTTGCAATCATATGCGTAAGAATTGTTCGCCATTAATCCCAATAGAGTATTGGGATTAATGGCGAACAATTCTTACGCATTCACAGAATCTGCTGTTTTTTGCCAGCATGGGCAACTGTATCGCCCCTTGCCGTTATTTGCTTTTTAAACTCCTCGTATGAGTTCATAATCACTACTTGCTCCTCCTAAGTGACATACACAGCCCGTGTTCGCTCCGTCGGATCCATAGAGCGTAACAGTGACCGCCCCTTTTTAACAGCTCCGGTGCCGGAAGTAAATTTCCCATGCATTTATCTCGTCCACTTTTCGTATAATCCTTATAAAAAGAGTATTAAGCCTTGAACCAAGCCGATCGTTCGTTGTGGTAGTCGTGACCATATTATGTTTGATTCGGGCATAAAAAGAATTTGGAGAACGGAAGAAAAAAAAAAAAAACGGATTTAGTTGACCGAGTGAGGAACTACTCATCCCGAATCAAACATAATATGGTCACGACTACCATAACGAACGATTGGCTTGGTTCAAGGCTTAATACTCTTTTTATAAGGATTATACGAAAAGTGGACGAGATAAATGTATGGGAAATTTACTTCCGGCACCGGAGCTGTTAAAAAGGGGCGGTCACTGTTACGCTCTATTGCGTCAAGGTGAATGACGTATTGACGTTGGGTTACGCCCTTTTTATGTGAACGCGCATTGAACCTAAAGCGGAAAACCTGGCTTGACAAATTTACCTTTAAGTGAGCTTCGTGGAACCGTTTAACTCTGATCGCGAGTTTCGTCTTTAGCAATCGAGGTTTTCCCAAGAAAACCTGGATATGTTCAGCGAGCTTCGTAGTATACCCCCCTGCTGTGTCATTAGTCAATGAGTGGCAATGAGGCGGATTGGGGTCAATTAAAACAATTACATGATTGCAGCATTAATCTATTTCTCAAAATGGTTAAAAAAACATCTGTATCGCAACTGTAACTTTCTGATCCCATGGAATTTATGGAACGCCCGCATACTACACTACATGAACATTTCACTGCAACTGACGTTGTTGTTGTTGTCGCTGATGCTTGGCAGACTAAAAGAGGCCCAGAGGTCAGTGAAGAGGATCACAACAAACAAGAAGGTGGAGATCAGACAGGTCAACCCCAACAGTCTGGTAAGAGACAACAAGAGATCCTTCCCATACAGTTCACCAGAGTTCAGTATCATACACACTACATTGCATTTAGTTTAAAGTGACCCTTATTTAACAAACAACAATAAAATGTGTTTGCTGCAGTTTGTATTAACATTGTATTGTATTTATTGTTGACTGTGTTGTACTTCAAATTATGTTTCGTGAATCAACTGTGTATAATTCCCCCTCCAACAGAAAGACCGACTACGGCAGAAAGACGCCCCCAAGTCTTCCCATTGAGACACATGAGAAAGAGGAGAGAGAATGGAAGACGATGAAGGAGTCAGACTCTGATCTATGGAAAGCCAAAAGGGTCACATTCATTATTTGGATGTATTTCTTTCAATGTGGGTGTTTTATGTTGATATGATATTGTATGCTGTATTATTGTTATGCTGTAAAATATGCAGTAGCCAATAGCAACTAAAATGTATACCAAACACAAGTCTTAAATGTAATCCAGAGATGGCCAGTGTCTCAAATTACCTTCTAAAAGTATCAAAAAAGTCATAACAAATATACAGTATGTATATATTTTTTTTCAACAGCTATCTCATGATTGCCATGGCAGCCATGTCCAGATATGTCAATTCAAGTCTGAAACTCTGATTACATATATATAATTTACCTTATGTTTATGTGAAGCTGACTCAACCAAATGGCTTTAACGAGAAAGGCCTACATATTAAAAGTGACATAGGCTACAATCCAATAAGACTGATAAATTCATACGAGTAGCCTAGGCTATATCAAGCTGATTAAACAGTTCAGTCAGCTTAAGTGGATTTATTATGCGTCACTTTTTTTTTCTAGAAAAATTTCGTCTCATCTGAATGTACAGTTACTACAGCATCAAAGAAAACATGGTTAAAATGTGGCCAGGTTCAAATGTTTATTCACAAACATTCACAAATATACACATATTTACAATTTCATAGAATTACATGATTAACAGTGCAAATTGTGAAACTAATAATATGAAAGCCCTCTGCATTTGTTCCACACAGTGGAAACAATACAAATGCCAAATGCCATAATAAAACATGAGTAGCCTATGTCTTTACTATAGGTGACAGATTTTATATGCCATTAATGTGTCAAATTACAGCTGGCTATAACCTTTAGTGTTTCTCCGTTTACCCCAAAGGAAATTAGTTCGAACTCCCAAGAAAGGGACGCGACAGCCACACACATAGGCATAGGATCGACTAGCGATAGGGGGGGGGGGGGGATGGGACATGTCACCCTTACACACACACACTTTTAAGACAAATTGTTTGAGTGAAGTGGTCAAAATGCTTTTTAAATCTGTCAGATAGTATAATTTTCCACAGATAAAATCACATTGAAATCACACCACAAATTGACAGAAAAAACGTATGGTTGAGTAGAAAAGGGGCCGTTCTGCGCGGGGAGTGAGACAGTCAAGGCCCCCACCTTGCTCGCGTTCCCTTGTCTCACATGGTGTGCCGGACCTGAAGTGGCGTGTAAATGCAGGAAAATGATGTTACATTGTGAAAAAAAAAATGTCTGTGGGGGGGGGGGGGGGGGGGGAACCCCCCTCGTTATAGGCTGCCCCCCCACCTTGATAATGTTTCCACCGCCCCTGCACACCACAGGCACATAATACCCCAATGGTCAAGGTCGCAGCGTCCATCCACAGCATTGCTCTCCAGTTTAAATCCCCCATCCGTTCCCTAGTCCAGGTCTATGGTCGCCCCTAGTCCAGGTCTATGGTCGTGCACCGGCACTGCTTCACGCGTTGCACCCGTTTCTTCCTGGTGCTGGGCGTCTGGCCCGGGCACACCAGTGTGTACGTGACGGTGTTGAAGGTTTTGGGCTTGCAGGTGGCGCACGACTGGAAGGCGCTGTCCTCCTGGTACACGTGCCGCGGGATGTAGAAGGAGTTGCACTGGCCGTAGCAGAAGCGGTTGATGATGGTGCGACTCAGGCAGCCCTCCTCATGGATGGTCTGCTTCAGCGGTTGGGTCTTGCACCAGTCCATCTTCAGGTACCGGCGCTCCGTGACGTGCAGGGCCTCCTGGCTGGACTCCAGGACGTCCTCGGTGGTCGCGGCGGCGGCGGCCGGTCCCACGGCGCGGGCAATAAATGCGGATACCGGGGTCTGGTGAGACCCGCGCTCGGACTCGTTGGGGTTGTATTTGTAGGCGTGCGGAAAGGTGCCGTGGAAAGTCCCCGCATCCGTACCCCTCAGACCGATGAGTATCCCCAACACCACGGCCGAGGTGAACACCGAAGTCCTCATGGTGCAAACTAATGGCAAAAGGCAAAAAAAAGCTTAATTATAAAGAGAAATTAGATTTTACGCGCGGCTTTTACGCGCGCATTACGCGCCGCGCTTAATATGGAAATATGCAGTTAAAAATGGGTCTGGACTCACCTGTGTTTTATCCAAGCAACACACCAGGGTGCTTATGAAGGCTATACTGCGTGGGGTGAAGTGCAGTTTGGTGTGAAGTGAAAGACGTCCCACGGCTCAAAGAGGATTTGTGAATGACAAAATACTAAAAGTTTTGCTCCCACTCACATCTTTATAGTGGACCTCGGTGGGCGACACGCCCCCCAAGTCTATCCTGCTCCATCCTTGGTTGTGTTTGCTGTGGAGTACTTTGAAAAAAAGGACAACTCCCAAAAGTTGAAATGCAGACAAGTAGTTTATTTGAAGAGGACATTAACAAAACACATGGTTAAGCATGGATGTTAAGTATGGAGCCCTATGCTTGGTCACAGCCATTTATCGAGCTAGAAGCCTTTACCCCCCCTACAAGCTAATGTATGGGTCCACTACAGAAGAAGGTTGTAACAATAATCCCCCTCGCTATATGTGCCATTGTTACAAGTTTCAAGGGCCAAACAAACATGTTATGGTGATCAACCTCAGTCTCTGTGCACAAATAATTAAATGGTTTCCTTATTCCACATTCTTTCCCTGCAGTTCACACCGTTTTACTTTTGACACGCACAACAATTCTAACCACTAGACTGCAGTTTGTGGGGGTGTGGTGGTTTTGCTGCTGACAGAAGTGGGAGAGGCCTCCTCCCCCTCTTCGTCGGAGAAGTGGGGTGCAGATTTCTTGGCGACCACATTATTCAGCCTCTGGCCCCTCAAGTAGGGGTTAACACTCTGGAAAATATCATGACACAATATGGACTTATTGGACTCACTGAATCCACACGCATGTATGGGCGCAGTCACATACACATACACACAATCATTTTGCTAAACAACAGACTTAAGGTCATTACAATACAGCCATTTGGTACGTAAATTATTGTTTATAATCGGCAATAAACGTGCCTCTAAAGCTAGGGTTGTTTTATAAATCAACCTATACGACAAGTTTATATGGCTCTTCAAGCTTCCTTTCCTTGTACCTGAAAAAGCCTTCTTTTTTTTTTACAAATAGAAACATATTTAACGTGGCTAAAGCATCATATTGGACGAATCACCAAATGGTTGGTACCTTCTTGGTAGCCGCTCCAGTTTGTATTATGTGCTTTGATTGTTTTCAGCCTAACTTGTTGGATGAAAGTGTCGGCTACATGACTAAATGTAAAGAGTAGCTTAGTAAACTATTTTCATTAATGAGTAAATGTTTACATGGCTGTGATGCATCGTAAGATCTTGCAAATAAATTAGTTTATAGTATAGTATAAAAAATAGTTTTTTTCATCATAGGCCTACCCTTTTTCTTCGTTTTGGACCGCCTTTCAGTTTTTGGTACAAAAGCTCTTTGTTCTGAAAAAGATTTGTCGAAAGAAAACAAAAAGATGAGACAGAAATACACGGTCCATTTCATCAGCCAGTCTGCCCTTTAGTCTCAGAGTCACAGTCAACAAAGACGTCTGGACGCCCTAAACAAGCTGTTCTCCTTAGGGAGTGTTTCAAACCACACACAGACAGACAAATGAGCCCATCTTGCTCTAACTACCTAACCCCAACACAGTCCCAAACAGTCTATTGAGTGACAAATGGACTAAAATGTCAAATGTAATGTAAGGTTTCTATAAATATAGTACAAGTGAGGACAAAACCACCAAGATCCCAGGTGTAAACAGGATTAGGGAAACGTTCTTGATATTTTAAATAAAAACGACACGTGCGCCGCAAACCTGGAATTGTAAACAGCCTATGGACAATTTAACGTCTCTCATCTTATTATTTATTTTCTTGACGACACCGTCCGTCGTGTGTTGCGTTTCCGTCCCTCTGAACTCACCCACTTGGCCACGGCAGGGTAGTCGTGCTCGGGGTCAAACAGGTTCTGGTGCTGCTGAAACTCTCTGCTGAATTCTGCCGTGTCCAGCGCTTTCTCCAAGCAGCCGTCCGACGCTGACACACACACACACACACACACACACACACACACACACACACACACACACACACACACACACACACACACACACACACACACACACACACACACACACACACACACACACACGATTCATTTGATATCTCAATAACGATGCATATCACGATACAGCATGTTTTCTGGTAATTCTATGAATAAATAGTCACATGGTAAAGCCTCTTTTTGTATACTCCTGTGTGAACTAAAGGGAGATATACTTTACCCTTTGGATAATGTTTATATGTATACTGTTAGACTTTGTTGTAGTATTAAACCTTAAAAATAAAACCAGCGTAGGCCTATGTTGAATATTGAATGATGATGTATATGAGGCCGACACCTGAGCAATAGACAAGATGAATTGGATATATTCAGACTTATTCATAACTTATTGTGATTGAAGTCAGTGCTGTGGGTCGTACCGGTCTTCCCCACGGGACATGGGTTGGGGGGGTCTGGGTATCCGTGGTCCTCGCTGAAGTCCTTGGGGACATTGTCCCCCGCCAGCTCCGCCACAATGTTGGGGATGTTCCCGTAGGGGCCCAGGTGCTGCAGGCCCTCATGCGCACCCCCTGGTGGCCAAGGGGAGGCAGCACACCCAGACGTCACCCTCAACTCAATATCCATAAATGCAAAGATTATACAAGAAAAATAAATAAATGTGAAATAAAGCGGTAGGTAATGGGCACCTATACCTTGTATACTCTGTGGTCCGACGATGTTGGTGGCTTGGTGCGCGGGATACTCCACCCTGGGCCGGGCGATGCCCAGCTGCTCCATCACGACGTGCAGCAGCCGCTGGACCTCCGCCTCGGACACCTGCTGGTCGGCCGTGCGGGGGCCGCGACCCGTCGCCCCGGCCGCCAGCCAGCAGGCCAGCATGGCGACCAGCGACAACCGGACCGCCGAACCCATCCTGTCCGTCTGTAGCCTACCGGGACACAGTAGACGATAGAAGATGACGATGGATGATGATGATGATGCTGGGGGAACCGAGACTGGTGCTGAGGACCAGGCTGTACCGTTGGCCAATGTTAACACCAACAACGACAAAGGAGAGAGAGAGAGATGCGGTTTTGTCGCGTCTGATGTAAACACGACCATTATGCAGCATTTAAAAAAATAAAACTGCAGGACGACACTGCAGCTTTTTCCCACCGCAGTGTGCAAATAATATCCTATTTAACCCTCCCGACAGTACAGTACGGCCAATAACACACATGTAAGCCCTAAAAAAGCCTTACCTGGTGAGCTGAGCGAGACCCCTGGTTTACTGAGCAGAGAGGATGCTGGTCCTCCTGCTGCACGGCTCGTCGATGCAGTTGCCAAGACGACGACGACCACCCACACACCCCCAAACCCCCCCCCCCCCCCCCCTCCCCTCTATGCTGATTGGCTGCTCCCTAATGTCAACAATCAGCCCAAATGCTGCTCTCTGGCTTCAGCAGGTGGTGCCTTTTTTTTTTTTAAGACGCATAATAGCCCAGGACGCAATAGAAAAACACACAACTGATGCAACCAGGATGTTTATTCATTTAAAACTACAGCATTTCGATTAGAAAACCTGTTTGACGGGAAACATGCTTTCTCGGATATAAAAAATGTAAAAGCAAGACGGTAAAACAATAAATAATTTCAGATATAAAATCTATTATTAAAACTTAAATACATTATGACAAAACTCGTCACATGACCAGGTGAATTCTTTAAGTTATCACAATTGACATTTCACAGTTACGTAGAGCGTCTTCTCCAAGATGTCGGACGTAAGAGTTTTCCCACACTGGTAAGCACAGGAGAATCACTCGCATCTTGACTTCGGGTAAACTTGGAGAAGCGGGCAAGTCTGCACACCAATGGGGTCAAATGATTAGCACACACACACACACACACACACACACACACACACACACACACACACACACACACACACACACACACACACACACACACACACACACACACACACACACACACACACACACACACACACACACACACACACACCTTTTGAGTCTCTCTTGTGGAGTCCGGCACGCGTCCTTGCTGACATCACCGGTGGCGTTAAGGCGCACGTCGCCACACTTCGACCCCTGCTGCTGACCTAGAGACCGTTTCGTAGAACATTCCAATAATTAAGCAAATCTCATTTTCAAACACGCCAATGTTTTTGACCATTTGCGTCCAAAATAGTCTAGAGTCACACTACTCAGATTATATGTGAGGCGAGGGAAAAAAACACAATACAGCCCAATACAGTCACTCTGTGTGCTTTGCTCTGTTAAAACAAATTGATTCTCTTTTTTTGAGTCTTTTTTGTTTTGGTCATCCATTTTAATTTACATTTCCGGCCGAATGTGATGTCTGGGATTAACAAAGTACCATCAGGCGGGATCTTACAGAGGAGCGGCGTGTAGGTCCTGAAGAGCAGAACATTTGGGAAAGACTCCAGACCCAGGCTCCTCTTCAGCGGTCTGCTAGTGGAGGGCGGTGGGTCCTGGGGGTGGTCCTCAGACGTCCAGCGCTCCGCCTCGGCGGTCGGGACGGCTACATTTATTAAAGTAAAAAATAATTAAAAATAACATTTAAAGACCTGTGGACCTGGTACCGGGCCTGCAAACATTTGTGGTAATTATATTATGTTTGTTTACTCTGAAATGGTGATAGTTACAAGTTTACAGATACCTGCTTTTGATTGGCCAGCTATCATCTCACCCATGAATACCAACCACATGCAAACATGACAGATGTAGATCTATCCTTGATTTAATTGGGCATATTATTTTAGGCGAGGATTACCTCAAAAGGGGCTTAAAAGGTTCAGAAGGACTAAACAGGAATGTGAATCTATGCTATGATTAAACCACTTGTCATGGAGGTTTGTATGGTGTGTATGCAGATGATTTCATATGCTTCAGATAAGACCACAAGCTAGCATCCTTCCTAACCTCGCAAACTGTATCTTTTTTTGTGTTTCTTCTTGCAGGGGGCATCTTGTACGTAATGGGAGCCAAACAGGAAATACATGCTATCCATGACCATCTTTGGAATCACACCTGGGGGACAGGACAGACCATAATGATAATCCTGCGACGGTTTTTAAGGTGACCACATTCAAAAGTGATTTTTCAGTCCATAAGAACAATACAGGGCTGGGCGATATGGCCAAAATCTTCCATCCCGATACATTTAATATCTCAATAACGATGCGTATCACGATACAGCATGTTTTCTGGTAATTCTATAAATAAATAGTCACATGGTAAAGCCTCTTTTTGTATACTCCTGTGTGAACTAAATATGTGACAAATAAAAAGTACTGAGTATTTTCTCATTTTTTCCATCACCTTACTGTAATGCAGCCTTTAAAACCAGGAAAAAACACTTATGCCATATCACAATATCCAAAATTTAAGACGATTTCTAGTCTCATATCACGATAACAACACAAATCTTTTTTGAGACAGAAGGTGAGTACCAAATACACGAGGGTTGTCAATGAAGGCACGCAGCACGTCGATGTTGAGTGCAAGCTGTTGCTCAGACAGTTTGGACCCATCGGACGGAAACAAGAGGCATGGGGTGAACACCATGGCCAGGTTACTGCTGGTCATCAGGTTGTCTGCACACCTGACCAGGTAGCACGTCGGGGGGGAAGGTTATCGGGGTCACCAAAACAAACATACCAACAGAGTTTAGTTCAGTCTCTTTAGCTGCTACAGTACTGGCAAACTATGCCCCGCAAGACGGCTTAATCATGTGCTTTGAGACGTTAAAATGCAGCAATTCTTGCTTGCCCCACTTTGCTTTGATTCATTTTGATTCAGTTTTGATTGGTTCTCATATTTCTGTTTTGACAACTGGCCATTGCTACAGATCCGAATGCATGAGAACCATGAGACTCAATCAAAACACAATTTAATTAAAAAAAGTGGGGTGAACAAAAATGTCTGCTTTAAGGGTGATAAAGGGTTATATGAATAAAGGTGACTAATAAAGATTTTTTGTTTAAATACGAATTGTCCTGGCAAGGAATTAACATGTGAGGAAAATGAAGTCACATTCAATACCAATAATGTCAATACCGAATATTTAACACAAAAAATAAATAATAAACCTGCATGTTGGAATACAGACTTGAAGAAAGCTACAGAGGGCAACACACCCCCCCCCCCCCCCCTACCTCTGGGAAACCTGGGAGAGGAAGTTGAAGAGGAAGTGCAACAGGGAGGCGTTCCTGGCGGGCAGCAGGCAGGACACCAGCTGCAGGGCGGAGGTCCTCTCTGGCGGGCTGGCCAGGGCCTGGGCCTCCAGCAGCGCCTCCCGCAGCTCCGGGGGGAACAGCGGCTGTGGGAGCTCCCGACAGAAGCACTTGACCAGACTGGCCACGTCGTACGGGAGGGCTGTGGACAGGCAGCCCTCGCCGCGATTTAACTTGGCCTGTGGGGTGAAGGTGAACGTCATGCTTTTATTTTAACCCTGATGTAACTGACTAATGTAGCATCCGCCAGTTGTGTATTTTAGATTTCAGTTTGGATGGCAGCAGGTTGCGTTGAATTGGGTACATGAGTTCTGAATGGAGATGGCGAAATATCGAGGTCTATAATATCTATATCTCTAATGTGAGGTGTGAGTGAATGGTTTGTTGGTTTGAATTGACGACGCAAACATGTCTCTGGTACACGCAAAATATTGACAGACCACTCCAGTGGTCAGTTGGACAGTGGACAGTTTTCCAAGCAGTAGTTTGAAATGGTACTTAGGAGACAGACACACAGACACACACACAGACACACACACACACCTCTAACTACCAACCTAGGATATTTCTTTATACATTTAGAGTAATTCATAAATCTAATGCCACAACTGTCACATCCTTACCCTCAATGCCTTTATCCGAATAAGAGATCCTGGTTTCCGGAACAGTCCTACGGTCCCCAGCGCGCTCCAGCAGGACCGAACACGCGTCTATCAGGAAGCTGACACCAGAGACTTTACTGTAATGGTGAGCTGGCCCACTAGTCTTCACTACTGTAGGACTGTACTGGTGAGCTGGCCCACTAGTCTTCACTACTGTAATGGTGAGTCGGCCCACTAGCCTTCACTACCGTAGGACTGTACTGGTGAGTCAGCCCACTAGTCTTCACTACTGTAGGACTGTACTGG
The DNA here is from genome assembly GCA_030340625.1 of Merluccius polli. Classification (NCBI taxonomy): domain Eukaryota; kingdom Metazoa; phylum Chordata; class Actinopteri; order Gadiformes; family Merlucciidae; genus Merluccius; species Merluccius polli. The sequence continues at coordinate 156,041 of JAOPHQ010001423.1, read as the reverse complement.
TGAGTCGGCCCACTAGTCTTCACTACTGTAGGACTGTAATGGTGAGTCGGCCCACTAGTCTTCACTACTGTAGGACTGTACTGGTGAGTCAGCCCACTAGTCTTCACTACTGTAGGACTGTACTGGTGAGTCAGCCCACTAGTCTTCACTACTGTAGGACTGTACTGGTGAGCCGGCCCACTAGTCTTCACTACTGTAGGACTGTAATGGTGAGCTGGCCCACTAGTCTTCACTACTGTAGGACTGTAATGGTGAGCTGGCCCACTAGTCTTCACTACTGTAGGACTGTACTGGTGAGTCGGCCGACTAGTCTTCACTACTGTAGGACTGTAATGGTGAGTCGGCCCACTAGCCTTCACTACTGTAGGACTGTAATGGTGAGTCGCCCCACTAGCCTTCACTACTGTAGGACTGTAATGGTGAGTCACCCCACTAGTCTTCACTACTGTAGGACTGTAATGGTGAGTCGGCCCACTAGTCTTACTGTAGGACTGTAATGGTGAGTCGGCCCACTAGTCTTCATTACTGTAATGGTGAGTCGGCCCACTAGTCTTCACTACTGTAGGACTGTAATGGTGAGTCGGCCCACTAGTCTTCACTACTGTAATGGTGAGTCGGCCCACTAGTCTTCACTACTGTAATGGTGAGTCGGCCCCACTAGTCTTCACTACTGTAGGACTGTACTGGTGAGCTGGCTGGCCCACTAGTCTTCACTACTGTAGGACTGTACTGGTGAGCTGGCTGGCCCACTAGTCTTCACTACTGTAGGACTGTACTGGTGAGCTGGCTGGCCCACTAGTCTTCACTACTGTAGGACTGTACTGGTGAGCTGGCCCACTAGTCTTCACTACTGTAGAACTGTACTGGTGAGCTGGCCCACTAGTCTTCACTACTGTAGGACCGTAATGGAGACTAGTCTACTCACCAGGGTACCAGACCGGACTCAGGGACGTAGCGCCGCTGGACGTTGTCCAGAGAAACGCCGAACAGCCGACTTCCGAGGACCAGCGTCCTCTCCCTCCTCCCTGGACCAGCCCTCACCGTTATGCCGTGGACGACCTGGAGATGATGGCGGATAACCTTGTCGTCTGTGGGCCTGAGCGGCGACATGGTGGCGTTGATTGATATATATAATGGCTAAACAAACGTTAAAGATTATATGTGGGCTTGCGTAAGGATTATTCATTAACGATAATGAAGCGAGGCACGTGGCGCGCGCCTAATTTAGCTGTCACCTGCCGACAGGTAAACAGGAAGTGGGAGGGGAAAACAATCATGACGTTTGAAATTAATCAGGTCTGTGTTTATTTAACAGCTTTTCAATGTCTTTATGTAATCCAAAGCATTAGCCTAGCTGTTTTTTTATATTAAAAAAAATAATAAAATATTTAATATAGTAGGCCTATAAAGATGGATGAACAGAAAAGCAAAAATGTTTTGAGTGGTTTAGAGAGCCACCTCTTCAATCCTCTCTCTCTCTCTCTCTCTCTCTCTCTCTCTCTCTCTCTCTCTCTCTCTCCCCCTCTTTCTCCCTCTTTATTTTTATGTTGTATTGGAGGATGTATATATATTTTTTTTTAATGTATTTATTCTCAAATATCCTCAAATACTTAAAAATCCTATTTTCCCCCCACGGGTAAATTAAAAGTCCACAGTGACATTGTTACAAGCAAACTATTTATTACAACATCATGTGTATGTACAGCAGAAAGTAAAGTAAAAGGTACAAAAGCAGACGGAATTAAACGGAGGAGTCGGTGCGGTTCGGCGGGGGAGGGGTACGGGCGTTGTGATTGGTCGGTGTGGTATTTAGAAGCACTTCCTGTGGACGATGGAGGGGCCCGCCTCGTCGTACTCCTGCTTGCTGATCCACATCTGCTGGAAGGTGGACAGGGAGGCCAGGATGGAGCCGCCGATCCAGACGGAGTACTTCCTCTCGGGGGGAGCGATGATCTACAACAGGAGATGGAGGGAGGTTGGTCGTTAGAGATTGACGTTGTCATGGAGAACTGCTGCCTCTATCAATTAAAAGTGAACAAAAAACTTCCCTACACTACAATACACATGAATAGGAGCTCCTTGACCAAACTCACTACCCTGTCACAGTGTCCCGATTGTAAACAGGCTCCCGAATGTGTCCTATACCAGTTTGTGACTAATGGGGGGGTCTAATGGGTCCTGAGGCTAGACCAGTTGAGGACCACCTATGGGATACTCATACTGGCTTTGCTGCTATGTCTTGTATGTGTACATGGATGTCGTAAAGGTCTCGTATGCTGTGGTCGGTCACCTTGATCTTCATGGTGGACGGGGCCAGGGCGGTGATCTCCTTCTGCATGCGGTCAGCGATACCGGGGTACATGGTGGTGCCGCCCGACAGCACGTTGTTGGCGTACAGGTCCTTGCGGATGTCGATGTCGCACTTCATGATGCTGTTGTAGGCCGTCTCATGGATACCAGCCGACTCCATGCCTGAGATGGAGAGAGGAAGAAATGTGTTCTTGAGCCATTTGCCTGTATTTGGTAATGCCATGTGTGCAGCTGTATATTTTGATGCCATACCCAACACAATAAAAGTCTGGTTGGTGGTACCCACATAAAGATGGTACACTGTGATTGCATTAGCCTATTATAGGCCTATCACAATACAGATGAATGGTGAAAGTGGGCAAAATGTCTCAAATGAGCCACTAGATGGCACAAGCCTCCTACAGATGCTAAGTTCAGATAAGGTGCCGATTTCTAAAATCGTTGGAGGTGATTTCACTTCATTTCTATTACACATAGTCATGACTTGCAAAGAGTGAGCCAATGTGAAAAAACAAAGCAGTAATCCATAGCTTCTAAAATTGAGATGTTACACATAGGGGTGACACAGCTTGTGTGTGTGTGTGTGCATCATGCATTTGTGTGTGTTCTTGTGTGTATATTTGTGTGTGTGTGTGTATCTGTCTGTCGGTGCATTCATGTGCGTTAGTGTTATGTATGTATGTACAGTATGTATGGTTTGTGTGTGTATGTGTGTGTGTGTGTGTGTGTGTGTGTGTGTGAGAGACGTACCAATGAAGGAGGGTTGGAAGAGGGTCTCGGGGCAGCGGAAGCGCTCGTTGCCGATGGTGATGACCTGACCGTCGGGCAGCTCGTAGCTCTTCTCCAGGGAGGAGGAGGAGGCGGCGGTCGCCATCTCGTTCTCGAAGTCCAGCGCCACATAGCACAGCTTCTCCTTGATGTCGCGCACGATCTCACGCTCAGCTACGCACAGGGAGGGGAAAAAAACATTGAGATGAGAAGCTCCAATTTCGAGGCCCTATACAAAGTGCAGCCTTGGTTTAAAACCAAGTGTTAGATTATATATGTCTGCTTTTCATAATTAAACAAATAACAACTTACTACTCAATTAGTGGCAAATTATATTCTGTAGAAATCAATAAAATAATCAGGTTTATACAAACAAAAAATGTGTGCCTATTTGTCTTTGTAGGAGTATCACTATCATGTCATATGTCATATCATGTCATGTTTTATCGTTTGACACTAATCTCATAAAAAACCTGCTATTTAAAAGATTAGGCCTATGAATAGGATTAGCCTACACCAATAAAATGAGAACACTCATTAGTTCATTGGCGTTTCCGGCGCTGGTGGTGATGCGTAGCCTACCAGTGGTCACGAAGGAGTAGCCGCGCTCTGTCAGGATCTTCATCAGGTAGTCGGTGAGGGTCGCGGCCGGCCAGGTCCAGACGCATGATGGCGTGGGGCAGAGCATAGCCCTCATAGATGGGCACGTTGTGGGTCACACCGTCGCCAGAGTCCAGCACGATACCTGGAACACACCGGAAACAAAAAAACGACTTAACATGCAGATAAAGAAACCACGCATTTATACATTACATACATTAGGCCTTTTACACACGGTTTGCCGTGTAGAAGGAAAGTAGGTAGAGGTTGTCTTTTTTGGCATCATGTGTGTAACATTACACACATGATGACATGATGACTACCCGGGAGAGAGAGAGAGAGAGAGAGAGAGAGAGAGAGAGAGAGAGAGAGAGAGAGAGAGAGAGAGAGAGAGAGAGAGAGAGAGAGAGAGAGACAGAGAGAGAGACAGAGAGAGAGAAACAGAGAGAGAGAAACAGAGAGAGAGATAGGGATGGGAAGAGAGAGAGAGACGAGAGAGAGAGAGAGAGAGAGAGGAGAGAGAGAGAGAGAGAGACACTCACCAGTGGTACGGCCGGAGGCGTACAGGGACAGCACAGCCTGGATGGCCACATACATGGCGGGGACGTTGAAGGTCTCAAACATGATCTGGGTCATCTTCTCCCTGTTGGCCTTGGGGTTGAGGGGAGCCTCTGTCAGCAGAGTGGGGTGCTCCTCGGGGGCCACGCGCAGCTCGTTGTAGAAGGTGTGGTGCCAGATCTGCCGGCGGGAAATTGTGAGGTGAGGTGAGGATGACGATAAAGATGAAGGCTGAGATGTTTCACTCATTCTCTCATTTCCCATTTCTAAATAACCTATATTGTAATACAAGTTAAAAATGTAGCATTGGAATATTGCTGTGCCCACATAATATGTGTATGTCCACAAATACTGTATATGTCACTATACCATCTGTGATTGATTGGGGGTTTTTTGTGTCATGATTACATTGTGGCTCTTCTTTGCCTTGTGTTGGACATTTTCATCGCATTGATTCAACGCCTATCCATTCTCATTTAAATGTTATTTTTAGTTTTTTTGGTAATTGTTAAGTAATTATCGTGAAATTCGGGAAATGATTTGTCATTATGGGGGGGACATTGTTGTGTTTGAAACTGCCACAGCATTTCTCATGCGAGACATGACAAAACATTAGCCTAGGTTATGGTATATTTACATTAATGTAGCATTTTACAGGACTACAACTCTATTCAGTCCTCTCAATAGGGCAGAGTATCGCCAACAGAAACTCCCATGATGCATTCTGATGTACAAGCCCTATGTATATATTACTACACTCTAGACGTTTACCTTCTCCATGTCGTCCCAGTTGGTGATGATGCCGTGCTCGATGGGGTACTTGAGGGTCAGGATGCCCCTCTTGCTCTGGGCCTCGTCTCCCACGTAGGAGTCCTTCTGACCCATGCCCACCATCACACCCTGGGAATAAGGTCACAGCACCGTGTGTTAGAGCAGAGGAAGGATGGCCTTGGACTACTGGATACATGTGCTGCACACAATTACCTGTACACTACAACTTCAGCAATTAAGGAACTACATGTTTTGTGTAGAATAGTCTCTAGGACAGTGGTTCTCAAATGGGGGAGCAAAAAAACCTCTCCAAAATGACTTTTTAATATTTAAATGAATATGAACATGGTGATAGGTAGATCTCTAGAACTACAAACATGGAGGGAGCTCTCACTTGGTGATTGGTCTGTTTCTAGCTACGGGGGGGGGGGGGCGCTCACCTGGTGGCGGGGGACGTCCAACGATGGAGGGGAAGACGGCGCGGGGGGCGTCATCACCGGCGAAGCCAGCCTTGACCAGGCCGGAGCCGTTGTCGCACACGAGGGCGGTGGTCTCATCGTCGTCACACATGTTTGGTTTTTGTTTCTGGGCCGGCCCGTTTACTGTGAACACAGACAGAGGACAACTGTTGACTTTCTATATGTTATGTTGTTATGTTGTTGTGATGACTTCTGTTGCCCGATTCGTTTTGATCTAAATCCACTCTAAGTTTCTATGTTTTCGTAGGCCTACTATTCAATTTCATGGATACTCACGGGTGGAAATCACGGGTATCATTACACACAATGCCTTGACATTTCATGTTTTATTTATGTATGCTACCTCTCAGCCACTCACCAAACCACTATGTATTCATGTGAAAAATACACAACTTTTTTTCCTCTCAAAAAGGAGTCACAGCAGTTAGACTTTAACTTCTCCCAGTCATTCTTGAGAACCATTGAAAACCAAAAAAGACACAAACACACACACAAGCGCATACACTCACACACAGCGCTATTTTAGGAGCTGCAGACCGTTGTCATGTCATGACACCCCTCCTATCAACCCAGCTCTAAGCCTCAGCTAGTTAACAGCTGAGCTGCCGGCGCGTCTGTTGACAAGTGGTGGGGGGGGGGGTTCAGCTGTCGTACCTCACAGCAACCCCCTTGTGTCTCTCGGACCCCCCCCCCCCCCCCCCCCCCCTCACCCACCCCAGCATATGCCGCACCATACCTCTAGTCTGAGTGGCTCCGGGGGGGCTGTATCCCAAACCATCAGCATCACTCACCACCCCCCCCTCCCCTCACATAACACATAACACACACACACACACGTGGAGTGTGTGTGATTGATAGGCTGATTGAACCTGTGTGCCTCAATGTCTTCCATGCACCACAGGTTTGCAGCCTCACCCACACACTTGTCAGATTCAAGTCTATACCATTGCTACTGGAAGAGCGCACTAGAATGTGACAGAATGGGAAATGTTCAATTCATTGAAGCCTCCTCGGTCACCAGATTGTACTCTAGGTCTGTCCTTCTTAACCGCCCCCATCTCACTGCAGCCCGCCCCGGCCTGGAAAACATAATTTCTATCCATCCATCGCATCCAGACCTCTGCTCTCTAGACGTTTGGTCCATCGCTCTGCGCGATTTCATACAAAGCAAAACACCTTTCATTTACTTTTCTTTCTACTTTTCTTGATTCTTTCTTTTCGCCCTGCCCTTTCCTTTCCGGTCCGCTCTTCGCCTCACTGTGTCCATCTCTTCATCCTGACGCTTTCCAGTCGTTCTATATGTCAAACAAGTCGCCCGGCACTTCCCGTGAAAGCTCATTGATAGCTGGCGAGCTATCAATGAGCATCCCGCCGTTTGATAGGAAGTAGCCGCATCAAGGAAGTCAATCCAAAGGTGCATGCACACACACACACACACACACACACACACACACGATTTAGACCAGTAATATAACCTATAGCCATCAGCTCCTGTTATGTTAACCATTTCACAAGTAGATCCCAAAAAAGCGAGAAGAGTCGGAGCTCACAACCACAGCAGACACTCACACACACACACACACACCCTGAAAGGCCGCAGAGAGAGAGTAGAGAAGGAGGGAGAGACTCACCGACTTGTACAGCAAGACTGGAGTTTCCACTGGGACAAAGGCACAGGAGGCAGGGTCCTCCTTAAATATGCCCTGACCCGTCCCATGGGCTGGTGGGAGGGTGGGTGGGTGGGGTGTGAGTGTGTGTGTGGTGGTGAGTGTGAGTGTGTGTGTGTGTGGGGAGGGGGATTGAGTGGGTGGGCCCAGGAGTTCACGCAAGCCCAAATAAGAGGTGCCGAGTGGAATGGTTCGGTAACCAAAAAAAAAATAATAATGTCATCCCATGTTAGGGGTGGAATGGGGGGGCCTCAAAGCTGAGAATCCCTCCAACTGTGGTGGCGGTAATGGTGTGTAGAGCGACGCAGGGGATGACTCAGAAGTGTGTGTGTGTGTGTGTGTGTATGTGTCGGGGAGTGGGGAGCGGGGGGGGGAGAAGTGGGTGTGATGAGGGGAATTTATCCAAAGGTGATTCTACTGTTGATGTGATAACCGAGGAGATGCAAGTTCTTCCTAAACGAACCTGACCCGCCATTGGCTGATGGGACTGCATGGACAAGAACAGAGCATTTTTATGTTTTTCATCATATTGTAAATGTATAATGTGATTCACTGGTCATCAATGTAGTGGATGGTGTTCATCTCCAGCCGTTGAGCCGGTGCCATTCTTCTCTGATCACTACCACAGGCGTGAAACTCAGAAGCTCAAACTGTGGTAAAGAGGGGGGGGGGGGGGTGGTTGGGGGTTAATTAAGGAAGTTAAGGAGGAAGCCCGGCGGGACATGGAAGAAGCCGTAGAAGCCGCGGCACGTTGAGAAGCAGGGGAGGGGGGGCGGGTCTGACTTTAACGGCATGTGTCAGTTTGAAAGATATGATGAAGAGGTTTCGAAGCTTGCCAGACATGATGAGATAGGAAGGGGTTTGGTGTGTGTGTGTGTGTGTGTGTGTGTGTGTGTGTGTGTGTGTGTGTGTGTGGGGGGGGGGGCAGGAGTTGACAACCCTAGCCCCTCTGCCAAGAGCCAGATTCCAGGGGGCAGCCTCGTCTGCTGCCTCCGTCAGTTGGAGTCCTGAGCCCTGATTGGCTGTCCTCTCTCCTTTTAGGGAAATGCCGTGTGGATGTGTGTGTGTGGTGTGTGAGTGTGTGTGTGACAGGTGCTTGGGATCTGCAGACCGCTGGCTATAGGATCTGGTTTAGCAAAGGAGGGAGCTGGGGGGGGAGGGGGGGGCTCTCTGATTGGCTAACTCTTCTCAACAGCCTCAAGCGTCCCTGGTCCGTCTTGTGTTTGTGTTGTCCTTTAGGAGACATTATTGAGATGAAGCCCTAACCCCCCCCCCCCCCCCCCCTCCCCAGAAGGAAACGCTACTAACCTACTTGCCTATTTCTGTAGCCAGCCTTTACACGTCATATTGAGAATAGTAATGGATAGGATTAAGATATCAGATTTCAGAATATAATACAATGATCATTTCAATTGATTTCTAATTCAATCAGAAATCCAATAAAACACGTCATGATACTACATGATACTATTGTTTGTTATTTTGTCTTTTTATATTGCCTTGATTGATTTGTTATAATATGATGTCTATTTGTAATTATGTTATTCTATATAACTCCTACTCATCCTAGATAGGAGACTCTTGTAATATCTCCCCCTCATTGTTTCTTTGGTAACAGTTTTTTCTTCTTTATTCTTCTTGCTTAGGGGTTAGGTAGGATTATCCATACTTGATGCAATACTTTCTTGAGACGGTAAGAAAATAAAATGAATAATAGCTGCTGTTTTTATTTTCTATTTTCAGATATTTTATAGTCTGGTTAATGTTTTAATCGTAATAAACAGTCACGTTTTAATACGAATATAACTATAAATATATTTATGTAACTGCCTCTTTCCACTCCCTTACACTGACTAGTGGGAAATAAATGTGTAAAAGAGCAGGAGAGACAGCGAAAAGCAAAGAGTTAGGGTTAGTATGTGAAAAACAGTATGTGTTGTGTTAACAGCACATACTGCTATTTCAACGACTCTTTTTGAGTACGGCTATTTTTGAGTAACGGCTATTTTTGAGTAACTTAAAGGGAACATTTCAGGTGATCGCTGCCCCTCCGTCCCTCTTTTTAACTCTTTATCGCTGTGCTGGCATCAGGATAAGCTGATTGTTCCTGTTGGGAGGTCACCGTTTTACGGGCCGCTCCGGCCTTATAAGGGCGTGTTAGACACACAGGATTTGTCTGGGTCTATCTATGACAGCTGCCCTCCACCAACACACATGTGCACTCCTTCTCTCTGTCTCTGTCTCTCTCTGTCTCTGTCTCTCTCTCTCTGTCTCTGTCTCTGTCTCTCTCTCTCTCTCTCTGTGTCTCTCTCTCTCTCTCTCTCTGTGTCTCTCTCTCTCTCTCTCTCTCTCACACACACACACACACACACACGCTGCAGCTGCTGGCAGCAAATGCTTTTTAACGGTCGATGGGACACTGTTTTGTAAATAGAGCTACGAGAAACAGAAGCGTGTGTGTCCGAGTCTGTGTGTGGTGGTGTGTGTGTGTGTGTGTGTGTGTGTGTGTGTGTGTGTGTGAGAGAGAGAGAGAAAGCGAGAGAGACAGACAGAGGTCAATAGTGAGTGTTAACACCAGTCTACTGCATTTACATGTTGCAGAAAATGTGATGTTGAGCAGGCAGCCTGCTGTTCCATCCACATACAAGCAGGCAGGCCTATAATACATGAATGTATATTACTGGACCTAAATATATGGCGGTATTGGGGAGTGTAGTTTCGTTTCATTTAGGGTAGTTTTTACTTCACTACTATACAAAACGATGTTGAAACACACCTGTACTCCACCATGTGTTGCACCGCTTTGCAGCTGTTAGTTGGACAAACAGTCCCACGTGTTACAGTAACTGACTGCAACTACCGGTCCGGATCCAGAGCATCTGATTGGTTGGAGCGACGTTAGCAACCGCTAAGCGTCGTCTGCGTCTGCTTAGCAACAGCAACAACAACAACAAAGATGGGGGACAAAGTTTTGTCCAAACGGGTTTTCGTCAACAACGTTGACAACTACTCTTCAAAGTTCATCGCAAAGGTAATTATGTAATTATGTAATACAAATAATAATGACTACCGTCATGTGAGACGCTTTGAGACGCGGTCCCACACTGGGTCTCACCGTGTGGACCCGACCCTATAGTACCTGGCAACCTGCGTCCCGGGAGAGTCCGCCGCTGGGGCGGACGAGGAGCTCACCGAGGATGGACCCACCCGGGACCCGACCTTCGGGGTCGTCGGAACCGTGTCCGCGTCCGGTAGGAAGGACGAGCTGAGCTTCCTCCAAGATGTCTGTCCTGTGAGTGTCCGCTGGGAAACCCCACACACATGGCCTACTACATGTCGGTTCTCACGGCCTCGCTTATAGGGTGTGTGTGTGTGTGTGTGTGTGTGTGTGTGTTTGTGAGTGTGTGTGTGGGTTTGTTTGTGAGTGTGTGTGTGTGTTTGTGTGTTTGTTTGTGTGTGTGTGTGTGTGTGCGTGTTACAGTCACCGACTCGGGCCCAGCTGCTGGGCCTCCTGCTGGAGTGTGACGTGGTGGTCTACAACGTCTCGGAGACCACCACTCAGGACCACGTGGACGAGGCCACGTGGGCAATAACAGGCATGGACACGTTCAGTCTCTCTAGTTGTAGATGTTAAGTTTGATATGTTTTGTATTTCAATTTTTTGTATTACTTATAATAATAACCTGGTGATGCTGAGCAGGTGTCGCACACACACCTATGAGGTGTGTGTGTGACACACGCCTCAGAGGTGTGTGTGTGACACACGCCTCAGAGGTGTGGGGTCTTATTACTTATTTATTTATTTATCTTTTGTAATCTATTTTAGTCTATTTTAATTTATTTCTGTTCCAACTGTGTTTTACAGAAGGCTTGGATGGATACGGCTTTTAAAGCCTATGATAACCCAATAAAAAGAGAATTAAAAAAAAGGAAACGTTCAATCACAAAGTTAACTTATTTAGACGTGGGTCGTGTCTGAATTGGTTCACTTGTGCGTCACCATTTTGTAGTGCTGCTGTCCGAAATTTGAATGTATGAATCTGATTCCCTATAGTGCACTACTTTACCCATAATGCACTGCAAAAGCGTACAACTGATGTACATGGATGTATTATAAAAAGAGCCGATGTACACTTATTTTCTGACTCTATCCCATTATGTATAGCGGTTTGGATTCATGAAATGAAATGAATGCAAATGAGCATATTTCTGCATTAGCATTCGATTTCCAGCACATAATTACATGCCTTACTTGTTCCCCAAATAGTGTGCTAAATGTGTACACTATACAGGGGTTAGGAATTAGGGAACAAGTGAACCAATTCCAACACGGCCATACTAATAATCACGCAAGCATTAACCATATTCACCTCAACAACAGAACTCCACAGCCAGATGGAGAGCTTCAGGTCCCAGAAACTGTTCATCGTAGTTTCATCAGTGATGACATGGGCCTTGACCAAGCCACGCGATCAGGTCAGAGCTCATGCCTGAAGTGCGATTTAAAGAGTTGTCATTAGTCAACATAGATACTGTTGTGTATATGTATATATGGTATAGTGTAGTTGTCTCCCCATAGGACGATGCGGACACTCCTCTAACGGATGAAGACTACCGGAGGAGAAGGCCGCATCCCAGCTTCAAAGATCACCATAACCTGGAGAAGCTTGTACTCAAACTGGGAAGGGAAGTAAGTAGGGGAAGAAGGCACTTAGAGGGGGGGGTAAAGGAGCATTTAAACCAGCAATAGAATGAGTCTTTAGTACACAAAAATGTATTTTTCATTTATTTTTCCCTTGCAGAAGAAGTCGAAGCTCAGCGGATACGTTGTAGCTAGCGGCCTTCAGTACGGCAGAGGAGAAAACATCTTCCATTACTTCTTCAAGGTAGCGCTTTACTTTGAAATACTCTATTGTCATTTCTAACCATTGTTTGTGACCATTATTTTTTCCACATCTCTTAAATGTCATATTCTTACTTTTTTGATAGGAGTCTTGGTCAATGCAGTCTGCAAAGGTGCCACTATTTGGCCCCGGCATCAACAACGTGCCTATGATACATATAGATGACCTTGCAAGGTGAGATGTATTGCTTTTCCTCTAGAAACTACACTACCCGTTTGTGTCATAATGACACACATATTTTATACAAGTATGAACCTATTTTATACACAGTGTGATTCAGAACACCATTGACCATAAGCCAAAGCGCCACTACATCCTGGCAGTGGATGACTCCAAGAACACATTGGAAGACGTTGTCATGGTAATACCAATTCATTAACAATAAACAAGCATACTGATAATATGAGGTCATCGACAATGGGGGAAAAAAATGCTCATCTGTGTGAACCAATATCTCTATAGATGATCAGTGAGGTGCTTGGGCCAGGCAAAATCCATAAGTTACCCAAAGAGGAAGCCAGAAGCATGAATGCCTTGAAGGTATGTGCACTGCCATCAAGTTGAATCCCTTGAAAGAAATTGCGTTAAATTGCGTTATTTAAAATTTCTGTCTCAAACATGTATTATTTGTTGTTCAAAGTTTTTGTTAGCCTAGGTTATGGTATATTGACATTGATTTAGGATTTGACATACTACAACTCTCTTGAGTCCTCTCAATGTGGCGGAGTATCGCCAACAATAAATCCCATGATGCATTCTGATGTACAAGCCCTATACATAAAGGCACTGGCATGTATGTGAGTGACTTTTAGACACCTTGAGGACATTGTGCGAGTAACCCACACGTTTGAAGCCAGAGGAGCTGGAGTACCTGAGCGTGGACCTGCGTCTCGAGGCCACTCTTCTGAAGGAAACCTTCAACCTCCGCTGGACCTCAGAGAGCGGCATGATTGACAACATCGACCGCATCGTGGACGAGTACAAACACACCAGGCAGCTACTCGTGAGGCATATTTTCTGTGATTCTGGTTGTGGTACCTGTGAAAGTGATTCAAATTTTTGGTAAAACCACAACGTTATGTTTTCATGTTTTTTTCCCCAGCAGTATGAGTTCCCTATAGGGCCATTCATATTACCAGCTTTAATGCCCTGCCTAAGCAATGTGTGACCACTTACTTGTATAAGTAACTGAACACACGCACAGAAACACATACACACGTATACACACACACGACACTGTACACGCAGAATCTGTATTCCTGTTCCCTAGCAGTTAGGTTTGGTATTGGTTTGAGGCATTGGTTACGATGGCTGCCATGGCACTTTCCTGATTCATATACCCAGTTGTAATGTGCGGTATAATAATTATTTTCTAATTTCTGTAGCCAGTTAGAATCTTCCTCACTGGACCTCCAGCTGTGGGTAAGACTACCGTCGGGCAGAAGCTGTGTGCCCACTACCAGCTCCACCACATCAAGGTTGATGAGGTCATCCAGGAAAAGATCGCTCAACTTGTAGGTTGGAATCAGGTTGGAGTAGACACAGACATATATTCATAGATGCTGCATTGACTGCTCCGGCCGAACACAAGTGTAAAAACAAAACAAAAAGTGTTGTCTCCATTTAGTTCGTTTTTTGTACTCCACGTAGATCATAAGCCCTTGAATATAAAAACAACTCAAACCGCAGCTCCCCGTTAACTTGTATTTGTTTACAGGCCAGTCTTGGCCTCTCCAATATGGCGGCGACGTTGACGTACGATCCAAAGGCCAATGCGGCGTCTATGTATATGTGTCTATGGGAATAGGCCTTTATCACAGAGGTGCATAGTAGGGATGAAAACAGGTGTAGCTCATTAAGTTAAGTATGGTCAGTAGGTATGCCAGTACCCTGACTGTTACACCTCTGTGCTGAAGGCAGAGGCTGGATTTGTCTGCCAGTCATGGTTAGTCGGTTACACAAATAAAGGGAGATTGACTACTGTCCCCTCTGGTGAAAACACTCAGCTGCATCTGTAGTGTGAAAGGATGCGTACTACTACTACTACTACTACTACTACTACTACTACTACTACTACTACTACTACTACTAATTTATCATTAGGAGACCCTTTTATCCAAAACGACTTACAGTGAATAAAAATGAATGTCTATAAAGGTAGACTGAGAATATTATTATCATCATTCATATATCATTAATAATAACAATAAAAAGTACATTAGCTTAATTGCCACATATTACCACATGACACAATCATTCATATTTAAACTTTAAACAACGTGCACAAATCATGTTTTTCTTTACAAAAGGAGGAGATATTGAAGGAAGGCGACGAGTCTGAAAATGATCATGAAATGATGCAGGCGGTGACAATGGACCAACTGGAAGCCATTCAGGAGAGCATGGCGGAGAATGCAGGTCAGCTGTTCATTGGAAAAGAAAGACGCATTTGACACACAACACAAAAGTATGGCTTATGCGTATGCTGAAACAAACAACACATACATATGGAGCATGCATTTAAAAATCTCAATGTTTGTACCTTTTCCCTGTAGGTCGATTGGCTGACCACCTCATTTTCCCAATCATACAAGACAAGTTAAACTCCAAGCCATGTACGAACCAAGGGTTCGTGTTGGACGGCTTCCCTGAGACCTATGAGCAAGCCAAGAGGATTTTCTTTGGTAGGTTCTAAATGATACGTCCATTTTTTCACATTTAATTGTTTTCTTCTTATGTGATGCTGTACTGCTCTGAACAATATCTTCTCCGTCTAATTCTAGTCTATGTATTTTTTTTCCTGCCCAGATGAGGAGTCTGATGGCGGGGATGGGACGTCCAAAGCGCCCCTGTACAACAAGGGCATCACCCCAGGTTGATCCACATCCCCTCTCGTGTATAGCTTGCTCAGACACATGAACAGACACATCTACTCCCTGGTACTGATACAAAGGGATAATGTACAGTGAGCTGGTCATATATGCAAAATGAAAATCCTGACAGGGTGATGCAGGACCCCGATGCAAATCCTGCATATAACATGGCTACTTACTAAAGAAATCAATCATTTGACACAAAATATAACAACAAAAATTATTTCATTGATTTAAAAATTATCCGTTAGATTCTACAGTTGGAAATAGCATCCATAGCAACAAGCAAGTCTGTTATGCATAGCAGCGTTCTGCTATTCAGAAATAACAGACCATAGAATGCCGTAATTGACCAATCAATATTCAACAGCCGTGTAATAAAATCGTATAATATAGAACTGTGTAATCTCATCCACCTGATAGGAAACTGACACCAATTCAGATAGACTGGTTGCCGCAAGGCCTTGGTGCCAAACGTGATGCCCGTGTTCACATGGAGCTTTTTATTTGGTTGTAGAAAATGCTATGGTGAAACTTTCAGGTCAACCACCTGAGAAATACAACAAAGAAAAGCCTTATTTGTTCCAATATGTTTTCTCAACACCACTATGCATTTACCCATAAAGAAGTAATAATCATGGATATATGCTTTTCCTTCAGAACTACACATACACACACTGCTCTACAGCTCACCTTTTTTACAACCCAATGTTTTCACAGAGCACGTCTTTGTCCTAAACGCGCCGGACGCGTTTCTGTCCGAGAGAGTGCGAGGTCTGCCGCAGAGCGTGGCGGAGGAGAGGGGATACACTCGCGAGGTGTGGGTTGCCCGCCTCTCCCGCTACAGGCAGGCCTGCGGCCAGGAGGAAACACTCTGGGACTACTTTGACGAACTCGAGATCCACCCGGAGCACATCGGTGAGGGCCACCAAATGGGCAATATTATGTGGCAGTGGATGAGTACATAAGACGCAGGAGTGTTTAATTCTGTGAGACAAATGTTGCTTTCAGCTCGGCCTAAACATGTGTTTATGCATTTGCATGCAATACAACAGAGCACTAGCGGCGCCAGGAATTTGATTGTGGGTGGGCCTCCAGAAAACTGGATGGGCCAGTTAAAATAAGCCAAAAGAAATAACCCGGGTTCCTACGGAAGCCGAGTTGGTTGGTGTTACTAGACACGCAACATGTTCGTTATGTCGAGATAATTAGCTAATTAAGTCGTGATCTCGAGATAACGGGCCTAAAAAATGATAAGCAATCACGGCCGTTCTCGGCTTCCGTAGGAACCCCTTTATCTCTGTTTCAGCTATTTTTCTGCGGCACTGAGGACAGCGACTCAGTAGCCTACCTGTGAGGTTTGGCTACAGGAGGACGTGATGGGGAGAGGAGTGGGGTAGAAGCCGCTGATTGGCTGAGAAGCTTTCACTCAAAGCTTTCCTCAGGCTGCTTATTGGATGAACAGCTAGAATGAAAATCACTCACTACTCACTATAGTGATAGCTCAAAATGGGTGGGCCCGGGCCTTAAATGGGTGGGCCCAGGCCCACCCGGGCCCAATAGTAGCGCCGCGGGTGCAACAAAGAATAAAATAGTGAGATAAAAAAATGCAAGACTGGATTGAGTCCATGAAGACGGTAAATCCATGGTTGACCCATTAAAGGAATAAATCTAATCAAAAACAAAAACTGGTACGACATTGTTATAATAATCGTGTATTTAAGACAGTAAAATCTAACCCAAGTGAATAGACAGGAATGAAACGGTTACAACGTCAAATATTCACCACAGATGTGACCACTGATGATCCCGGGTGCACGGACGTGCTGAAGAAGATAACGGAGGCAGTGGGGGAGCCCAAGAACTACGGCCCCAGCGAGGAGGAGCAGGAGGCGGAGTCTCGCCGCCTGGCAGAGGCGCGGCAGCAGAGGCTGGCCCTGGAGGCCGTCAAGAAGAGGCTGAGAGATGAGGCGGAGCTGGGCGAGCTGGCCACACAGCACGAGGAATGGGTAAGCAGAGAGAAGAGTCTGCACCAATGAGAAGGGAGAGCATTCTGAACCAATGGGAAGGAAGAACATTCTAAAAACCAATGAGAAGGAAGAACATTCTGAACCAATGAGAAGGTAGAGCGTTCTGAACCAATGAGAAGGAAGGACGTTCTGAACCAATGAGAAGGAAGGACGTTCTGAACCAATGAGAAGGTAGAGTGTTCTGAACCAATGAGAAGGAAGAACGTTCTGAACCAATGAGAAGGTAGAGTGTTCTGAACCAATGAGAAGGAAGAACATTCTGAACCAATGAGAAGGTAGAGTGTTCTGAACCAATGAGAAGGAAGGACGT
This sequence comes from Merluccius polli, assembly GCA_030340625.1. Lineage (NCBI taxonomy): Eukaryota > Metazoa > Chordata > Actinopteri > Gadiformes > Merlucciidae > Merluccius > Merluccius polli. The sequence goes on along the minus strand of JAOPHQ010001423.1, from coordinate 138,771 downwards.
TCTGAACCAATGAGAAGGAAGGACGTTCTGAACCAATGAGAAGGTAGAGTGTTCTGAACCAATGAGAAGGAAGAACGTTCTGAACCAATGAGAAGGTAGAGTGTTCTGAACCAATGAGAAGGTAGTGTGTTCTGAACCAGTGAGAAGGTAGAGTGTTCTGAACCAATGAGAAGGTAGAGTGTTCTGAACCAATGAGAAGGTAGAGTGTTCTGAACCAATGAGAAGGTAGAGTGTTCTGAACCAATGAGAAGGAAGGACGTTCTGAACCAATGAGAAGGTAGAGTGTTCTGAACCAATGAGAAGGTAGAGCGTTCTGAACCAATGAGAAGGTAGAGCGTTCTGAACCAATGAGAAGGAAGAACGTTCTGAACCAATGAAACAGGAAGAGACAACAGGTAGCTTACTCCACTCCCCAACTCTGTTATGTGTAACACTGCCTCTAGGGGGCGGCATTAAGTTACAGTCCTGTAACTTAATGCCGCTCCCTAGAGGTAGTGTTTTTATGCAGACATACATGATACAATATGACAAATGCAAGCCTTATGGAGCCAATTATCATTATAGGCTATATATATACTATATATTCGGTACATAATATAAGCTCCACCACCTCCTACATACATTCTCATCAAATGTGTCTCAAATGTGAAGTCTAGCATGACCATTATACCGGGATTTTACACCACTACCAGGACATGTTTAGCAGCCAAAGTCATAAACAACACCCAGATCTTCTTCCACCAGCAGCATCAGCCCAAAGTGACAGATGTTCTGCCACTCCTGTTCCTTAGACCAGGAACATGACGGAGGTGAGGAGACAACATTGTGAGCTGTTGGAGGCACGCTCGATGCCCCTGAGGAACTACCTGATGAACTACGTCATGCCCTCCCTCAGCCAGGCCATGCTAGACTGCTGCGCCGGGAAACCTGAGGATCCCATCGACTATTTGGTACATTTACAAATCCCATGTCATTTTAAAAAGGTGTTTCTCATGTGATGCAAAGGTAGGCGAGTAGATAGAACCGAAGCAATAGAGCCTATAAGGGCCTCCGCCTCTCCTATCGGCTCCCAGGAACGAGGAAGGATGAAGGCCCAGCCCCTTGGCAAGCTCTACAGACAGGGAATTGAACACATAGATAGACATGACATAACTGGTTGTGATTTTATTTATTTATTGTATTTACTATATTTGACCAGGCGAACCTTTTGAAATTAAAATCTCTTTTACAAAAGACACACAAAATAAATAATAATAATCACATTTACGTCAGGATATCGGGAAAGAAAAATACACAAGGAAAGTCAGTGCTAAAAAACATTTGCATACTATAGAGGCCACCTCTAGGCCCTTGATGAAAGTCCTTGATTTTGAGATCTGTCTGCAGCAGGTTTCATGCCCTTCGACTCTGTACTCTAGGTGTACATTGGGAACAGATGAAAAGACATAGTCCAGGGAACAGAGGGATTTACTACAGATTTACTATAGGCCTAGAAGGAAATGGGCTAATGCCTTAGTAGTGTAGGTCCTTGGTAGCACTGTTCTTTAAAGTCTGGTAGGCTGCAGCCTAGGCTTTTGGACACAGCTTACATGAGTATGTATTTATTCATTTATTTGTAGATACAAATGTTTTTGGTCCGCCACAAACCTATACTTGTACGTTGTAAGTATATAAAGGGACAAAGCCTTTCGGTATAAAATGCCAACTGGAAGGACAACATGAAACATCATGCAACTACTGACTTGGATCAACTCAGTATTTCTCACTTTACCTGTTTTCTACCCGTGTTGCTCTTCTGCAGGCTGAGCATCTTCTGCGCAACATCACAGAAGACTCAACGTAAAGGAAATTGAGATAAACTAATTGTTTTGTATTTATTTTTAATGATTCCTGCTATTAATTGAAAACAAAGTATATTTAACTTTGTTAACATAACTGTACCATGGAAATAAATAGATTCACATGTTCACTGCATCTTGTGTCATTGCTCACAGCCGTTTGTTTCCTTGACCATTTAGCTATTGTCATACTTCTCCGATAGTTGTTGTTTCCAGTCCACTATGGATCAACGATATGTTTTGAACACACACAGAAGCAGCTAATGAAAAGTAGACTCCAAATAATCCCAAGAAAAGAAAAGCAGTGGAGGATACGGGCATCGATCCCGCTACCTCTCGCTTGCGCTTACTGTGTTCTGCCGGTTCCTCTATGTAAGCCCAAAGTAAGCCCAACATTAGCCAATCACGTTTCTTCCTCCGCTAAAGTAAGCCCAAAGTAAGCCCAGCATTAGCCAATCACGTTTCTTCCTCCGCGAAAGTAAGCCCAGCATTAGCCATTCACGTTTCGTCTCTGGGGCTTACTTTTACCCAATCACGTTGTTTCGCGGATTTCATCCATTTCTCAATAAAGGTAAGATATGCTTTTTTAGACGTGACGTACCGCTGTCGGACACATTTCCTGCTACATCCGTTGGTGTTGACATTGCCGATGGCTTGCAAACGGTAACGTTGTTGTTCATTACCGGTGTTGTAATGTGCCGTTTCTGGGTAGTAATGTTGCTATGTTGCCAACGTTAGCATCGCTACGGTAGTTTGTGTGCAAAGCGTATGGCCTGTGTTGATAAGGTGTGTTGTTGGATAGCAGGTGCTATTGAAAAATCGCGCACTAAATAATGACAGTAATCTATGTGACCCCACCCAGGTTACAAAGGGGGGCAAATGGGCAGAAAATAAACTATCAGCCCTAAACACCGACCATCTGAGTGTTGTTTTATAGGGTTCAGAAAGAGCGTTAGACGTGCGTTCAATTCAAAGAGTATTTATTTGGAAAAGAAAACTATACTGGCGACGGACCGTTCCGTTTTCTTCCGCTTATCCGGGGTCGGGTCGCGGGGCTTCCCGAAGTCTGTGCCACCAGGCGCTCGCCACCGAGCCCCACCCCCAGGCCTGGCTCCAGGCGCGGGGGGGGGGGGGGGGGGGGTGACCCACGTCTGGGCGAGGGACACGTAAGACCAATTATTTTGTTCAAGGGTCTTTTGAGCTACCCTTTGTCTGGCCCCTCCCCCCGGACCTGTTTGCCATGGGTGACCCTACCAGGGCATAAAAGCCCCCGATAACTGAGCTCCTGGGGGTCATTGGGACACGCAAACCCCTTCGCCACGGTAAGGTAGTATCCCAGGGAGGGGTGGCAACGGACCTGAAAAGGAAAACAGATGTCAGATTAGTCCAAGTTATTTTATTTCACAATACTAAATTACTTAAAACTACTAAGATATAAATAGCACCAACCACTGCAACTTACACTGCAAGGACAAACAACCTACAATCCAGTTAAGTGACCATTACCCTTCACACCTATCACACTGCATGCAAGGAGGGGTCATCCCTGTGCCTATTCTACCTTGTTAACTAACCTCTTCTGCTCAATCTGGATCACTCCAGGACAGTCACACCACAACTAAATATACAAAAGGCCTCATTAGTTTTCCCATAAGGCAATATAACACATATTTCTCCTTCAATCTCCCTTACCCGCACAGACCTGCATCCCTGCCACACAACCAGCCCTCAAACGATGAGGCACTAATCTTCTTCTTCTTCTTCTTCTTCTTCTTCTTTTGTTTCTTGGCAGATGACTGATTTATTATAGTATCTGCCACCAACTGTACAGGAATAATAAGCTTAACTAAGGCATCAGTAGTTGATTTGCTTTCCTGAACCCTGTTTGGCATTTTCTAAAAGGACACTTGTATTCTAGAAAATAATTTAACCGGGCCACTACTAATACTAAAAAAAAGGAGTATTATACTCTGTTCATTAAACCAGTATCTTCAAGATAAGTAATTAACTCTTTAATTCTCTCCCTTATCATGCCCTTTTCTTGCAGAATTTCCTGTATTGAGTTCTCCCCTTGCATTTCTTGCCATATTATTCTCTCATCATTATACTTCACACAACTAAAAAGTACATGATCTACATCCTCTCTTTCTTGGCACACCATGCATAAACCGTCTCCCTTTCCCACTATATGTAGGGTAGCATTAAGACCTGAATGTCCTAATCGCAGTCTGGTATAAACCACTTCTTCCCTTCTGCTTAGACTCAGTGAAAGAATCCTTTTTCCTGTCACATTCTTTTGATATTTGTGGTAATGTCTTGCATTAAATTCTGCATCCCATTCCCTTTGCCATTGTTGTATAATTGCTGTTTTAATTATAGCTTTTGCTTCACCCTTTCCCATTGGAACATCAATTCCTATATGTTTGTTCTTCAGCATCTTTTTAGCAATTTTATCTGCCTCCTCATTTCCTTTAATGCCTGTATGAGCTGGGATCCAACAAAACTGAATACTTATTCCAAGGTTCTTGAGCTGTAGCAGCAAGTGTTTAATTTCAATAACCAGATCTTCCCTTGAAGAGTGACCTGTATCTAAGCTATATAAAGCTGCCATGGAGTCTGTACAGATCACATTTCTCAAAGTCTTGACCTCTTCAATCCATCTAAGGGCTGTTATTAGCCCAGTCATTTCAATAGAGTATATAGATAAAAAATTACTTACTCTATACCCCTCTCTTTTATTCAATTCTGGGATATATATCCCAATACCACCATGTCCATCTTGTGGATCTTTTGACCCATCTGTATATATTTTAACATATCCATAGAATGACGTATCTATATCCCTGGCAATATGCTGCAAAACTTTGGTCATCTGGATACTCTTTTTTTCTTATCAGTAGTTCACTGTTAACCTCTGGTGATGGTAGAAACCATGGGGGGACTGAACTAAGAATTAGTGAAGGACTAAATTTAAATTCGTTAATTCCGTGTTGTTCTGCTATACTATTAATATTCCAGCCAAACCCTTTTGAAACTGTTTGATATTCCCAACAATCATTAAGAACTGAAATGGCTGGATTATTAATACTTCCCATCAACCTTACCCAGTATGTTAAAGATAACTTTATATACCTTAAACTAAGTGGAGATTCTTCAGCTTCTATTAATAAAGCACTTGTTGGTGTTGTTTTAATAGCTCCTAGAGCAATTCTTATAGCTTTAAATTGAACCCTCTCAAGCTTTCTTAGAGAAGTTTTGCATACTGAACTATAAACTACACATCCATATTCTATGGAAGATCTAATTAAAGCTATGTAAATATACATCAAAGACTTTCTATCTGCTCCCCAATGCTGTCCAGTGATCATCCTCATAAGATTTAAAACCTTTTTACATTTTGTTTCAACATACTCGATATGATGTTTCCATGTAAGCCTTTCATCCAACCATAAACCCAAATATTTGAATTATATCTCTCCCAATTGGTCGATTATATAATAAGACTTTATGACTTTCTGGAATCTTCTTTCTGGTAAAAAACAATCAATACCCCATTGTTCCAGCACTTGAATATCCTTTTGAATAGATTTTGTTATATATGCTATGTTGCGTCCCCTTTTCCAAACAACAGCATCATCTGCATATAACAGTCCTTCATTTCTCTGCCCTAATTTTTCAAACATATCATCAACCATAATATTAAATAATATAGGACTAATAACACTTCCCTGGGGAATTCCACTTTCAACCATAAATTCTTTACTAAGTTCATTGCCAACTTTGACTCTTATTGAACGTTGTGATAGAAAATCCAATATATAATTATACATTCTCCCACTGATTCCCATATTATCCAATTTAATTAATAAACCCTCTCTCCACATAGTGTCATATGCTTTTTCAATATCTAAAAACACTGCCACCATGACTTCTTTCATTACTAAACTTTCTCTATTTCATTGCTGAGCTTAACTAAGGCATCAGTAGTTGATTTGCTTTTCCTGAACCCTGTTTGGCATTTTCTAAAAGGACACTTGTATTCTAGAAAATAATTTAACCGGGCCACTACTATCTTTTCCATTAATTTCCCTAAGTGTGAAGTCAAAGCAATGGGTCTATAATTCTCTGAATTACTAGAATCCTTACCTGGTTTGGGGAAAGGAAGGATGGTTGCACTTTTCCAAGCTTTTGGTAATTTCCCTTCTTGCCATATCTTGTTGAATAACTCAAGATTTTTTTCTAAGAATTCATCTGGAAGATTTCTAATCATTACATAACATATATTATCACCTCCTGGCGCAGAGTATCCTGTATTACCTAAAGCCGTTTTAAGTTCTGATAAACTAAATTCAGCATCTAATATAGACATATTTCCCTCTTTGGGATTAAGAATATCTTTATTAGCATTCAGAATCTCCTCCTTTCTTTTCTTAAAACATTCATCCATATGACTACCCTTATGAATCTCTGCAAATTTAAATCCCAATAAATTGGCTTTCTCTTTATCTAAGATTGCTTCATTTTGTCCTTCAATTAGTACAGGAACATGTGGAGGTTTATATTTACCCATCATCTTTTTAACCATCATCCACATCTTATTCAGTGTGGTTTCTTTTCCAATTGTTGAGCAAAATTGTCTCCAAGATTCTTTTTTTGCTTCTTTTATAACTTTTCTTGCCAAGGCCTTTTCCCTTTGATATTCCAGAAGATTGTTCATTGTAAGTGTTATGCGCAACCTTTTAAAAGCTCTATTTCTTTTTTTAACAGCTCTTGAACATTCCTCATTCCACCATGGGACATTAGCTTTCCCGTTTTTGACTCATATTGTTAGGAATACTCTGGGTTGCTGCTACAATGATACATACACTTAATTTATTATTCATTTCATCAATGCTCTGTTCTGTTTCCTCATGTATTTCATTTAATTCATCCATACACCCTTCAGAGAATTTCTCCCAGTTTGCTTTCTTAAAACACCATCTATGATGGGCATACATTTCATCAAGTCTAAAATCAATATCCACTTTGCATAGTATTGGAAAGTGATCACTTCCAATATTTGTGTTATGATCAACTTCCCATTCGCACCTGCTGGCTATTGTCCTGTCAACTAAAGTGAGATCAATACATGAGGTCTCATTCTTGTAGATATTTATCCTTGTACCATTACCATTATTTATACATACCAACATCCTATCATTGATCATTTCCTCTAATATTTCACCATTTAAATCTGTGTGTTTACTTCCCCACAAACTATTATGAGCATTAAAATCTCCACACCATATTTCTCTATTGCTTCTTTTATTAATGCTACTCATTAAATCATTTGTCAATGCTCTACATGGGTTATAAAATTAATGATAGTAAGTTTTCCTTTATCTCCATTAAAGATTTCAGTAACTATATTTTCATGTTCAGTTGTTGTGTTAATGTGCCTAAATGAGATCCCCTCTTTGATAAATGTGATGCAACCTCCTCCTCTGTCTTTTTCTCGGTCAGCTCTTATATTATGATACCCTTTCAATATGAATTGTAAATGAGGTTTTAACCATGTCTCTGGTATACATATAATATCTGGTTTGTCTGTCAATTCTTGAACATACCTTTTAAATTCTTGTCCATTCGCTATCAAACTCCGTGCATTCCACTGGAGAATGAAAAACATCATTATTGCTTTAACCATTTTGAGACCCTCCATACTTCTGATTTAGTATTTCATGAATATCATCAGCTTTTGTTACTAATCCCAAAAAATCATTAGCAGCTTCTACAACTGATTTGATTTTATCACTCTTCTTCACATGTAACATAGTGACATTAACCACTGAACACATGAAAGCAATAAACTCATTGTTCTTCATCAGCAGTGTCTCATCTGAAATTCTTGTCTTACATTTACAGCAGTTTGGACTAGGTGTCCTATAAGTCTTGCTTTGTTGGCTGAGTTTCCCTGTGGGAGTCCAATTATTCTCAGTGCTTATGCTTGGCCCATTACTATCTTCACTCCTTACTTCTGGTGAATGGACAGCTGATTTCTCTTCATTTTTATTTTCCCCAATGCTTTTGATTGCCTCAGCATATGAAACATTATGTGTTATCTTATATTTCTGAACTTCCTTAGCTTCTTTTTGTTTCACACATCTTCCATATGCTGCACTGTGTTGACCTCCACAATTGCAACATTTTAACTCTATTATCCCCACATTGTCCATACTCATGTTCACATCCACACTTAGCACACCTAAGTTTACCTCGGCACTGAGCAGCCACATGTCCAAATCTCTGACATTTAAAACATCTTATTGGATGTGGGATATATTCTCTTACTGGATAACACATGAAATCCATAAGCACTTTAGAAGGCAGTGTTTCCCCTAGAAATTTTTCCAGCAGTGGTGCTGTTACGTAACGGAGGCAAGCCGCACGCGGCGGCGCGCAGGGGTCTGGGGGCATTCACCTCCGGAAGATTTTTTTTTTTAATAACCCCTTAAACCATAACTTCTGGCAAGTTTTGTGGATAGAAATGGACATTTTGAGACAAATATGATATACCATCAACAGATTTAATATTGGAGCACGTACCTTGAACTGGTCAGAAACAGAAATCTTGATTTTATAATTTTAGACAGGATTACTCATGTTTTTCTTTTGTGTTAATTTTAAGCTTTTATTTACATTATTGGTAGAAATTGATTGGGGCAAAAAATATTGAAAATGTTGTCTTAAAGGGGAAATGAACCCAAAAACAACACTATGCTCCAACACTATATTTCATCACATGAATAAAGTTGATTGTGCTGCCATCAAATGTACTAACTCCATATAAAAAAGAAAAGAATTTAACGGCTACAGTAACGGTGATGATTTGACGCGTCATCAAATCACCGGAAGAAAAATGCAGGACTACAAGTTATGAACGTTCTGAATGTGAATCTTCAGGAGAGCAGCCCTCTCGGACACACACACACACACAGGGGTTGAAATAAGGCTGTTTTACTCGCCAAATGCGAGTAATGTTTGTATTTGTCGAGTAATTTATGAAGACCACTCGCCACTCTGGCGAGTAATCTAAGAATTCGCCGCGATTGCCGCGGACCCGCCAGCAACGGACCCGCTAGCCGCGGACCCGACCGCGCAGCACCCACCGCCGTCTACAATCGCTGTTACCGCTGTTTTATTATCATCCGCACTCCCACACCGTCACCGGGGCTTCATAGTAATGTGTCCGAATAGAGCAGCCCTCTCGGACACACACATGCTGTTACCGCTGTAACATGCTGTTAACAGCGATTGTAGACGGCGGTGGGTGCTGCGCGGTCGGGTCCGCGGCTAGTGGGTCCGTTGCTGGCGGGTCCGCGGCAATCGCGGCGAATTCTTAGATTACTCGCCAGAGTGGCGAGTGGTCTTCATAAATTACTCGACAAATACAAAAATTACTCGCATTTGGCGAGTAAAACAGCCTTATTTCAACCCCTGTGTGTGTGTGTGTGTGTCCGAGAGGGCTGCTCTCCTGAAGATTCACATTCAGAACGTTCATAACTTGTAGTCCTGCATTTTTCTTCCGGTGATTTGATGACGCGTCAAATCACCGTTACTGTAGCCGTTAAATTCTTTTCTTTTTTATATGGAGTTAGTACATTTGATGGCAGCACAATCAACTTTATTCATGTGATGAAATATAGTGTTGGAGCATAGTGTTGTTTTTGGGTTCATTTCCCCTTTAACGCTTGGCAATTTCAAGATGACGTTGTAGTTGTACTAAATACCGATCATGTGAAGATTTTTGCAGTGGCGCTGATTTTCCAGCAGTGGCGCTGCGCCACTGCTGAATACATAGTAGGGGAAACACTGGAAGGCATTTCATTCTTAAACCACAGTAATATAGACATGCTTTCTAATTTCTCCTTTCCTTTGGTCAGTCGCTTAGCATCCACAATATCTCCCCCTTTCAGGCCATCTTTAATTTCTTCAATAGAAACTGAAACTGGAATTCCAGTAATAACTCCTCTTTTCCTTGATGACATTCCCGGAATGTGTGAAGTAATTTTAGCCTTATTCAATGTGTCTTTCTTTAAGATGATTTCCCTTTGCTCCTCAGATACTGCAAAAATCAGCAGCTTCCCATTTCCCATGAAACGTGCATGCTTAATTTTCCCAATTTCATCTTCAATTGCTTTGGTGATATGTATTGGGTGTAAATGTGGCCCTCCCTTTTGTTCAAAAACAACAATCACTTTCCATGTCTCTTTCATTAGCATCTGATCTTTATTTTTACTTCCATCTTTTTCCGGTCTACTTTTCTTTTTAACCGTAGATTCAACTTCAGATCCGCTATCTGATCTTGGTCCACCCTTTTTTTTCCTGACTTCTTCCCACAGCATATTATCCATACCATCGCTATCCGACAATCTGCCATCTGAGTCATCCGACATAGTTCAGCTTACATTCACTGTACAGTTGTTATTAGTATTCCAACCAGCGGTAACAAACAATTCGATTTCAAACCTTCCGCGCTCCTCAGTCCAACCGGAACTCCCTCCCCCAGCGTCCTGGTGGTGGTGTGTGAGTTCCGTAGTCAACACGTGGACATGAGGCACTAATTGCCCACACCTGTCCTTATAAAGGCGGGGAGCTACCTCTGGCCCCGCATGACAGGGCGGTGCTTTGAATGTAGATGCCAGCCCTCGCATATATAATCGTTTGGCATGTCTATGTGTATAGGTTTCATTTAATAGGCATACAGTCGGTTTTAGTCACATTCGTTTAGATGACCTCAGATGTTTTGCTTCTGCCATTTGAAACATTGTGCCCTGTTTTTTTTTTATATAGCCTAGGCTTACAATCTATTTGTTTCATCCTGTCTAGCCTAGGCTTACAATAAATGATGTGATAGATTTGTTTTATCTGTATGAATGGTAATAATAATACATTTTATTTGTAAAGCAGCTTTCATAAAATAATCTCAAAGTGCTACAGAAACCAAAAAGAAACAAAATAACAAAAACACTAAGGGCAAGAACACATTAAAAATCAGAAACGGAATGAAAAGACAAGTGATAAAATACATTGATAAAAAGAGCTAAAAGCAGTTGAAGTGCCAAGTGAAATTAGAAACAAAATCTAAGGGCAATTTAAGAATGCCTGCCTGAACAAAAGTTTTAAGCCCTTTTTTAAAGGTGTCCACAGACTGGGGTTTCCGCAGATGTTCAGGGAGGGAGCTCCAGGTGTGAGGGACAGCGGAGCAGAAAGCTCGGTCTCCCATGGTGCGGAGTCTTGTGCGGGGCTGATGGAGGAGGTTTGTGCTTTGGGACCAGAGGTTACGGGTGGATGAGTGAGGGGTAAGGACGTCTTTGAGGTATTGCGGGGCATTGCTGTAGATGCAAAGGTGGGTGATGAGGGCGATCTTGTATTGAATTCTTGAGGTTATGGGGAGCCAGTGGAGGTTCTGAAGAGTGGGGGTGGTGTGATCGTATTTGCGGGTTGCACAGTTCTGAATTAATTGGAGTTTCTGAAGGTGTTTATTGGGTATACCGATGAGCAGGCTGTTACAGTAATCAAGCCTGGAGGAGATTAAGGCGTGGACGAGTTTTTCTGCATCAGAGAAAGTGAGGAAGGGGCGGAGTTTTGAAATGTTCTTGATATGGAAGAAGCAGGTTTTGTACAGAAGTTTGATGTGGTTTGTAAAGGTCAGTTGTGGGTCCAGCTTCACACCGAGGTTGGTGACTGTGGTTGAGAGGGGGATGTCTTGACCGGAGAAGGAGATGGTGGTTATGGGTGATGACTGGACAGGATGAGGGGTACCAATTTGTATGGCTTCAGTTTTAGAGCCGTTTCGCTGGAGGAAGTTGTGACTCATCCACGCCCTAATCTCCTCCAGGCAGTTGGAGAGGGCTAGAGATGATGGTGAGGAGGGAGCAGATGATGAAGAGGCCGGGGTAGAGCATAGGTTGGGGTCGGTTCGAAGGCATAACTGAGTGTCATCAGCATAGCAGTGAAAAGAGATGCCGTGTCGGCTGATGACATGACCCAGTGGCAGCATGTATAGGATGAAGAGCAGGGGTCCTAGGATAGATCCTTGGGGGACACCACAGGTGATGGGGGATGTTTGGGACCTGGCAGATCCCAGGCTGACGTACTCTGTCCTGTCAGCGAGGTATGAGGTGAACCAGTCCAGTGTGGAGTGACGGAGACCAATGTCGGTGTGGAGGCGGCTTAGGAGGATATGGTGGTCGACAGTGTCAAAAGCCGAGGAGGTGGAGGATGAGCAGGGAGGGGGAACCAGAATCGACAGAGATGAGAAGGTCATTGGTTACCCTCAACAGTGCTGTCTCGTACTATGGGCTGTGCGGAAACCGGATTGGAATGTTTCAAACAGTGAATGACGTTGTAGATGTTCCTGCAGCTGTGCAGCAACAGCTTTTTCAAACACCTTGGACAGGAATGGGAGATGGGCCGGTAGTTGGAGAGGCATTCTGGGTCGAGGTCGCATGGTAGGGCTGGACGATTATGGAAAAAATAATAATCACGATTAATAAACACGATTATTCATTGATTAAAAAAAAAAAGTGTTTATTGCACCACCAAAACTCAACTTTAAATATAACTTTTTGAAAAACGACCAGTAATAAATTAGTAACAAGTAAAAAAAGTTTAAAAAAAATGAATAATATATAAAAATAAAAATAGCTCCCAAGCTGTCGCGTGACAATGTGACGTCACGGGAGAGCTGTAACTATTTATACTCGCGCTGGTGGCCGCGACAGTAGTTGCAATCTTCTCCTGAACAGAGGTGGCGCCACTGTGGAAAGGCGACCAACTTTGCTATTTCTACGCACTAAAAGAAGAGATATACTAATACTGGTACCCATAGACATCGTCTATGCTGGTACCCCTGTGTCTTTAATTTCTTACACATCATTAGATATTCAGTTAAGGTTTAGTTCACCGGGATGTCTCTCACTATACAGCATTGTCTATTGCTTTACATATTATTCTACATCACTGCCACACCTGGTCAGCCATCAACAGTCAAGTGTATGGCAGCAGTTCTCATATGAAGTGTTTGTAAGCATCTATCTTAATAACTTAATGATTATTTAATAACTAACTGCCGCTTTGAGAGTTTTTCAGCCACGTAATTTCACTCGTCTTTGACCACAACAGTAGACAGCACTTACGTAAAATCACGGTTTATTACCGAAAAAATATAGGCCTACACCACACAATAAAATATAACATATCAAGGAAGAAGCCAAAATAGAACGCTACGGGAATGATAGCGCTGCGGTGCGGTGCGCCGCTCCTGGGACGCTGCTGAGACGCTGCTGAGACGTTCCGCGGCGGCTTGGTGGAAATGCTTTCATTGATTAGAGTGGCAGCGATCAGCAGCGGTGACCGCAGCGCACCGCCCCGGTGGAAATGAGCAGGCGCATTTAAATGTGCCTTCGAACTCATCCGTGTTTCTGTTTCCGCTTTGTCGCGGGCCGCTGAAAAAAAAGAGAGGTGTGCGACACGGCGCGACCGGGCTAAAATCCTGTTGCGCCAGTGAAATCTACGTCATTTTGACGTCACATTGTCGCACGACAGCTTGGGAACGGCGAGTATACTGCGGCCTTAATCGAATCAATGATCAAATCGTGATCAAATTTCGATTAATCGTCCAGCCCTACTGCATGATAGATAATCACTGTAGTAGAGGTTGCCTCCCCTCTTTAAAAAAGTGCACAGACAAATAATGATTTAGGCCTTTGCCCTGAGGCAACCTCTGTTATACTTGAATATATAGTTGAATGTACACACTTGAATATACAGGTATTTTTTTAAATGATGACTAACGGTCTTTTTTCTTATTTTCTTTCAGAAAATGTATGCATACCCAGTCTTTCGACGCCAATCGGCAAAGTCGACCAGGCTTTTCATGGCGCCGTCAGAGCAGGCAAAGGGTGTGGGAAATGTGCCTGGAAGGGCTAAACCCAAAGAGGAGGTGATGACAGAGGCCCGCAATTTCATCGCCAACAATGGTGGGGACCCCAATTATCATTTTTTGACACTGGCGCACTGCCAGCTTCAGTTTGGCATGTACCAGGGCCAGAGATTCAGGTGGTTGATGGAGAACAGCCTTGGCTGTGCTCTGTATTTATTGCAGAGTATTTCCAAGGAAAGTGCACAGGGAAACCCTCTGTCTGAGAACAAACAGCTGCTCCTGCAGTATGCGTCTCAGATCAGAGAGGTGAAAGAGGAACTGGAAAAGTTCCAGAAGAAGATGAGGATGCAGGCTAAAGCACGTGAAACTGGAGACCAGGGCTGGTTAATGGTGGAGTTTGGTGAGTTTCAGGGCCAATCCATGAAGGAGGTTTATGAGGACAAAACCTTGAAGGCCCAGAACCTCATTGACTACCTGGTTCGAGCAGATGCCCGGCCCAACACCACCATGGCCATTTTCAAGGCTTATGTCTTGAAAAGACGTGCGTCTGCCTCCAGCACCTCTGCTCCGCCACCTGCAGCCTCCACATCATCTGCACCTCCACCAGCAGCCTCCACCTCCTCTGAAGCCTCCACATCGTCTGCTCCGCCACCTGCAGCTTCTAGAACTGGTGCATGGAAGAAATCCACCATGAAAGCGCTGCTGGCGCGTGGCAAAAATGTATCTCCCTCACAGCTGGCAAGAAAGCTGATGTCACCAGTTAAATCCTGTGAGTAGGAGTGTGAATTTTGAATTTTCCCTACAGCAGTTCTACATGTATAGCTTTACCATTTTACCTGACAACACAGACTTGTCCACTTTTTACCAGCTCTAGCTCCGAATCCGCCTGCAAACCGGCAGCTTTTCCTTGCTTCTGAGGATGATGACGATGGGCTGATATCTGCTGTATCCCAATGTGAAGCACAGCTAAATACAGGTGTGGCATGTGACACAAATGCAAATATTGTGAAAATGTTTAGTGTTATTTAATCGAAAATGTCTACATTTAAGATATGTATCTAATATTGTTTTGCTGCCTGTTTGCTTAATTTCTCCTTTATTAGCTTGTGCTTGTAGAGGCCTGTGCTGATCCCCCTCCAGCAGCGATACCAGATCTTGATGATCATCAGCCACCAGCTGAGCTTCCCAGTCCCTGGAAGCAAGGGCGTAATCAGCGTTTTGAGAGTGGGGGGGACATATTTAAAGGGGGGGTCTGGGGGTCCTCCCCCAGAAAAATTTGAAAGAAGTAGTTGCAATTTCCCGCATTCTGGTGCATTTTACCATGTTTTCAGATTCAAAATGATCTCCCTCTTTCATTGATTTTCCTTGGAGCATGGTCTGCAATTACTGACTACTATTATGTTCTGGTGTAATACACACAGAGATGTATAAAGTACTGGAGACCAAGACTTGAGTAGAAGTACAAGTACTATATCAAAAAAGTGACTTGAGTAGAAGTAGAAGTGTTCTTTAAAAACCATACTTAAGTGGAAGTACTAAAGTATTCAAAATGTTTTGTATTTAAGTATTGCAAGTAGAAGTATTTTTAAATGTACTACTCAAGTACTGAAAGTACAAGTGTTGTGTTATGTGTAGGCTATATTAACAGGGATACAAACACATGTATGGTCAAAATAGAGAGAGCTAGTTGAAGTACATATTCTGATTAATTCTGATAATTAATTAGTAAGTCATTTAATATTTTGAATGGGTAAAACATTTGATTTTTATGTTTCATTAGGTGTGTTAGTTCAGCTGGCATCACAATCTGATACAGCCAATACTAGAATTGTCTAATAGGCCTGTCTCATTTTGTGTAGTTTAACTTATTATGTGGTAGATTTGTCTTATTAATATGTAATTAATAGCACCTTAATATTTGCTGAAAGCCTTTCATGATTCTTGAAATAATAGGTGCAAGTTCAGATATTAATATTGTATGAGCCTATTAAAATAACGCCTGTCTCTTTAAGACACGTCTTCCAGGGCTCTGCTAGCGAACAATCAGCTTGAGCGGCAGTTTTCCGCTTGGTCCTAGTGCTTGACCCGTCTCTGTTCACTATATTGTTTTTGGACGGTAAAAAGTGCGGGGGACTAAAACGGCCTTTTGAAAAAGTGCGGGGGACATGTCCCCCGTGTCCCCCCCGTAAATTACGTCCGTGCCTGGAAGGATCAGCTTCTACATTTCCAGCAGGATTGGATTCGGCGGGCATTATTCCAAGCCAACCCACAGACCGGAAAGAGAGAGCTAGTATCCCATGTGAAACTTTGGTGGTATCCTCCTCACCTGACCACTTCTTTGGCCGGCCGCTGTTCTTGTGGATACCCCGTAAGATGTTCAAGTTTCCTCTCGTCTGCGTTTGTCCAGCCTGTGGCAAGCGCAAGCTAACAGCAGCAGGACTCTACCAGACAGTTTGCCAGGTGTTGGACATCGACGGGTGGTATGACCTTGCCACTGAGTACCTGGAGTGCAAAGGCTGCTCTAAGAAGTATCCTGGTTGGTGGAGGACATCTTAGGACAGCTGGACATGGGCCATCGCAACCAGTTTCCAGCTTTGCTGGCATACAGGTAATTCATAACAATGAATGTCAATTATCAGGTGCTTCTATTTGTATTGCTGTCTACATTACACTCTTCTTTCCTTAGATACTCATGTGACATCTGGGTGCTGCGGATGATGAGGGAGAGGACCATGGGCAACAGCGTGACACAGCTGTACAAGAAGCTGCAGGAGCAACACAGCGAGGCATGGCTGCAGCGTGTCCTGCAATACTTGACGGCTTGTGAGCCTTTCACAAGGCTTTCTCTCGTGCGCCCCCCTGCCTTCGCTAAGCCTCCCAAGCTCCCTGACCTTCCCAAGCCTAAGTGGCTGTTGGCCATGTATGCCAGGGATGTTATTGGCAGACTTCATTTGGTGAAGGCCAAAATTACTTCCATCTTTGGCTCTGTGCTCAAGATGGACTCTACCAAAAAAGTCACCAAGAAACTGGCTGGTGTTGCTGCAGGTACAGCAGAGCTACTTGGTGCACAAATGTGGGGAACGAGCACGGTCAAGTTCTTGTCTCCGTTATGACAGCCGGCGAGGGACAAGCACTTGACGCCATGGCAGCTGGCCTTAATTAAGCGGTACAGGGAGAATTATGTACATGGACAGAGACATCTGCAGTCAGCATGGCTCTTGTCGGGTGAAGACCATGTTTGCCGAGTGGGACGGGCTTCAAGTGCGCCTTGATATATGGCATTTCATGCGCCGGTTTGCTGCAGGTGTCACAACGGAAGCTCACCCCCTCTATGGCATTTTAATGGCACGCCTGTCCACATGCATTTTTGAGTGGGATCCGGAGGATGTTGCTGCTCTTCGCCGTGCCAAGGAGGGTGAGCTGACAGCACGGAGGATTGGCCACATCTCGGAGGAGGCGGTGACCACTCGCATTAGCCGGAGGGAGTTGGCACGGCACTGCAGGGGACCAGAGGGGTGGAGGAGACCACCAGACTGATTGGGTCATTGATCAGTCTGTTTGACAGTGCAAGTGGGAAGGACATTCTAGGCGTTCCTCTGCTGGACCACGAACGAATCCAGCACATATGGCAGGAGCAGGAGAAACACGTGGCCTGTATCCAAGACCCAGAGGAATTCCAGCTCTACACGAAGACAGGCACCCTGAACAAAGGCGGTTTGGAGCTGTGCTGCTACAGGTGTGCCCGTGGCTCTACCTCGCTGGTCCTTCCACCTCCACTTAAAACAGATTTATTCCAGGTATGGCATACATATGGGTTACTAGTTTCTGTTTTACAGTAGTATTACAGTCCTTTTCTATCCTAGTTTAAGAACTCTTTTTCTCAGTATGTCTGATTGTAATGACAATTCTTTTTTAACATAATTATATGTTACAGATTATTCATTCAAATGCCTCTTTGTTTATATAACCTTCAGGAACCAGTGCCAGTGATGCGCATTTCCAGGCGTATCTTCTTGAAGGGCTGATGCGCTGGAATGATGACCGGATGGAGGACGCCGTGAAAGGATCACCTTCCGTCCGCTCTTACGGCAGCACTCTGAGAGAGGCAGTGGACCAGCTCAGCCGAAAGGTGCTAGGGACATGCTGGGATGAGCGCTATCGCACCCCTGGAACGTACACAGGCAAGAAATGATTCCTCATTCAACATGAGAGAGAGAAACGTAATTAATTTTTTCTTAAATAAGACTATTCATTAATCAAATTAACCTTTAATGTAATAGATATATCCACGAGGCCAGAGGTATCAACATCGGTGGATTATCCATCACCAACCCCACGATCATGAGTGCTATATTGCTTAAAAATATCAAGATTACTCTCTTTTTTCCGTTTTGTTCTTGCAGGTGAATTGCTGGGAATGGAGTACTTGTACAGCCAGACCGGCAAAGCACTGACTCCAGTGCTCCTGAACCCAGTGGAGGAGATCAATGATGACGACATACAGGATGAGGGATTTGAAGAAGAGAACACGGAGGACATCACAGTTCCTGTGCTCCACGAGGATGACCCCTCCCGTCAACTGCCCTCATCGTTGATGACGAGTCCTCAGGCCTCTCCACCTCAGGCCCCTGCATCACCTGATGATATGCCGTCCACATCACGTGATGGAGGACAACATCCTGCCGCTGCCCCTTCAGTACTGCCTGACACCTCTCAGGCTGCACTGGACAGTGATAATCTGTCCGACGCTGCTTACCTGGGGTGGGTCTCCGTGAGGCATCTTACCTCACTGTACTGCAGGTGACCCAGGTCATCCAGCTGTGGACAGCTCTCCCTGACTGCAACAAGAAGCGGGTCGACTACCAGCCTCGTCATCAGGAGCAACTGCCAAATGGCCGTTATAAGGCTCCCAAGTGGTCTGGAGTCATGCCGGGTGTGGAGATTGTCAAGCGCTGCTTGATAGGACATCCTGGGGGGCCAGCTCAGTGGCCCAACACCAGGCGCTTGGTTGAGGCCATGTGCATAACGCTGTGCACTTTGCACAAGACAACCACCAAGAATGCAGGTTTCCACCCCCAGATGGTCTAAGATTCTCCGCGATTACCAACACATCCGGGATTTAGTGCTCAACAGTCCAAGGGTTATGCGGGGGACAAAGATCCAGCTCTTTGAGATTAATCAGCGGACACTCATTCAATGGTTTCAACAGACTTGGGACAATGTTGTGTTGGTGTGGGAACAAAAACAAAAAGTTGTGCAGGGCTCAGGGTGGGAGGCTTTGGGAGAAGCTGCCTCTTTGGTGGAACAGCTGCTGGGGCATCGGAAGGGACAGCAGTGAATTTCCTCTTAGTAATGGCTTGTCCTTGCAGGACTGGCTGCTGTGGAGCAACAGCAGGATGGACAGTAGCTGGTGGTAGCACCTCAACAGCCACAGGAATCCTACAGGACAAGTTGATTCCCTGTAACACCAGCCTTTATTCTTGCTTCTTCACCTTGCGGTTGTGCCACTGCTTAAGTGTGTTTTGATTTACCTCCACCAACTGCAGGGAAGTGTCCCTCATTACCGCTCCGTTGTTTAGGATTAGCTGTCGTATCCTGCGGTTGTCCTGCAAGATCAGTGACCACCTTGTGAGAGAGACCGTCTTTCCCATCTTCTTTGGATTTTTGTGAACATCACAAAGTCAAACAAAGATTGCCTCAACCACACGGCAACAGTCTGGCCACTGAGCAAGCGGCGCTGTGGAGGCAAGGGCACTTCTTTTGAGACTGTCCACCCCAGGAGTAAATTCAGCCCTTTTTTTAGGTCACCTAAACCGCCCTGTGTTTAGTTTTTCCTGGTGTCTGGCAGCAAACACCACTCTTGTCGAAGTCCAGCAAGTCTTGCCACAGGGCCATAATAGTGCTTATCTTAAAAAGAAACATGAAAAAGAACGACAAACAACAAGGAATGAATATTCATTCACACAACAGGCTCGTCAGTAACTAATGAAATGAAAAGAAAAAAAACCCCATCATCTTATTCATTTTAGACTAAGCATGATATTCTAAATTACAAATATTGCTGACCTTTTGGTTGCTGAGGGTCATTGAGGTCTGTGTCCTAAATTCTACCAGATACTCTGCAAGGCTGTCAGTAATGTCTTATTGTCTTATTGCCTGTATGCTGTCGGTTGTATGCCATTTTGGTATGTTCCAATGAATTGGACAAAACTGTTACTATTGTTTTATTGTGAGTGTTATGTAAAACATTACTTACCAACTGTATGTCTGGCACCTGCGTGGGGGCACCTGAGACATCAGGTGGGGATTCAGGCTGGACTACAGGCTGGACTGCGGGCTGGCTGGAGGGCTGGACAGCGAGCTGACTGGAAGGCTGAACAGCGAGCTGACTGGAGGGCTGACCAGCGAGCTGACTGGAGGGCTGACCAGCGAGCTGGCTGGAGGGCTGGACAGCAAGCTGGCTGGAGGGCTGGACAGCGAGCTGGCTGGAGGGCTGGACAGCGAGCTGGCTGGAGGGCTGGACAGCGAGCTGGCTGGAGGGCTGAACAGCGAGCTGGACTGCAAGGTAGCTGGGGGGCTGTGGGCAACTAGCTGACTGGATGGAGGATACAAGCTGGTCTGTGGACACAGTGTTGTAATTAGCACCTGAAACTGTTGGGTCCAGTGTATCATCCTCCTGAAAGCCCTCATCTTCCTCTCCACCCTCTTCTACCAGGTCTTCCAGCAAGTTCTCAGTATCCTCTGAGTCTGGACTAACTTCTTGTAAAGGCTGTCCTGTCTGCCTCAGCAAGTAGTCCACACCAATTAGCTCTCCTGAAAAAGAAGGAATGCAAAAAATCTACAAATATAGTTTCTGCAGAAAGATAATTAATTTTAATAATAACAGTAACAGGATGTACCAGTCTATTCGGCAGGAGGCTGGAAAGAGACATCTCCGTCCAAAAACCTTCAAGCGGTTGGTGTTGATGCTGTGAACCACATCCCCTGTGTAGGTCAGCAGAGCACTTGGCTGACTGGTGATATACAAACCCATTCATTGCTAACTGACTTTTGAAAGTCATCTTCTACTATCAAGCATAAGCATTGGCATACATGTGCTTAATTTAAATAACACTACAGTCACCCCAACCTGAAGAAAACACAGTTCATCTAACGTTAACGTTACTGTAGAAAGGCCCCAATAAGCAAATCTGATTTCAGTTTAATACGTTAGCTATTCAGAGACGTTTTAAGCAATAAATCAGTCATATTTGTACAGTATTAATACTTAACATTACGTTTATAATCAGCTAAACTACATAACGTTAATCCAGAACTGTCCATGAATATAACATTAATGTTACACTAAGTTAAGTTAACATTAACGAAACTTACAGTAAAGTCACTCAAATACAGTTACTGTTATGAGTAACGTTAACATTACGGTTTTGTAACTAGCATAATAAACACTCTTGGCAGTTTATAAACATGACTGGCATAATTTTACAAGTTTAGCTGGGCTAGTAAAGCAAGTTAGTTAGTTTACGACAACTCACGTTCACTTGCTGGCTCCCCCACCGTACGTAACCGACGTGCTGTCCATTTTCAATCCATTTTGCATGCGATGTGATTGGCTGTCCACTGTTCAAAAATGGATGTCATTGGTGGAAAGCCGACATATGATTTGTTGCCATAAAATGGAATCCAAAATGAAATCCTGGAAGCTTATTGGTCGACAAAACCACCTTAAGCTGGGGATGGCTGGTGAAACCGAAGGACCGGCAGTTGCAGCAGCAGCAAGGAGAGAAGCTGGAGGTATGGTGGGGTGTGAGGGGACTGGCGCAGAGCTTGAAGGGATAGCTGATGAGCCAGAGGACAGGTCCAGTCGCTCAATGGTCGGGTCCAAGCCAGCATCTTCAAAGCCCTCATCTTTCAAATCCGCCTCAGTGCCTACATCCTCCAGCATCTGGTCTGTCTCCTCTGAATCAGGATGTACATCCTGCATGGCCCTTCCTGTCTGGCGGTACAGGTAGTCTATACCTATTAGCTCCCCTAGGACGGACAAAAGAATAGAAAGAGGAAAATAAGCTTTCACCAAATTCATAAAAGATTATTCTATTTTATGGATATAAAAAATAACCTCATATTGATGGAAAGCTAAAACTCACCAGTGTAAACAGCAGAAGGCTGAAAAGAGGGAACAAGCTTCCTTCCAAGCACCTTGACACTGTAGGTGTTGACAAAGTGTACAAGATCCCCCGAGTAGCTGAGCAGGGAGGGAGGCTTGACTGCCAGGGATGCAGCTTTGCGGTCCTGGTTCCATCTGTTGAGGCCTTCCAGGAGGTACAGCTGGAAATTCAGGCTGTTGGCACTCGTACCTTAACAAAGTACAAATGTGAGCAATAACTGTAGGTTAACTTGTTGTACTTGGTCACTTGAAAGATATTCATTGTGTCACTTTTTTTACAGGATGGCAGTAATAATCCTAATAATAAAAGTAAACTAAAATGTTAAACTGCAAATATTTAATCTTGCTGATGAATAGCGCCTCAAACTGACCTGGAATGAACCTGTTCAGATGCAAGTGGAAAGACTCGAGCGATGTGGACCCTCTGGCACACCTGTAATTCGGCAGAACAATGCCCTCAATGGTGGTGGTGCCAGTCTCAGCATACAGCAGCACACCTGGTTCATCCTGGATGCACTTAACATGCTTCCTCTGGACTTGCCAGATGTGCTGCATCCTCTCCTGGTCCAAGAGAAGGACACCAAGAAGGTCTCTGCCCTTTACCCCCATCAGCTCACTGAGAAGGTTTCCAATCATGAGGATGGTCTGCTGCTCTCCTCTTGTCCGCCTTCTGCAGTGCCGGGACAGCTCGTTCTTGGTGATCTTCTGGTCCACAAGTTGGTCTGTGATGCCGGGGAGACCTTCCCGCTTCAGCTGTTCCTTCTTGGCTCGTCGCAGCAAGGCAACATCACCACTGTCCCACTCGAAAATGCAGCATGACAGTTTTGCCATGAAGACAGGGTACAGAGGATGTGCATCCTTTGTACACCCCGATGCCAGGCGCCGCATGAAGTGGTAGATGTCCAGCTTGACAACCAGGTCTGGCCACCCACCAAACCTTTCTTTTAACTTTGTTGGCCCCATGCCCTCTCAACAACAGTCACAGTCCACATAGAGTAGCTGAGGAGGAGCCACACCAGCATCACTGTATCTGCGGATGAGGTCAGCTGCCATCATGTCCAGAGCGGGACCCTCCTGAGCAGTCAGGACACTGATCAGAATTTGGCCCACCTCATTGCTCACTGAGGTAAGCCACAGTGCCGTCCCCTTGGCATGGCCTGACAGCTTCTTGGTGATCTGAAATCGCACAGAAAAGACAGACAATCGTAATTGTATCATGTGTAATCACAGTGAAATGTAACAAATCACAGTGTATTACTAGTATAATAGTGCTATGTTGTTGTTTTTTAAATAAAGCATTCATCATTAATTTCATATCTCATGTCTCTACCACTAGTGTTGTATTTTAGACTACTTTTGTTTGTAATGTAGGATTTTATAGAAACATGCTGCTAACAGTTAAAAATGTTTACCTTTTTTGTAGAGTCCGTTTTTAAGATCCGGCCAAAGGTGGATGTTATGCTGGCTTTGATGTGGTCCAGCCTGCTCAGGATGTCTCGGCCATAGACAGCCAGCATCCACCTGTGTGACGGGATAGCCACTGGCTCAGGTGGCTCCTGGAATGTCACAGGGAGCAGGCTTGGCCGGTCAACAAAGTCCGAGCATGCGCCAAGATACTGGCAGAGACGCTTAAGCGAAAACGAATGACACGCATGTCACAAGCGTATCTGTATTAAACAAAGGGGAAGAGAGACAGAAAGAGACAAACATTATAAACAGCACAATTTTTACTGTATTTCAGTGACAAACATTTGTGACACAGGCTAAATGTGTATAATTGGTATACTCACTTTTTAGTCAGGATCAGCCTGAACTCCAGCTTGTGCGCCAAATCCAGCTGGTCCAGGATGGTCTTGCTGGTGGAAATGTAGCTGGTTTTGCAACCGACTGAACTGCACATGAGTCTCTGTTATCATCAAATAGTACCTATCCACATCCAGAACCTGACGGGCTCTCTTGTGGGCTCCGTAGCCTGTGAGCTGTTTCCCACAAACAGGACAGGACAACCTCACCTTCCATAGGTGATATGGCATCCACAAGAGAAGCCTGTGTGTGAAAAAGCGCTCTGGAGTGGGGGCCTGATGATATATGAGCGCTGGCTCTGGTGGATCATACCACAGTTTCAGATCAGTGCGCAGCCGCTGGTGCTTCCACAGAGCTACTGAAATCCATTTCTGGTCTTGAAGTGGTATGGTCTTCATCAGCTTTGCAGGCAGCCATCCAGGCTCTGAACAAGGAGCAGGCGCCACACCTTCAGCCAGTGGCAGAGTGTCAGGAACTGGGTGGATTGAGGCACCAGCCACAGGTGGAGCAGCAGATGGAAGAGCAGAGGCAGCTGCAGAGGTGACAGGAGCAGAGGAGGGACCAGAGGAGGCAGCAGCTGACACTTCCTAATTTATAGATTTAAAAAAAAAAAGGCAAATATATAGACATGATTACAAGCCATGAAGGACGCTTGAAGTTTAGTAAAATATCAGTGTGAAGAAGACAATTAAATTGAAGAGTTTCTCACAGCTCCAGCAGCGGCAGATGGAACAGAGGAGGTTGAGGTGGTTGCAGACACAGGAGAGGGTGGAAGAGAGAGAGGAGAAACACTCTGAATGAACATCCTAGGACTGCGGGCAGGTGATGGTGTCCTCCTTGCCAAAGTACTGGACATGGCCGAGGAGTTAGAAGCACTACTGCTGGGCTGTAAGAATAAGAGCACAGTTTACAGCGTTATGAATAAAATAATCATTATTAGGTGTTACAGTAATGAAGACAAGACCATTTCAACACATCTTCATGAAATGAAAATCCCACTATAGTTACTAAATCATAAAAAGAATAACAGTGCATATATTGTAAAATAAAATTCAAGCTGTGTCATTCTCTTTACATTACCTTGTTTGCTTGCTTCCCAGCCAAACTTAGGTTTGGTTTTAACGCAGCCCCATGTGATCCACCAAACCTTTGCTTTGTAAACTGACAAAAAGAAAAAAGTAACTTAAAGTGGATCCTTTTTATATACGTAAATGTTATTTATTTGTATAAATATCAGTAAATCCTCATTACTTACTGATGCCAAAGTCAAAGTCGGCTTGGTTGGTGTCTGCCCAGGTGTTGATGTCTGCCCAGATGTTACGGCAGGTGATGCAGATGATGTTCCTGCTGGCTATAGGTTCACAGAAAAGAAAATCAAATTTAATAACACAGAATACAACACCAACACATCATATTTATATAAAAGATCTCTGATACCTTCTTTGCGTGGAAACCACAGCTGCATGCCTGTGTCCCTCCGAACAGAGACGTTTGTCCCCTCAGTTGCACAGGACATCTCTCGATCTGTAATGTTGTTCGACAGTGCATCGTAAGAATGTGTCCCCTTTGAATGTGACATAGCTTTATGTTTTATGATTGTACACATATGACTTTGTCCAAGTTTACCTTCACATAAAGATCATGCCACCTTTTCTGGTGTGATGCCGGCCTGTTTCCTGCCTCAGAGGGCCAGACCCCTGAAGCAGCGAATTTGCGAAGGCGGGACATCCACTCATCATCGCCCATAGCTCTATGTTTCTTAGAAGCCATCTGCCATTAATAGAGAAGAGTGCCACTTATGCCAAAGCAGCTAGAGTTTATAACTATTCAGTTTCATTGCACAGTATATAGCCATATCAATGGTTTCAACTCACTAAAATATATATAGTATAAAAACACCAGCATACAAATAGAATTTATAAATGAGCAAACTCTTGACAGGTTTCAGCTCGGTGTATCATATAGTAGTAACGTTATGCCATAATAACTTGTATTACAGTTTAGTTACATACAATCATTAACTTTATAAATGTGTAAACATACTCAAGTTAAGCCTTGTGTTACAACAGGTGCAACAACTGAATACAACATAACGTTAAATCTCATTCATATTGTGTGCTCAAACTGCATGAGAATTATGCTTTACTGTTAACGTTATAACTTGTTGACGATGTAACGTCACTGTAATGGAGGGTGCTGCAGTAACGTTGTGGTTACACGGTAATAACGTGAAATAACTCAGTAAATAACGTTAACAGTAACGTTAAATATTAGCGGCTGTGCCCGTATCAATATACACTTTGAAAATAACTTAACTTGTGCAATGACTAACGTTAACGTTAACCAATTCATATTGATATAACGTTAAACAGATAAAACAATGCAAAAATCTAAAAGTCTATTTTAAAAACGATTACAAAAAATATTACCCCTATGCTAGCTAATAGTCGTTTCTCTCTGTAGTAAATAAGTTTTAGCTAGCTAGTTGAATTAATAAAAGAACACTTTTCTTACCTTGTTATCTCAGCGAGTCGGGTCAAAAATGGAAATGGCGAGACGCGATTGGTCTAGAAAGATGGAAATGACGAGACGCGATTGGTCTAGAAAGATGGAAATGACGAGACGTGATTGGTCTAGAAAGATGGAAATGACGAGCGGTGATTTGACGAGAAAGATGGAAATTTTGGAAATGCGCCACATTGATTGGCTGTCAAAGATGGAAATAACAAGAGGTGATTTGACGACAGTAAACAGTCTGTTGGTCCCATAGACGGTTGGTCCGCCCATAGACATATATACATAGACGCCTCATGACGTGATGGAACGTAACCCAGCGTCGCCGCCATATTGGTAGGGAGTCCTCACTCTAGTCTAGCATAGGAGTCAACGGGAGAGCAAGCTATGCCAGTATGTTGTGCAGCTTACGGCGCAGTATTGACACCAGGGGTCCGTTTCACAAAGCAGGTTTAGTGAAAACCCTGCGTTTATTAACCCTGAACTGAGGGAAACTCTGCGATTTCCGTTTCACAAAGGGAGATAACTCAAACCAGAGAAAGAGGGGCAACTCTAACCTGTTTCACAGAGAGAGGTAACTTACGCTCTCGGTCAGTTACCGTAGTAACAGACTCTATGAACCTAACCTGGTCGGGACCAGGTTTTACTCAATGGATCAATGTGTCTCCGCCCTCTTTCAGCCACACACGCCATTTGATTTCCTCATTCATTCAGTCAGCGAGTTTTGGCGTAGCCGTCTGTCAAAAATCATTTAACAAAATCAGAGTCAGTGCTATTTCAGAAGTCCATTAGGCAGTAGGAGGCGACTTTTTCACGAACATGTCCTTTTGACCAGCGCTCGAAGTGGAAAAAAATAAGTGCCGGTACTCCCTTACTCACATATACTGTATATATAGGCTATATATATATATATATATATATATATATATATATATATATATATATATATATATATATATATATATATATATATATATATATATATACATACATACATACATACATACATACATACATACATACATACATACATACATACATACATACATACATACATATATATATATATATATATATATATATATATATATATATATATATATATATATATATATATATAACAATTTGGGTGTCTTGAAAAGCGCTATATAAATGCAATTAATTATTATATAATTATTATTTACTGCGCAGAGAATTAAATATTCGTCGGGAGAGGGTTATCAGACCATAGCCTTTCCAGACAATTATCATTTCCAGACAATTATCTTTTTCAGCGGTACCGTTTCACGTCACAGTCCATCATTTACATACACAACCTAATCCGTCCTTACATGTGCAACATTACCAACCGTAGTCTCTCACATCCCAGCAGATATTGTGTGTTGCACTGCGTTTCTTTGCAAATGTTTTTTGTACAATGTCGGAGATGTAGAGGCAACTGTATACAGTCAAATAGCCACTTAATATTTACTTTACAGTGTAAAACATGATCAAAATGATCATGCCGAGGTCTTATCTGTTTGAATAATGTAATCTTAAGCTGCTGTCAAGTGCGCTTCTCCCCCGCGGGATTGCACCTAAATGAAATAAATAGTTACCATTCAAGCAGTTTTCCTCTGTAATATTATTGTGATCGCAAAGGACTCCATTTAAACTTACGCAGCAGTGTTGCACTTCTTTCTAAAAACGTGTTGAAACTCGCCATATGAGCGCATTAGTAGTAGGTATATTAAGTATTTCCAATCGAGGTTGGTGACTTCCCCGTTGCCATGGTGACTCGTCGAATCGGGGCTCCATTGATGCTGGCTTTTTATAGTTGTGGTGCACGCGCTCAACCCTAGGTGGAACTCCTCTGAGTTGATCAACTTAACTCAAAACCGGTGTTGTGGAACCGAAATCCCAGAGTTTTCTATCTCAGTGGAGATCAACTCAGCGTTTAGGATTAAACTCAGAGGTTGTTAAACCTGCTTTGTGAAACGGACCCCAGATCGCGTGGGATTACCTTTAACAAGTAAGATTGAACAATAATTCTTATTATTTTAAAAAAAAAATTCGTCCTGTATCATAAATAAATCTCTGCCATTTGTAACAAACCAAACCGTGTGAAAATCCGGTAAAAATTCGGGGAGTTATGCTTATTATTGTAGTTGGGGATACGCCTTCCTCCATAGAAATGAATGCACTGGGGGCGCACTGGGTCCCCTGCCAAGATGGCGGCCGCGCTGCTACGTCAGCTCGGCAGCGTCAGTCTATGAGGCGTCTATGTATACATGTCTATGGGTCCGCCGGCACCGCTATACTAAGGTGACCAGATTTCTGAAATGAAAATCGGGGACATTTTCAATGCGGCGGTGAAAAATCATTTAATATTATCATTATGAAATAAAAAACTGGGACGAGTACTTTTTCATGTATTTTAACCAGCTTTTATTACACAAAATGTTGCAATCAAACAACATGACATCACCAACCATCCATCCACTGAGGAAGACAAAAATATCAATATAAAAAAAAAAAAGTTTCTACTCGCAACTGAATACTGAACTGATGGGTCACATTACTGTGATCTCCTCATTCATCCACCTCCGCCTCAGGAGCCTGGGTAGAATAAGAGCAGAGGAGAACATGAGAACAACTGCAAGAACAGAGCCAATAGTTTTTCTTAAAGAAATAACATCAGTTTTGGTGATATACTTATATAATTTCATAATGTCATTGTGCTCTTTTTTTATCTGCTCTATGTAATTGCGTATAACGTTACGTTAGGTCTTCAGTTCAGATAAACAATTATACTTACTTTAACGTTACATCACTTCACACACACACACACACACACACACACACACACACACACACACACACACACACACACACACTCACAGCCAAGTCTTCTGCCAGTTACACAAAATAAAGAAGTTCATACACAACATACCATTTATGGCGGCCGCTGGTCTCCTTTTCTTTCCTTTTTGCCGCCTCTAGATTGTGTTGTTGTTGACGCTGCTGCGTCTGTACGTCATACGACGTCTTCTCTGGCGATGCGTTAAATGGCTACCGTAATAACCGGTGTTTGAGTCTGCGTGCATTTTTCCCCCGTTCAGTGTCAATCGGGGACATTTTCGGGGACAGCTTTGACCGGGGACAGGTCACCCAAAACGGGGACTGTCCCCGGAAATCGGGGACGTCTGGTCACCTTACGCTATACGGATATCTGGTTAGTCGGTTACACAAATAAAGGGAGATTGACTACTGCCCCCTCTGGTGAAAACACTCAGCTGCATCTGTAGTGTGAAAGGATGCGTACTACTACTATAGACCCTTTCATTGTTTGTAAACATTCCAAGCCACGAGAATGCGCACACGTCTTTTCGCGCCTAATGGGGTCAGAAAACAAAGTGAAGAACATGGCTGTCAACGATTCTCCTCAGAATATTTCCGAATATGCTCTCTCGTTGCCGATTAAGGACCGGGAATAATATCTCAACAAATTGGTATTGGCTGACGGCGATAGTTTGCCAGACCCAGCTTCCATTAAAGATTGGGTAGATGACAGTATGGCAGATATCCAGTGGCCAGCTATTCACTCTTACCTATAGATAAACCGCCCGTACACTCGAGAAAGCCTATGCGCATACTTGCCGAGTCAGCGTCAAGGGAAGAAGACATCGTTGTACAAGGCATGGTGATCTACAACAAGGAGAAGTGCTACATTCACACGGCTAACTGCACCTGCATGGCGGGGTAAGTTTATTTATTTATTCTTAAACCAGTGTGGGCAATGTCCTAATCTGGTCAACGCCACTGCTGGTCCTATTGTCACATCCAACAGCGCTACAGGTCGGCATTTTAGACTTTTTGTTTGGACTTCGTTAGTGGAAGTCTATGTGAGTAGGTGTTTTTCTGACCCCAAGACGCGTGCGCATATTTCTGTGACGTTGCACTCGAAGGTGTCTATAGTAGTAGTAGTAAATTAAATTATTATTATTATTATTAGTATACTAATAATAATAATAATTTATCATTAGGAGACCCTTTTATCCAAAACGACTTACAGTGAATAAAAATGAATGTCTATAAAGGTAGACTGAGAATATTATTATCATCATTCATATATAAGTATCATTAATAATAACAATAAAAAGCACATTAGCTTAATTGCCACATATTACCACATGACACAATCATTCATATTTAAACTTTAAACAACGTGCACAAATCATGTTTTTCTTTACAAAAGGAGGAGATATTGAAGGAAGGCGACAATTTTGATGAGACAGGGTTGGGCGGTGACAATGGACCAACTGGAAGCCATTCAGGAGAGCATGGCGGAGAATGCAGGTCAGCTGTTCATTGGAAAAGAAAGACGCATTTGACACACAACACAAAAGTATGGCTTATGCGTATGCTGAAACAAACAACACATACATATGGAGCATGCATTTAAAAATCTCAATGTTTGTACCTTTTCCCTGTAGGTCGATTGGCTGACCACCTCATTTTCCCAATCATACAAGACAAGTTAAACTCCAAGCCATGTACGAACCAAGGGTTGGTGTTGGACGGCTTCCCTGAGACCTATGAGCAAGCCAAGAGGATTTTCTTTGGTAGGTTCTAAATGATACGTCCATTTTTTCACATTTAATTGTTCTTCTTATGTGACTCTCAGTACGTTTACATGCACAGATTATATCGATTAAAGCCATAGCTCGTCTATGCTCCGCAATTGGACAGCTGCAATTGTCCGCGTATACATGGCGGTGAGTAAATCGATTCATTGGCCGAAGCGTGTAATGCCCCGGTACATAGGTGGCGCTGTGCCCATTTCAACTAGTGGTAATAGAGCCACCGGTTGACCTCTTTACGTCACCAGCAACAACAAACTCATTTGAGAAAGCGATGTTTCAGCAGACAGCTGTCAGTTCACTTCGGGTCCATATAATTTCTCCGACCTCTCGGTCGTATGCGGACTCCTCCGCTGCTCTGCCGGCGGAGCGGTCCGCATACGACCGAGAGGAACAATGGTGCGTCAATGGAGAAATGATATGGACCCGAAGTGAACTGACAGCTGTCTGCTGAAACATCGCTTTCTCCTCCATGTCGCGTTTCAATCTGGACTTCAGAGAGTCAAAGCCAAAGTTAATTTCCCCCAATTACTTTTCCCCATGGGCGAGATAAACCCGACTAGGAGTCTTTACTTGTGTACCAGAGAGTCGGAGAACCCGACGCAGTCTGTAAGATTCACAATATCAGAGAATACCGCCGTCAGTTCGGCCGCAGCGCAATGAATGAATAAAGATCGTAGTTATTTTACAACCTCGTTGATGAGCAACATTTAGAAAAACATGGACTTTTAATTCAGCCTTGGGTTAAATCGAAGCGTAGTGTGTACTGAATGCACGTTGATGATGATACACTCCTTATAGGGGGTAACTACATTGGCACGGCACCGGCTTCCTCCATCTTCTGCGCCAGCTTTTTAAATACACCGCCGACCCAAAGTTAGTTGACAGCTGTCTGCTGAAAACATATTTTGTTAGTTACAGTCCTGTAACTTAATGCCGCTCCCTAGAGGTAGTGTTTTTATGCAGACATACATGATACAATATGACAAATGCAAGCCTTATGGAGCCAATTATCATTATAGGCTATATATATTCGGTACATAATATAAGCTCCACCACCTCCTACATACATTCTCATCAAATGTGTCTCAAATGTGAAGTCTAGCATGACCATTATACCGGGATTTTACACCACTACCAGGACATGTTTAGCAGCCAAAGTCATAAACAACACCCAGATCTTCTTCCAGCAGCAGCATCAGCCCAAAGTGACAGATGTTCTGCCACTCCTGTTCCTTAGACCAGGAACATGACGGAGGTGAGGAGACAACATTGTGAGCTGTTGGAGGCACGCTCGATGCCCCTGAGGAACTACCTGATGAACTACGTCATGCCCTCCCTCAGCCAGGCCATGCTAGACTGCTGCGCCGGGAAACCTGAGGATCCCATCGACTATTTGGTACATTTACAAATCCCATGTCATTTTAAAAAGGTGTTTCTCATGTGATGCAAAGGTAGGCGAGTAGATAGAACCGAAGCAATAGAGCCTATAAGGGCCTCCGCCTCTCCTATCGGCTCCCAGGAACGAGGAAGGATGAAGGCCCAGCCCCTTGGCAAGCTCTACAGACAGGGAATTGAACACATAGATAAACATGACATAACTGGTTGTGATTGTATTTATTTATGGTATTTACTAGGCTATATTTGACCAGGAGAACCTTTTGAAATTAAAATCTCTTTTACAAAAGACACACACAGAATAAATAATAATAATAATAATCACATTTACGCCAGGACACCGGGAAAGAAAAATACACCAGGAAAGTCAGTGCTTAAAAACATTTGCATACTATAGAGGCCACCTCTAGGCCCTTGATGAAAGTTTTCAAAGTCCTTGATTTTGAGATCTGTCTGCAGCAGGTTTAATGCCCTTCGACCCTGTACTCTAGGTGTACATTGGGAACAGATGAAAAGACATAGTCCAGGGAACAGAGGGATTTACTACAGATTTACTATAGGCCTAGAAAGAAATGGGCTAATGCCTTAGTAGCACTGTTCTTTAAAGTCTGGTAGGCTGCAGCCTAGGCTTTTGGACATAGCTTACATGAGTATGTATTTATTCATTTATTTGTGGATACAAATGTTTTTGGTCCGCCACAAACCTATACTTGTACGTTGTAAGTATATAAAGGGACAAAGCCTTTCGGTATAAAATGCCAACTGGAAGGACAACATGAAACATCATGCAACTACTGACTTGGATCAACTCAGTATTTCTCACTTTACCTGTTTTCTACCCGTGTTGCTCTTCTGCAGGCTGAGCATCTTCTGCGCAACATCACAGAAGACTCAACGTAAAGGAAATTGAGATAAACTAATTGTTTTGTATTTATTTTTAATGATTCCTGCTATTAATTGAAAACAAAGTAGGTATATTTAATTTTGTTTACATAACTGTACCATGGAAATAAATAGATTCACAACATGTTCACTGCATCTTGTGTCATTGCTCACAGCCGTTTGTTTCCTTGACCATTTAGCTATTGTCATACTTCTCCGATAGTTGTTTCCAGTCCACTATGGATCAACGATATGTTTTGACAACCCAGTCTCATACAAAAACGTATCCTGGCTACGTAGGTCCAAAGTGCAAAACGTAGAGGGGCTACAATAACGGCCCTCAAATTGTATGACTGTTACGTTTTTTCTGCCTATTCTTTCCTATGGTGTTGCGTCCAAGTCACGTGACTTTCAAGATTCCGGCTGCGAGAACAAAAAACATGGCGGACATTTCTCTTATTTTTAGTGAGAAAATCTATATTTTGAGTTAGTTTCTGCATACAAATGCGTTTTGATTACATTTCTAGCGAGAAATATATATTTTACTTTCATAATATCCACTCAGTGAATGTACATAATCACTCGCTTGCTCGTTGTTGCGACGATTTTTCAGATCTCGCCAGAACGCTATGGACGCTGCTGTCGCCTAGCACAGCTGTAGCCCCAGATTCCACACGGGACTCCCTTGTGACGTCACTCGTCACTCGACGTCTGACGGATCAAACCCATAGACATATATACATGTATATATGTCTGTGGATCAAACCCTCGCCCACTACATGTCTGAGGTTGATTTGCTGATCAACACATTATTCCGTGGCAGCGGGAGAAACTAATGTTGACAAAGTGACGAGTTACGATCGGATGTTTGTCCGCTGTTTAATTGTGATGGTGTGTGGGCATCCGTCCTGTGGTTAGTTATTACTCCTGTATCAGAGCTATAGAGTAAACAACTCTATAAACAACTATGTTTACTCTATAGCTCTGATTCCTGATGACGTCAGGTTGCTAGGGGCTACGGCTGATCAGCCGGAAGTACTGTCCTTACTGTACTATGTTGTAATGTCATAAGTGTTGACAATAAAGTTTGTTAAAAAAAACAACAACAACTATTATTGTCCCACACCACAATGTCCCACAATGTTAACTCCAAACAATTCATGTTTGTCCAATTCATTCATAAGACAAACAAAGCAGCTGGAAACACGTCTAAAAACACTTGAAATAGAATGTAGCCTATATTTATATTTCTACAACATCAAATCTCCCTATAATATGAACAAAATATGATCAGGTTATACTTTCTCTCTTGAAAACGGGCAAAACGCTAACCCTCACCCTAACCCGGAAAATGAATTTAAAAAACTACAAACGTTCGGAAAATGCAATACAATGAAGTGTGCGGCGCCATGTTTTTCCGCCATTTTTTTGTAGTTCTAAAATGTTTAGTTAACGTTTTCCCTATTATGTGAAAATGTGTCAAGGAACTTCGCAAGTGAATTATATGTTTTAGGGGCCGAGGAGCACATTTATTTGGTCAGATTTCATTTTTACTATTGTTAATTGGGTGAAATCTGGTTTTGACCTTACCCAGTAGCGCCCCCTGATGGTTTGGCAAAGGCCACAAAGGACATGATAGAAGAAGTCAAGAGCTTTCCAAAAATGTTTTCCCCATGTTTGTATCACATTGTGTTGCTTTTCTGTAAGCCTTTAAAAGAGCCTTAGGTTCAAGGTTCAAAGGGCATTCCTGAGGAGCAGGAACCACCCAGAATGTTCACAGTGGCAGATCTGTATTCTGCAGATCAAGACCTTTCCAACGATGTCTTCATTGTCATCCTACGACAAAGTTTCATTTTTATCTTGCTCACTGCCAAGGCACTACTGATGTGTACTTTCTCAGCCTATATAGAGCCAAGATGGATAAAATCACTAAAACATATTTTAAGGGATATATAGTGACAAAATGTGTTCAACATATCGATGGTGACCTTATCCCTAGTCATGCTTTTCAATTTGGAGCAGTTTAGACCCCATTTACCCCTTAAACTAGGCCTATCTTTCATATAAATATTTCCATATTACTTAATATGACCATTTATAGCCATTGTGTTCCCTTCCCCAGGGCTGACAGGATTGCCCTGGATGAACCAATAGTATATAATATGGTAATGCGAATGTATGTCTGTGTGCAGTTACATTTTTACACACAGTTGTTTTTAATTGACCAAGATATGAGCTTTTAAAAGCAAGTAGGTATGCAAAGGGCGTTAGAACTACAAAAAAAATTGCATTTTCCGAATGTTTGTAGTTTTTTAAATTCATTTTCCGGGTTAGGGTGAGGGTTAGCGTTTTGCCCGTTTTCAAGAGAGAAAGTATAACCTGATCATATTTTGTTCATATTATAGGGAGATTGATGTTGTGAAAATATAAATATAGGCTACATTCTATTTCAAGTGTTTTTAGACGTGTTTCCAGCTGCTTTGTTTGTCTTATGAATGAATTGGACAAACATGAATTGTTTGGAGTTAACATTGTGGGACATTGTGGTGTGGGACAATAATAGTTGTTGTTGTTTTTTTTTAACAAACTTTATTGTCAACACTTATGACATTACAACATAGTACAGTAAGGACAGTACTTCCGGCTGATCAGCCGTAGCCCCTAGCAACCTGACGTCATCAGGAATCAGAGCTATAGAGTAAACATAGTTGTTTATAGAGTTGTTTACTCTATAGCTCTGATACAGGAGTAATAACTAACCACAGGACGGATGCCCACACACCATCACAATTAAACAGCGGACAAACATCCGATCGTAACTCGTCACTTTGTCAACATTAGTTTCTCCCGCTGCCACGGAATAATGTGTTGATCAGCAAATCAACCTCAGACATGTAGTGGGCGAGGGTTTGATCCACAGACATATATACATGTATATATGTCTATGGGTTTGATCCGTCAGACGTCGAGTGACGAGTGACGTCACAAGGGAGTCCCGTGTGGAATCTGGGGCTACAGCTGTGCTAGGCGACAGCAGCGTCCATAGCAACCAAAACGTGTCAGTTTAACGTTATTCTGGCGAGATCTGAAAAATCGTCGCAACAACGAGCAAGCGAGTGATTATGTACATTCACTGAGTGGATATTATTAAAGTAAAATATATATTTCTCGCTAGAAATGTAATCAAAACGCATTTGTATGCAGAAATTAACTCAAAATATAGATTTTCTCACTAAAAATAAGAGAAATGTCCGCCATGTTTTTTGTTCTCGCAGCCGGAATCTTGAAAGTCACGTGACTTGGACGCAACACCATAGGAAAGAATAGGCAGAAAAAACGTAACAGTCATACAATTTGAGGGCCGTTATTGTAGCCCCTCTACGTTTTGCACTTTGGACCAACGTAGCCAGGATACGTTTTTGTATGAGACTGGGTTGGTTTTGAACACACACAGAAGCAGCTAATGAAAAGTAGACTCCAAATAATCCCAATAAAAGAAAAGAAAAGCAGTGGAGGATGCGGGCATCGATCCCGCTACCTCTCGCTTGCGCTTACTGTGTTCTGCCGGTTCCGCTAAAGTAAGCCCAAAGTAAGCCCAGCATTAGCCAATCACGTTTCTTCCTCCGCTAAAGTAAGCCCAGCATTAGCCAATCACGTTTCGTCTCTGGGGCTTACTTTTAACCAATCACGTTGTTTCGCGGATTTCATCCATTTCTCAATTAAGGTAAGATATGCTTTTTTAGACGTGACGTACCGCTGTCGGACACATTTCCTGCTACATCCGTTGGTGTTGACATTGCCGATGGCTTGCAAACGGTAACGTTGTTGTTCATTACCGGTGTTGTAATGTGCCGTTTCTGGGTAGTAATGTTGCTATGTTGCCAACGTTAGCATCGCTACGGTAGTTTGCGTGCAAAGCGTATGGCCTGTGTTGATAAGCTGTGTTGTTGGATAGCAGGTGCTATTGAAAAATCGCGCACTAAATAATGACAGTAATCTATGTGACCCCACCCAGGTTACAAAGGGGGCAAATGGGCAGAAAGTAAACTATATCAGCCCTAAACACCGACCATCTGAGTGTTGTTTTATAGGGTTCAGAAAGAGCGTTAGACATGCGTTCAATTCAAAGAGTATTTATTTGGAAAAGAAAACTATACTGGCGACGGACCGTTCCGTTTTCTTCCGCTTATCCGGGGTCGGGTCGCGGGGCTTCCCGAAGTCTGTGCCACCAGGCGCTCGCCACCGAGCCCCACCCCCAGGCCTGGATCCAGGGGGGGGGGGTGACCCACGTCTGGGCGAGGGACACGTAAGACCAATTATTTTGTTCAAGGGTCTTTTGAGCTACCCTTTGTCTGGCCCCTCCCCCCGGACCTGTTTGCCATGGGTGACCCTACCAGGGCATAAAAGCCCCCGATAACTGAGCTCCTGGGGGTCATTGGGACACGCAAACCCCTTCGCCACGGTAAGGTAGTAGCTCAGGGAGGGGTGGCAACGGACCTGAAAAGGAAAACAGATGTCAGATTAGTCCAAGTTATTTTATTTCACAATACTAAATTACTTAACTACTAAGATATAAATAGCAAAGGGCTTAACAACATGAAATTCAATAGACTCTAGAGGATAGAATGGCTACAACAATAGGCAGGACAGGGTACTCACCGCAGGGAGATTCTATCACAGACCCCAATAGAAACCACCACGTGTGCACACCAACCACTGCAACTTACACTGCAAGGACAAACAACCTACAATCCAGTTACAGTTTTTTTCAATTGCTTAAGCATGATTTTCAAAACAGGGCCCGTGTTTTCAAAACACTACACACAATTAGCACAACCACACACCCAATTAGCAAAACACTACAGATCCTTTGCAAAATTAAACACTCTTGTAAAAACTATACACTTCTTTTTAGAAACCACACTTTCTTACCATATGAAACACACACGTTTCACATTACTATACTCTGTTTGCACGAGTTACACTCAAATATAAAATTCACCAAACAAAATTCACCAAACACTACACAAGACCAATGTTGCAGACTGAAGAAACTCATTTATTTCTCAACACGCCCAAAATGTTGACATGGAGATTCATAATACTGTAACAAAACGTCACTTTACGTATTGTAAGTTACTGTAAAAAAAAAAAAAATTAAAAAAAAACAACTGACGTTGTCTATTCTCCTAGCTGGATCTGGGCCCAGTTTCCCGAAAGCGTCGTTAGCCTAAGTGGTTCGTTAAGTTCGTCGTACGACCATCAGACAGTTTTCACACCGTTTCCCGAACGCATCGTTGCGTAACGACCGTCGTTAAGACGCTCGTAGCTAACGAGGGCTCCAGGGGTACTCGTAGCGCTACGAGCGTCTTACAGTTTTTTCCAATTGCTAAAACACAATTTTGCAAACTAGTGTGGCTTTACCAAAATACTTAACACAATTCACAAAACCACACACCCAAACTGCAAAACACCTCATATAGCCTGCAAAATGAAGCACTGCAACCAAAACTACATATTGCATTGTCAAAATCACACTTTTGCACCAAGTGGCACACACGGCATGCATATTACCAGACTTTTGTCTAACCAACTACACACTGTTGGGCATAATGTAAAGCACTCTTATCTTTAGTATGCTTGCCATAATACTAAAATAGTTCAACTTGTAGAAAATTCTTCAGATTGTTCATATGCACAGAAATATTTCCAGATACACACATGCTGTTGAAACATTTTATTTTCCCCCAAACAGGACAGTGCAACATATGTACAGCAGATATATTTACATATATTGGAATGAACAAAAATATGCTAAAAAAACAAACAAACAGTAAACCGAAAAAGAAAATTGCAGAAAAAAACATATAGGCAACAAAAATAATTAGGCAGCGTCTTGCCGCACGGCTGGGTCTGGCCACAATGCCTCGTCCACATCACAGGCAATATTTTCCCTTGCCAGACATCGAGGGAAGAAGCGCCTTGAGTGCCTTATCCATCCCTGAATCGCACCCACAGCAATTTCATCGCATGCCTCTTCCATACCCTGCATTAAAGGAATGCGCACATGGGGCTGCCGGTCGTAAACCTTCCACCGCCATGCCGAAAAGAACTCTTCTATTGGGTTTAGAAATGGTGAGTATGGTGGGAGGTATTGCACAAGAAATGGTGGGTGGTCAGCAAACCAATTTTGGACTGGGGCTGCGCGATGGAAGCTCACGTTGTCCCATACAACAACGTACCGGTTTCTCTGGTGGTCTGCATCATTTATACGGCTCTGTGGCCAATTATGTTTCTTCCCCTTCTTCTAGTCTTTGCCAGGTTGAATCCTGCCTCGTCTATGAAGATGTACTCATGTGGGATTGCATGAGCATCCATTTCCAGTACTCCCTGAAAACAAAGAACAAAAAGTCAATATGGTGTTATCCAGTACACTGGAAAACATGTTGTGTGTAATGTACTGTAGTCCATATTGTACTTACATCCACATATGCACGTCTGAGGTCTTTGTTCCTTTGAGAGTTTCTCTCAAAAGGCACCTTGTAAAGTTGTTTTAGTCGGATGTGGTTTTGTTTGAGAATGCGCGCCAATGTGGACGGACCAACTTGTTGAATGTTATTGAATGTGGTGTTGTTTTGGATGATGTGGCTTTGGATCTCACGTAATCTTATTTCGTTATTTGCCAAAACCAAGTTCACGATGGCAGTTTCCTGTTCCCCAGTGAACAGTCGGCCCCTTCCTCCACCATGGTTGAGTCTCTCAGTCCTTTAGAAAAGTAAAAAAAAAAAAATATATATATATATACATATATATATGTATATATACATATAGGGCTTGGACAATGCAGGCTGAAGATATTTCCCCCACAGTAGAGTAAATTGTACAGGAAACTTGTACAGTTAGTGTATGACATCAGCCATTCATGAAGTAAATAGGTGTCACCCAACTGATACACTATGACATGGGGTGTACTACATAGTGTGAAAGAAATTCTGGTTACATACCTGTGCTCCAGTCTAAATGTCCGGATGACAGAGGCGACAGTAAACCGGCTCAAGTTGGGCTGTACTCGCTGTCCAGCTTCATGCATTGTCAGCCCATGGTTGATTACATGATCTACTAAGGTTGCCCTGATTTCGTTGGAAAGTTGGTTTCTCCTTTGGCCATGAACTCCTCTACCAGCTCTACCCCTACCTCTCACTCTTCCTCCCCCTCTCATTCTCGCCCTACCTCGTCCTCTTCCTCTTCCTCGTTCTGCATTGTTGTCTTCCATTGTTGTTGTAAAAAAGGTGCTCGTCTGTGGTCTTTTTATAGTGCTTACTTCCTGATTGAAGTGTTAACAATTAAGCATTCAGGTGTTTGGCCAGGTGGCACATATATTTGCAATTTAACTCATGTGTTGTATTCTGAATGGCAGTGTTTTGAAATGGCATTCATGTGTCTTTATGTCAGATTGCTGTGTCTTATGCAGAGAACCGTGCTCAGTGCATTCTAAAAAGAGCCATTTTGAATTGCAAAATGTGTGTAAAGCAGAAAATGTGTTTAGAGTTTTGGAGACTTGAGAAGAGGTTTTGCTCTTTGTGTGTCAGTTAAAATAATTGTGCTATGCATGTCATTTTAGTGTGTTAGCAATCGGAAAAAACTGTAACACATCCAATACCACTGAGTGTCCAGCTGGTGACGCTAAAGTTACCATAGGCTATATAGCTTAGTCTATGTTAT
This sequence comes from Merluccius polli, assembly GCA_030340625.1. Lineage (NCBI taxonomy): Eukaryota > Metazoa > Chordata > Actinopteri > Gadiformes > Merlucciidae > Merluccius > Merluccius polli. The sequence continues at coordinate 97,899 of JAOPHQ010001423.1, read as the reverse complement.
ACCATGGACCGGGTGAATACTCGATTCTGATTGGTTGAAGATTATAGAGCGGCGCTCTATAATCTCATCTTTGATGTACACCTAGGAAAGACGTTGACGCTATGAAGACGCTATGGCCACGTTGCTTGGCAACGCCTGCATACGGAAGATATTAAATAGTCCGCTCGACTTATAAAAATAAAAAAAACCTCACGATTTTAACTCTAAAACACATTAAAGTATTATTAATTGATTAAATATTAACAGAAATGAATGGACGACGCGGAGGCGTGAACCGCGGAGGACGGTTCTGTTAATGGACACCTCGTCGGGCATTATCCCGCTTATACCATGGTCACTTACGAAAGAAAGAAATATTTAATCAATGAATAATACTAATAATACTAATGTGTTTTAGAGTTAAAAGCGTGAGTTTTTTTATTTTATTTTTACAAGTCGAGCGGACTATTTAATATCTCCCGTATGCAGGCGTTGCCAAGCAACGTGGCCATAGCGTCTTCATAGCGTCAACGTCTTTCGTAGGTGTACTTTTCAACCTACACCCTCCAGCCAATCAGAATCGAGTATTCACCCAGGCCACGGTATAATATGTATTTCAGCACCGTGTCAGTGGACAGGTACAAGGCTACGATCGGTCGTTAGATCTGTGCACGCGCGTTCATGTTAAGAGGAGTTTCGGGAAACGCACGGAAAAAAATAACGATCGTTCGAAAGATGATTCGTAAGATGGCTCGTAAGATGGATCGTACATCGTTATCGGGAAACTGGGCCCAGGCCAGAGAATTTCATCAACATCGCAGGCAATGTTGTCATTAGCAAGACACCTTGGAAAGAAACGTCTTGAATGACGAATCCATCCTTGCATTGCTGGTACCTCCATCTGGTCACAGGCTTCCTCCATGGCTTGGATGAGGGGTACCTCAGCCTGGAGACGGAGATCATATACCTTCCACCGCCATGCCGAGAAAAACTCTTCTATAGGGTTGAGGAATGGAGAGTATGGTGGAAGATATAGGACGGTGAAATGTGGATGTTGTGAAACCAGTTCTGAACCAGAGCAGAGCGGTGGAAAGACACATTGTCCCAGACAACAATGTATTGCATGTGATCGATTTGATTTGCTGCTGTTATGTTGTGCAATTGGTCCAAGAATGTAAGTATGAGTGCTGTGTTGTAAGGGCCTATATGGGCATGGCGGTGGAGGACCCCATTCTGTGTAATGGCTGCACAGAGTGTTATATTACCCCCACGTTGCCCTGGGACATTGACTATAGCCCTGTGGCCAATGATATTTCTTCCCCTCCTTCGTGTTCTCGTCAGGTTGAACCCAGCCTCATCTACGTAAATGAACTCATGCTGGATCTCCTCTCCATCCATTTGTAAAACTCTCTGAAAAACAGTGTCAGTGGCAAAATTGTGTAGTTCAGTGTAGATCTAGTATACATATTACAGTACAGTAAAAGATTATGAGACAGTATGCAAGATCACACTGCTACAGTAAAGTGAATACATACCTCTGCATAATCATGCCGCAGTTGTTTCACCCTTTCGGAATTGCGCTCTAAAGGCACTCGATAAAGTTGCTTCATTTGAATGTTTTTTTTTTAGGATGCGTGCCAGTGTTGATGTTGAGACCTGATGGATATCGTTGAAAATGGCGTGGTTATTGACAATGTTAGCTTGGAGCTGATTGAGTGTTATAGCATTGTTGGCCAAAACCATGTTTACTATCTCCCTCTCTTGCTGTTCTGTGAACATAGGAGGCCTTCCCCCTTGTCGTTCTATGTAGAAAAAAAACAGTATACAATAGTATAGTAAAAGGTAACAGAAGTGCTGATAGTGCATAGAATACAGTACTGTAAGCAGTTACTGAAACCGTGCAGATGTTTTTGATATGATATTTTTACAATACCTATTTTCCAGTCGAAATGTTCTTATCACACTTGCCACTGTATATCGGTTTAGATTTGGTTGTACTCGCAGTCCAGCCTCCCTCAGCGTCAGGCCGTGGTTGACAACGTGGTCAACCAGTGTTGCGCGGATCTCATTTGTCAGATTCGGTCCTCTTTGAGCAACTTCTTGTCTTCCTCTTCCTCTACCTCTACCTCTACCTCCAGCATGGCCTCCTCCTCTGTTGATTCCTCTTCCTCCCCGTCCTCCTCCTCCTTGTTCTCCTCGTCTTTGTCTTTCTCTGACTCTTTCCATTGCTGGGACAAAGGCCAATGAACTCAACTGCTGCTTTTGATAGTGAAGACACACCTGATTGGTGTGTCTACAATTAAGCAAACAAGTGTTTGCACACCTGATGACTGTGTTGAACCAATTGGTTGGATGGTGTGCTAATTTGACAGTGAGTGCTTTGGTATTGCAAGGAAGTGACTTCATGATAGATTTGTGTGTAATGTACGTTTAGTGTGTTTAGTGTTTTGCAAATCACTGTGTGTAGAGTTTTGCAACAAGTGTGAGGTTGACAATGTGCTTATAGTTGTGCAAATATGGGCTGATGCTTTGCTTCTTGAGTGTAAGGTTTTGCTAATAGTGTACTACTTTTAATTTTAGTGTGTAAGCAATCCAAAAAAACTGTAAGTGACCATTACCCTTCACACCTATCACACTGCATGCAAGGAGGGGTCATCCCTGTGCCTATTCTGCCTAGTTAACTAACACATACAGTACCTCTTCTGCTCAATCTGGATCACTCCAGGACAGTCACACCACAACTAAATATACAAAAGGCCTCATTAGTTTTCCCATAAGGCAATATAACACATATTTCTCCTTCAATCTCCCTTACCCGCAGACCTGCATCTCTGCCACACAACCAGGCCTCAAACAATGAGGCACTAATTGCCCACACCTGTCCTTATAAAGGCGGGGCGCTACCTCTGGCCCCGCATGACAGGGCGGTGCTTTGAATGTAGATGCCAGCCCTCGCATATATAATCGTTTGGCATGTCTATGTGTATAGGTTTCATTTAATAGGCATACAGTCGGTTTTAGTCACATTCGTTTAGATGACCTCAGATGTTTTGCTTCTGCCATTTGAAACATTGTGCCCTATGTTTTTTTTTTATATAGCCTAGGCTTACAATCTATTTGTTTTATCCTGTCTAGCCTAGGCTTACAATAAATGATGTGATAGATTTGTTTTATCTGTACGAATGGTAATAATAATACATTTTATTTGTAAAGCAGTTTTCATAAAATAATCTCAAAGTGCTACAGAAACCAAAAAAAAAAGAAACAAAATAACAAAAACACTAAGGGCAAGAACACATTAAAAATCAGAAACAGAATGAAAAGACATGTGATAAAATACATCGATAAAAACAGCTAAAAGCAGTTGAAGTGCCAAGTGAAATTAGAAAAAAGGGCAATTTAAGAACACCTGCCTGAACAAAAAAGTTATAAGCCCTTTTTTAAAGGTGTCCACAGACTGGGGTTTCCGCAGATGTTCAGGGAGGGAGTTCCAGATGTGAGGGGCAAGCGGAGCAGAAAGCTCGGTCTCCCATGGTGCGGAGTCTTGTGCGGGGCTGATGGAGGAGGTTTGTGCTTTGGGACCGGAGGTTACGGGTAGATGATTGAGGGGTAAGGAGGTCTTTGAGGTATTGCGGGGCGTTGCTATAGATGCAAAGGTGGGTGATGAGGGCGATCTTGTATTGAATTCTTGAGGTTATGGGGAACCAGTGGAGGTTCTGAAGAATGGGGGGTGGTCGTATTTGCGGGTTTTCATCAGAGTTCGGGCAGTTCTGAATGAATTGGAGTTTCTGAAGGTGTTTATTGGGTATACCGATGGGGGTATACCGATTGGGTATACCGATGAGCAGGCTGTTACAGTAGTCAAGCCTGGAGGAGATTAAGGCGTGGATGAGTTTTTCTGCGTCAGAGAAAGTGAGGAAGGGGCGGAGTTTTGAAATGTTCTTGATATGGAAGAAGCAGGTTTTGTACAGATGTTTGATGTGGTTTGTAAAGGTCAGTTGTGGGTCCAGATTCACACCGAGGTTGGTGACTGTGGTTGAGAGGGGGATGTCTTGACCGGAGAAGGAGATGGTGGTTATGGGTGATGACTGGACCTGATGAGGGGTGCCAATTTGTATGGCTTCAGTTTTAGAGCCGTTTCGCTGGAGGAAGTTGTGACTCATCCACGCCCTAATCTCCTCCAGGCAGTTGGAGAGGGCTAGAGATGATGGTGAGGAGGGAGCAGATGATGAAGAGGCCGGGGTAGATTATAGGTTGGGGTCGGTTCGAAGGTATAACTGAGTGTCATCAGCATAGCAGTGAAAAGAGATGCCGTGTCAGCTGATGACATGACCCAGTGGCAGCATGTATAGGATGAAGAGCAGGGGTCCTAGGATAGATCCTTGGGGGACACCACAGGTGACGGGGGATGTTTGGGACCTGGCAGATCCCAGGCTGACGTACTCTGTCCTGTCAGCGAGGTATGAGGTGAACCAGTCCAGTGTGGAGTGACGGAGACCAATGTTGGTGTGGAGGCGGCTTAGGAGGATATGGTGGTCGACAGTGTCAAAAGCCGCTGAAAGGTCGAGGAGGATGAGCAGGGAGGGGGAACCAGAATCGACAGAGATGAGAAGGTCATTGGTTACCCTCAACAGTGCTGTCTTCTCTCACTATACAGCATTATGTCTATTGCTTTACATATTATTCTACATCACTGCCACACCTGGTCAGCCAGCAACAGTCAAGTGTATGGCAGCAGTTCTCACATGAATAGTGTTTGTAAGCACATGTCTTAATAACTAGGGATGTCCGATATTGGCTTTTTTACCAATAACCGATAACCGATATTGTTCAACTCTTAATTTCCAATACCGATATCAACCGATACCGATATATGCGGCCATGTGAAACCTCCGCTTTACACTCATTGCAATAGGCTTTATGCCGAGCGGAAGTGTGGATTAATAAATAAAAACAAAACAGCGGTAAAAGCTAGCGTGTGTGTCCGGGAGAGGGCTGCTCTCCTCGGGACACATTACTCTGAAGCAGGGCCGACGGACTGCGGGGGAAAGTGCGACAGTCTTGGGGGGGCCCAAGGCAGAGAGGGGGCCCCGCGCAGCACCCCCCCCCCCCCCCCCCCCGCTCAACAATCGCGCGGGGCCCAACAATATTCTCTGTCCCGGGGCCCTCATCGGGGTGCTACGTCCCTGCTCTGAAGCCCAGGTGACGGTCTGGAAGTGCGGATTAAAAAAACAAACAAACAAAAAAAAAACAGTGGTAAAAGCTAGCATGTGTGTCCGGGAGAGGGCTACTCTCCTCGGACACATTACTCTGAAGCCCCGGTGACGGTCTGGAAGTGCGGATTAATAAATAAAATAATGTGAGCGCGGTACAGCGGACCTGAACCGGTTGTGATGAGACTGTTTCGCAGAATGCGTTAGTATGTTGCGCTGACCCCTATTTTACTATTCAACGTAGAAACTTTGAAATAATTCCAAACCACCGACATAACTACAGCTACAACTAGCGTCCCGCTACACGGCCGCACATGCCCAGGCTCGTTATTGAGACGCCGCGGCGCGTGTATGATGTCATCAAACCACGTCCTCACTTGAAACATAATGTCTGAAATTATTTCAAAATCGATTTCGGTATCGGTTAAAAAACCGATACCGATATTTTCCGATATTGATTTTTTATGCCAATATCGGCCGATAATATCGGACATCCCTATTAATAACTTAATGATTATTTTATAACTTACTGCCGCTTTCAGCCACGTAATTTCACTCGTCTTTGACCACAACAGTAGACAGCACTTACGTAAAACCACGGTTTATTAGCGAAAAAATATAGGCCTACACCACACAATAAAATGGAACATATAAAAGGAAGAAGCCAAAATAGAACGCTACGGAATGATAGCGCTGCGGCGCGGTGCGCCGCTCCTGGGACGCTGCTGAGATGTTCTGCAGCGGCCCGGTGGAAATGCTTTCATTGAGCAGCGGTGACCGCGGCGCACGGCCCCGGTGGAAATGAGCAGGCGCATTAAAATGTGCCTTCGAACTCATCCGTGTTTCTGTTTCCGCTTTGTCGCGCGCCGCTGAAAAAAAAGAGAGGTGCGCGACACGGCGCGACCGGGCTAAAATCCTGTCGCGCCGGCGAGATCTACGTCATTTTGACGTCACATTGTCGCACGACCGCTTGGGAACGGCGAGTATACTGCGGCCTTAATTTGCGCGGCGGCACATTAATCATTTTTCTTCGATTACAGTGTTTTCATGATCGTGAGAAGCCAAAATCGAATCAATGATCAAATCGTGATCAAATTTCGATTAATCATCCAGCCCTACTGCATGGTAGATAATCACTGTAGTAGAGGTTGCCTCCCTTAAAAAAGTGCACAGACAAATAATGATTTAGGCCTTTGCCCTGAGGCAACCTCTGTTATACTTGAATATATAGTTGAATGTACACAGGTATTTTTTTTAATGATGACTAAAGGTCGTTTTTCTTATTTTCTTTCAGAAAATGTATGCATACCCAGTCTTTCGACGCCAATCGGCAAAGTCGACCAGGCTTTTCATGGCGCCGTCAGAGCAGGCAAAGGGCGTGGGAAATGTGCCTGGAAGGGCTAAACCCAAAGAGGAGGTGATGACAGAGGCCCGCAATTTCATCGCCTACAACGGTGGGGACCCCAATTATCATTTTTTGACACTGGCGCACTCCCAGCTTCAGTTTGGCATGTACCAGGGCCAGAGATTCAGGTGGTTGATGGAGAACAGCCTTGGCTGTGCTCTGCATTTATTGTAGAGTATTTCCAAGGAAAGTGCACAGGGAAACCCTCTGTCTGAGAACAAACAGCTGCTCCTGCAGTATGCGTCTCAGATCAGAGAGGTGAAAGAGGAACTGGAAAAGTTCCAGAAGAAGATGAGGATGCAGGCTAAAGCACGTGAAACTGGAGACCAGGGCTGGTTGATGGTGGAGTTTGGTGAGTTTCAGGGCCAATCCATGAAGGAGGTTTATGAGGACAAAACCTTGAAGGCCCAGAACCTCATTGACTACCTGGTTCGAGCAGATGCCCGGCCCAACACCACCATGGCCATTTTCAAGGCTTATGTCTTGAAAAGATGTGCGTCTGCCTCCAGCACCTCTGCTCCGCCACCTGCAGCCTCCAGCGCCTCTGCTCTGCCACCTGCAGCCTCCAGCATGTCTGCACTTCCACCTGCAGCCTCCACATCATCTGCACCTCCACCAGCAGCCTCCACTTCCTCTGAAGCCTCCACATCATCTGCTCCGCCACCTGCAGCTTCTAGAACTGGTGCATGGAAGAAATCCACCATGAAAGCGCTGCTGGCGCGTGGCAAAAATGCATCTCCCTCACAGCTGGCAAGAAAGCTGATGTCACCAGTTAAATCCTGTGAGTAGGAGTGTGAATTTTGAATTTTCCCTACAGCAGTTCCACATGTATAGCTTTACCATTTTACCTGACAACACAGACTTGTCCACTTTTTACCAGCTCTAGCTCCGAATCCGCCTGCAAACCCCAGGACCGAGGGTTCGGCCAAACGGCAGCTTTTCCTTGCTTCGGAGGGTGATGATGATGGGCTGATATCTGCTGTATCCCAATGTGAAGCACAGCTAAATACAGGTGTGGCATGTGACGCAAATGCAAATATTGTGAAAATGTTTAGTGTTATTTAATCGAAAATGTCTACATTTAAGATATGTATCTAATATTGTTTTGCTGCCTGTTTGCTTGATTTCTCCTTTATTAGCTCTTGCAACGACTGTGCTTGTAGAGGCCTGTGCTGATCCCCCTCCAGCAGCGATACCAGATCTTGATGATCATCAGCCACCAGCTGAGCTTCCCAGTCCCTGGAAGGATCAGTGTGGAGGGTTTATGTGGAGTGTGTGTTGTTGATGGCTGGTTTACAGCCTCACCTGGCCTGAGTCGGACTAATTGGACTCTGGCTGGGTGGGGCTGCACACCTGTGGTGCATGAGCAATCATGGCACCCAGGATAAACCAGCCATCAACACACACACTCGAGGAGGAGCACCGTCATGACATGTTGTACCATCAGCTCGGCGAATAACATCTGGCCTGAAACTCCAATAAACACCTTTGAACAACATCTACCCGTGTCCTGTGTCGGAGGGCCCCGAAAGAAAGCCACTTAGGTGGCGTGTGGTGAGGGCAACCCTGCCACACTGGCGCCCAACGTGGGGCTCCTCCGACCAGGACGGGACACGGAAGGGCTGTCCAAGCTGCACTGGAGCCACCAGCCGCGGCGAAGACAGCCACCCCAGCACCAGCTCCCCCTGAACGGCAGCGACGGCCAGCGGAGGAGCGGGGAGGCAGCGCAGCGACCGCCACCGGCAACCGTCTGCAGCTAGCCTCCCCTGGATCCAGCCTGGAGCAGCCCAGGCCAGCCGCCCCTCTGCCAGGGGACCAGGAGCCCAAGGCCCCATGCTCCAGGAGGAGATGGGAGGGATCATGCCTCGTCGCCCTGGTGGAGGGGGGGTGACTTAAGACTGTTCCAGGCCCTCCGAGAGCTACCTCCGCGGCCCAGCTGTCGGGCCTCCTCCAGAACCCATCCAGCCAGCCCCCGCAGCCAGCTACCCCAGAGACACCTCCGCCAGCTGGAGCAGCAGCCCCAGGCCTCCGGTCTCCGGGACGGAGGGGGAGGGTGGGGTTGGCGTGTGACCCTGGGGAGGTGTGGAGGTAGTGGGGTTTGGGGGGTTGTGTTTATTTTTTTGTTTAGGTATGGCAACCCTGAAAAGAGTCCAGGTTTTGTGTAGGTATGGTAACCCTGTTCAGAGTCCGGTATGTGTTTTGTTTTTTTGTTTGCTTGGATGGGGGATGGGGGGGGGGGGGGGAGTAGGCGAGGCTGGGGATTCTCCCCAGCCTCAATCTGGTGTTGGGGATATGTGGAGGGTTTATGTGGAGTGTGTGTTGTTGATGGCTGGTTTACAGCCTCACCTGGCCTGAGTCGGACTAATTGGACTCTGGCTGGGTGGGGCTGCACACCTGTGGTGCATGAGCAATCATGGCACCCAGGATAAACCAGCCATCAACACACACACTCGAGGAGGAGCACCGTCATGACATGTTGTACCATCAGCTCGGCGAATAACATCTGGCCTGAAACTCCAATAAACACCTTTGAACAACATCTACCCGTGTCCTGTGTCGGAGGGCCCCGAAAGAAAGCCACTTAGGTGGCGTGTGGTGAGGGCAACCCTGCCACAATCAGCTTCTACATTTCCAGCAGGATTGGATTCGGCGGGCATTATTCCAAGCCAACCCACAAACCGGCAAGCGAGAGCTAGTATCCCATGTGAAACTTTGGTGGTATCCTCCTCACCTGACCACTTCTTCGGCCGGCTGCTGTTCTTGTGGATACCCCATAAGATGTTCAAGTTTCCTCTCGTCTGCGTTTGTCCAGCCTGTGGCAAGCGCAAGCTAACAGCAGCAGGACTCTACCAGACAGTTCGCCAGGTGTTGGACATCGACAGGTGGTATGACCTTGCCACTGAGTACCAGGGGCCGGTTGCACCAACTGGTCTTAGCTACGCCTGGTCCTAACTGCTAAGTTGGTCTTTGTTAAGACCTGTCTTTGGAATTCAAAGTAAGTCAGTTGCACCAGCAGAACTTACGCCTGGTCTTAACTACACCCGGTCTTAGCGATGCGCGTCCATGTGAGAATTCTGATTTAGAATTAAGAACAAACGTTGCTAGGATACACTAAACGGTTTCTGTCATTATCTGTCAATCAACGGTTTGATCTAGAAATATACGATGTCGACCCCAAAGACAAGAAAGACTAATTTCTCCGACATGGAGATTAGACGATTAATTGAATTATATAGCCAGCACAAAGATGTGCTCACTGCCAAGCAGTCTAATTCGGTAACAAACAAAAGAAAACTTTTAATTTGGGGGGAGATAACGGAGGCGGTCAATGACTGCACTGACTGCCTCCGTTCCGCGAAAGACATAAAAAAAAATGGAAAGACCTGCTCAGCAAAGCCAGAAAAGACGCATCGGACAAAAAAAGAAAACCGACAGGTGGGGGCCCTCCTCCGAAACCGTCAGTATATAGCGATATAATAATTGACATCTTTGGCGAAGATAGCCCAGCCTTTACTGGTTTGGATGGTGTGGAGAGCGGCGACATCCTTGGCTGTGAAGGCGGAGAGGGGGAGTTGTCTGTTAGCTGTGCTAACGAGAGTGTGGAGGAGTGTGAAGGTGTGTAAGCCAAGAACACAAAAAACAATACCTTTTCATTTAAGTAAACATTTTCCAAAAGGTTACTGTCTAATCGACCCTTTACTTTTGACTCAATAGATGCTGCGCGTACGTCTACTAGTCTTGCTCCTTGTTCCGCAAGCAATCCGCCACCAGCAAAACGAAGAGCTGACCTAGGCCTACACCATATCCTCCTGGAGAAAGAAATCATTCGAGTGGAGGCTGAAACCAAGAAGCTGCACACAGAGCAGGAAAAATTGGAGCTGGAAAAACAAAAGCTTCGGCTGGAAATTCAGTTGCTCCAGCAGCAAATAACTAGGCCAAGCGATTCGCATTTTTTTGAGGAGGAGGAGCGATCATTTGTAATTCTGTAGCCCTGGCTATAATTGACCAAGTTAAGAGTAGGCTAATAAAATCACAATTAGTCAAATGAAATCAGTTTTAAATTGTTTATTTATTCATTATGTTTCTACGCACGCACGCACACACGCACACACACACACACACACACTTATAAATTATTAATGATGTGAGCTCGGACAAGTAATCCGCTCGATATATATATGATGACGTGGAGCTAATCAAGAGATTTCGGTTCACAAGAGAGACCTCTTTTCCCTAATTGAGGAACTTTCGCCAGATCTGCAATTCGTCTCCGATCGCAACGCAGCATTAACACCAACGTTACAAGTTTTAATAACCCTGCGCTTTTACACTCACACACACACACGCACACACCTATAAATTATTAATGATGTGAGCTCGGACAAGTCGTCCAGAGACATCATCATGAGCCACAGGGACAGGACCATCTTCCTCTGGCATCGGCAGGTCATCTTGCCTTGGTAGGGGGATCCTTTTTCTGATGCAGATGTTGTGGAGTACAGTGCATGCTGCAATCACCGTGCACACTCTTTCTGGGTGCATCCGCATCTCCCCATGTAGACAGTGGAACCTAGAACCAGTTCACCGTTGATTAGGCTTACTAACAACATTTCTCGCATAATGACGTTTAGATTTCTTGGTTGAGTTTAATAGGCCTATTATTAAGATAGACATATGTCAGAGTCAACATCATGGATAACAGATAGGCTAATGTCAGTGTCCTATAGGTGTATAGGCTTACCTGCGCTTGAGCACTCCGATGCATCGCTCGACGGTAGACCTAGTGGCGGCGTGGATGGTGTTGTACCGCCGTTCTTGCTGGGTCCTGGGAGCGACGACAGGTGTCATTAGCCAGCGCTTCAAGGGGTAGCCACTGTCGCCGAGAAGGATGCCACTTACTCCTCCAGCCTCGAAGGTGTTGCTCAGCTGGCTTTCCCGGAGTATCCTGGCATCGTGGGTTGACCCAGGCCACCTTGCCACCAAGTTGAAAATGGTGTAACTGGCATCACAAGCTATTTTGACGTCCTGTTGACATATAGATACTCGTGCTCGGATGGTGCCTGGATGTGGACATGGGTCCCGTCAATGCAACCCACGATGCCGGGTATGCCAGAGGCCTGGCGAAATTGCTGTTTCATAACGGCAGACTCTGCTTCCGTAGGGAGGTGGGCATACCGCGGAAGACGGCGGCTCAGTGCCAAGGAGACCCTGCGGATTACCCGACAAGCAGTTGATTTGTGGACTCCAACCATGTCCCCTACGGTGTTTTGAAAGGCACCGTTTGCGTAAAAGCGCAGGGTTATTAAAACTTGTAACGTTGGTGTTAATGCTGCGTTGCGATCGGAGACAGATCTGGCGAAAGTTCCTCAATTAGGGAAAAGAGGTCTCTTGTGAACCGAAATCTCTCGATTAGCTCCACGTCATCATATATATTGAGCGGATTACTTCTGTCCCTAATTATTCTTTCTCGCCTGAAAGCTCTCTCGTTGTACATCATATGTATCAGACAAGCCATTTTTTTTTACAGTTGGGCTGCGGTTCTCGTAACTATAGAAACTGGGCTATATCTTAATATTTACGCCTACCCCCGACTAGGCTTAAAATTTACGCCCGGTCTTAGCGAGTAGAAGGCTTAAGCCCCGATGGTGCAACGGGCGTAACAATCTAATTGGACTTAGAACGTTGAGTTAAGACCGGCGTAGCTTAAGACCGGGCGTAAGCCCTGTTGGTGCAACCGGCCCCTGGAGTGCAAAGGCTGCTCTAAGAAGTATCCTGGTTGGTCCGAGGACATCTTAGGACAGCTGGACATGGGCCATCGCAACCAGTTTCCAGCTTTGCTGGCATACAGGTAATTCATAACAATGAATGTCAATTATCAGGTTATTTGTATTGTTTGTGTTGCTGTCTACATTACACTCTTCTTTCCTTAGATACTCATGTGACATCCGGGTGCTGCGGATGATGAGGGAGAGGACCATGGGCAACAGCGTGACACAGCTGTACAAGAAGCTGCAGGAGCAACACAGCGAGGCATGGCTGCAGCGTGTCCTGCAATACTTGACGGCTTGTGAGCCTTTCACAAGGCTTTCTCTCGTGCGCCCCCCTGCCTTCGCTAAGCCTCCCAACTCCCTGACCTTCCCAAGCCTAAGTGGCTGTTGGCCGTGTATGCCAGGGATGTTATTGGCAGACTTCATTTGGTGAAGGCCAAAATTACTTCCATCTTTGGCTCTGTGCTCAAGATGCAGTGTTTCCCCTAGAAATTTTTCCAGCAGTGGTGCTGTTACTTAACGGAGGCAAGCCGCACGCGGCGGCGCGCAGGGGTCTGGGGGCATTCACCTCCGGAAGATTTTTTTTTTTAATAACCCCTTAAACCATAACTTCTGGCAAGTTTTGTGGATAGAAATGGACATTTTGAGACAAATATGATATACCATCAACAGATTTAATATTGGAGCACGTACCTTGAACTGGTCAGAAACAGAAATCTTGATTTTATAATTTTAGACAGGATTACTCATGTTTTTCTTTTGTGTTAATTTTAAGCTTTTATTTACATTATTGGTAGAAATTGATTGGGGCAAAAAATATTGAAAATGTTGTCTTAAAGGGGAAATGAACCCAAAAACAACACTATGCTCCAACACTATATTTCATCACATGAATAAAGTTGGTTGTGCTGCCATCAAATGTACTAACTCCATATAAAAAAGAAAAGAATTTAACGGCTACAGTAACGGTGATTTGACGCGTCATCAAATCACCGGAAGAAAAATGCAGGACTACAAGTTATGAACGTTCTGAATGTGAATCTTCAGGAGAGCAGCCCTCTCGGACACACACACATACAGGGGTTGAAATAAGGCTGTTTTACTCGCCAAATGCGAGTAATTTTTGTATTCGTCGAGTAATTTATGAAGACCACTCGCCACTCTGGCGAGTAATCTAAGAATTCGCCGCGATTGCCGCGGACCCGCCAGCAACGGACCCACTAGCCGCGGACCCGACCGCGCAGCACCCACCGCCGTCTACAATCGCTGTTACCGCTGTTTTATTATCATCCGCACTCCCACACCGTCACCGGGGCTTCATAGTAATGTGTCCGAATAGAGCAGCCCTCTCGGACACACACATGCTGTTACCGCTGTAACATGCTGTTAACAGCGATTGTAGACGGCGGTGGGTGCTGCGCGGTCGGGTCCGCGGCTAGTGGGTCCGTTGCTGGCGGGTCCGCGGCAATCGCGGCGAATTCTTAGATTACTCGCCAGAATGGCGAGTGGTCTTCATAAATTACTCGACAAATACAAAAATTACTCGCATTTGGCGAGTAAAACAGCCTTATTTCAACCCCTGTGTGTGTGTGTGTGTGTGTGTGTGTGTGTCCGAGAGGGCTGCTCTCCTGAAGATTCACATTCAGAACGTTCATAACTTGTAGTCCTGAATTTTTCTTCAGGTGATTTGATGACGCGTCAAATCACCGTTACTGTAGCCGTTAAATTCTTTTCTTTTTTATATGGAGTTAGTACATTTGATGGCAGCACAATCAACTTTATTCATGTGATGAAATATAGTGTTGGAGCATAGTGTTGTTTTTGGGTTAATTTCCCCTTTAACGCTTGGCAATTTCAAGATGACGTTGTAGTTGTGCTAAATACCGATCATGTGAAGATTTTTGCAGTGGCGCTGATTTTCCAGCAGTGGCGCTGCGCCACTGCTGAATACATAGTAGGGGAAACACTGAGATGGAATCTACCAAAAAAGTCACCAAGAAACTGGCTGGTGTTGCTGCAGGTACAGCTGCTTGGTGCACAAATGTGGGGAACGAGCACGGTCAAGTTCTTGTCTCCGTTATGACAGCCGGCGAGGGACAAGCACTTGACGCCATGGCAGCTGGCCTTAATTAAGCGGTACAGGGAGAATTATGTACGTGGACAGAGACTTCTGCAGTCAGCATGGCCCTTGTCGGGTGAAGACCATGTTTGCTGAGTGGGACGGGCTTCAAGTGCGCCTTGATATATGGCATTTCATGCGCCGGTTTGCTGCAGGTGTCACAACGGAAGCTATGGCATTTTAATGGCACGCCTGTCCACATGCATTTTTGAGTGGGATCCGGAGGATGTTGCTGCTCTTCGCCATGACAAGGAGGGTGAGCTGACAGCACGGAGGATTGGCCACATCTCGGAGGAGGCGGTGACCACTCGCATTAGCCGGAGGGAGTTGGCACGGCACTGCAGGAGGAGGACCAGAGGGGTGGAGGAGACCACCAGACTGATTGGGTCATTGATCAGTCTGTTTGACAGTGCAAGTGGGAAGGACATTCTAGGTGTTCCTCTGCTGGACCACGAACGAATCCAGCACATATGGCAGGAGCAGGAGAAACACGTGGCCTGTATCCAAGACCCAGAGGAATTCCAGCTCTACACGAAGACAGGCACCCTGAACAAAGGCGGTGTGGAGCTGTGCTGCTACAGGTGTGCCTGTGGCTCTACCTCGCTGGTCCTTCCACCTCCACTTAAACAGATTTATTCCAGGTATGGCATACATATGGGTTACTAGTTTCTGTTTTACAGTAGTATTACAGTCCTTTTCTACCCTAGTTTAAGAACTCTTTTTCTCAGTATGTATGATTGTAATGACAATTCTTTTTTAACATAATTATACGTTACAGATTATTCATTCAAATGCCTCTTTGTTTATATAATCTTCAGGAACCAGTGCTAGTGATGCGCATTTCCAGGCGTATCTTCTTGAAGGGCTGATGCGCTGGAATGATGACCGGGTGGAGGACGCCGTGAAAGGATCACCTTCCGTCCGCTCTTACGGCAGCACTCTGAGAGAGGCAGTGGACCAGCTCAGTCGAAAGGTGCTAGGGACATGCTGGGATGAGCGCTATCGCACCCCTGGAATGTACACAGGCAAGAAATGATTCCTCATTCAACATGAAAGAGAGAAACGTAATTAATTTTTTCTTAAATAAGACTATTCATTAATCAAATTAACCTTTAATGTAATAGATATTATATCCACGCGGCCAGAGGTATCAACATCGGTGGATTATCCATCACCAACCCCACGATCATGAGTGCTATATTGCTTAAAAATATCAAGATTACCCTCTTTTTTCCGTTTTGTTCTTGCAGGTGAATTGCTGGGAATGGAGTACTTGTACAGCCAGACCGGCAAAGCACTGACTCCAGTGCTCCTGAACCCAGTGGAGGAGATCAATGATGACGACATACAGGATGAGGGATTTGAAGAAGAGAACACGGAGGACATCACAGTTCCTGTGCTCCACGAGGATGACCCCTCCCGTCAACTGCCCTCATCGTTGATGACGAGTCCTCAGGCCTCTCCACCTCAGGCCCCTGCATCACCTGATGATCTGCCGTCCACGTCACGTGATGGAGGACAACATCCTGCCGCTGCCCCTTCAGTACTGCCTGACAACTCTCAGGCTGCACTGGACAGTGATAATCTGTCCAACGAGGCTCAGGTAAGATACTTTAATGGCTATTTCAAATTAAACTCAATAACCTAACTCACTAACCTTTTATTTCCCATTTACTACTACTACTAATCAATCCATTTATTAGGGAGCAGTCATTGGACCGAATGGGGTCGCTGGGTGGGACAAAGTCCAGGATCTCGCTGCTTACCTGTGGGTCTCCGTGAGGCATCTTACCTCACTGTACTGCAGGTGACCCAGGTCATCCAGCTGTGGACAGCTCTCCCTGACTGCGACAAGAAGCGGGTCGACTACCAGCCTCGTCATCAGGAGCAACTGCCACATGGCCGTTATAAGGCTCCCAAGCAGTCTGGAGTCACGCCGGGTGTGGAGAGTGTTAAGCGCTGCTTGATAGGACATCCTGGGGGGCCAGCTCAGTGGCCCAACACCAGGCGCTTGGTTGAGGCCATGTGCATAACGCTGTGCACTTTGCACAAGACAACCACCAAGAATGCAGGTTTCCACCCCCAGATGGTCTAAGATTCTCCGCGATTACCACCACATCCGGGATTTAGTGCTCAACAGTCCAAGGGTTATGCGGGGGACAAAGATCCAGCTCTTTGAGATTAATCAGCGGACACTCATTCAATGGTTTCAACAGACTTGGGACAATGTTGTGTTGGTGTGGGAACAAAAACAAAAAGTTGTGCAGGGCTCAGGGTGGGAGGCTTTGGGAGAAGCTGCCTCTTTGGTGGAACAGCTGCTGGGGCATCGGAAGGGACAGCAGTGAATTTCCTCTTAGTAATGGCTTGTCCTTGTGTGTTCATCTCCTGGCTGCTGTGGAGCAACAGCAAGATGGACAGTAGCTGGTGGTAGCACCTCGACAGCCACAGGAATCCTACAGGACAAGTTGATTCCCTGTAACACCAGCCTTTATTCTTGCTTCTTCACCTTGCGGTTGTGCCACTGCTTAAGTGTGTTTTGATTTACCTCCACCAACTGCAGGGAAGTGTCCCTCATTACCGCTCCGTTGTTTAGGATTAGCTGTCGTATCCTGCGGTTGTCCTGCAAGATCAGTGACCACCTTGTGAGAGAGACCGTCTTTCCCATCTTCTTTGGATTTTTGTGAACATCACAAAGTCGAACAAAGATTTCCTCAACCACACGGCAACAGTCTGGCCACTGAGCAAGCGGCGCTGTGGAGGCAAGGGCACTTATTTTGAGACTGTCCACCCCAGGACTAAATTCAGCCCTTTTTTTAGGTGACCTAAACCGCCCTGTGTTTAGTTTTTCCTGGTGTCTGGCAGCAAACACCACTCTTGTCGAAGTCCAGCAAGTCTTGCCACAGGGCCATAATAGTGCTTATCTTAAAAAGAAACATGAAAAAGAACGACAAACAACATGAATGAATATTCATTCACACAACAGGCTCGTCAGTAACTAATGAAATGAAAAGAAAAAAAAACCCATCATCTTATTCATTTTAGACTAAGCATGATATTCTAAATTACAAATATTGCTGACCTTTTGGTTGCTGAGGGTCATTGAGGTCTGTGTCCTAAATTCTACCAGATACTCTGCAAGGCTGTCAGTAATGTCTTATTGTCTTATTGCCTGTATGCTGTCGGTTGTATGCCATTTTGGTATGTTCCAATGAATTGGACAAAACTGTTACTATTGTTTTATTGTGAGTGTTATGTAAAACATTACTTACCAACTGTATGTCTGGCACCTGCGTGGGGGCACCTGAGACACCAGGTGGGGATTCAGGCTGGACTACAGGCTGGACTGCGGGCTGGCTGGAGGGCTGGACAGCGAGCTGACTGGAAGGCTGAACAGCGAGCTGACTGGAGGGCTGACCAGCGAGCTGACTGGAGGGCTGACCAGCGAGTTGGCTGGAGGGCTGGACAGCGAGCTGGCTGGAGGGCTGGACAGCGAGCTGGCTGGAGGGCTGAACAGCGAGCTGGACTGCAAGGTAGCTGGGGGGCTGTGTGCAACTAGCTGACTGGATGGAGGATACAAGCTGGTCTGTGGACACAGTGTTGTAATTAGCACCTGAAACTGTTGGGTCCAGTGTATCATCCTCCTGAAAGCCCTCATCTTCCTCTCCACCCTCTTCTACCAGGTCTTCCAGCAAGTTCTCAGTATCCTCTGAGTCTGGACTAACTTCTTGTAAAGGCTGTCCTGTCTGCCTCAGCAAGTAGTCCACACCAATTAGCTCTCCTGAAAAAGGAATGCAAAAAATCTACAAATATAGTTTCTGCAGAAAGATAATTAATTTTAATAATAACAGTAACAGGATGTACCAGTGTATTCGGCAGGAGGCTGGAAAGAGACATCTCCGTCCAAAAACCTTCAAGCGGTTGGTGTTGATGCTGTGAACCACATCCCCTGTGTAGGTCAGCAGAGCACTTGGCTGACTGGTGATATACAAACCCATTCATTGCTAACTGACTTTTGAAAGTCATCTTCTACTATCAAGCATAAGCATTGGCATACATGTGCTTAATTTAAATAACACTACAGTCACCCCAACCTGAAGAAAACACAGTTCATCTAACGTTAACGTTACTGTAGAAAGGCCCCAATAAGCAAATCTGATTTCAGTTTAATACGTTAGCTATTCAGAGACGTTTTAAGCAATAAATCAGTCATATTTGTACAGTATTAATACTTAACATTACGTTTATAATCAGCTAAACTACATAACGTTAATCCAGAACTGTCCATGAATATAACATTAATGTTACACTAAGATGTTAATGTTAACATTAACGAAACTTACAGTAAAGTCACTCAAATACAGTTACTGTTATTAGTTTTGTAACTAGCATAATAAACACTCTTGGCAGTTTATAAACATGACTGGCATAATTTTACAAGTTTAGCTGGGCTAGTAAAGCAAGTTAGTTTAAACAGTGTACAAACCCATTCATTGATTTCACGGCTTTCACGTTAGCAAATCTGAAATATTCACGGTAGCCAGGGAGCCGGCATTTCACTGCGGTCAAATGAGCCGTCGATCGTCTTCGCGGAGTCAAGTCAGCCGCACATACATTTTAACTGCGCTCGTATCATAGAACTTACGGCGAATGCTCAAGCGCTAGTTTCCGGTTTGTGTGTGTGTGTGTGTGTGTGTGTGTGTGAATTTTAAACAGGAAAAATGCCTTATGCTCCATTTTTACTGTACAATAACATCACTTCGGTCCATAAGTTCAGGCAATGGTTGGTACAGTTGACTTCAGGACCACCCTGGCTACTTCCTCAATCATTATCAAACATTTTTACTGTATCATTTTGGAGAAATTAAGCCTCAAAGTTGCATCTTTAGCGTGTGTGAATTTTAAACAGGAAAAATGCCTTATGCTCCATTTTTACTGTACAATAACAACTCTTTGGTCCATAAGTTCAGGCAATGGTTGGTACAGTTGACTTCAGGACCACTCTGACTACTCCCTCACTCATTATCAAACATTTTTACTGTATCATTTTGGAGAAATTAAGCCTCAAAGTTGCATCTTTAGCGTGTTAATTTTAAACAGGAAAAATGCCTTATGCTCCATTTTTACTGTACAATAACATCACTTTGGTCCATAAGTTCAGGCAATGGTTGGTACAGTTGACTTCAGGACCACTCTGACTACTCCCTCAATCATTATCAAACATTTTTACTGTATCATTTTGGAGAAATTAAGCCTCAAAGTTGCATCTTTAGCGTGTTAATTTTAAACAGGAAAAATGCCTTATGCTCCATTTTTACTGTACAATAACATCACTTTGGTCCATAAGTTCAGGCAATGGTTGGTACAGTTGACTTCAGGACCACCCTGGCTACTTCCCCACTCATTGTCAAACATTTTTACTGTATCATTTTGGAGAAATTAAGCCTCAAAGTTGCATCTTTAGCGTGTGTGAATTTTAAACAGGAAAAATGCCTTATGCTCCATTTTTACTGTACAATAACAACACTTTGGTCCATAAGTTCAGGCAATGGTTGGTACAGTTGACTTCAGGACCACTCTGACTACTCCTTCAATCATTATCAAACATTTTTACTGTATCATTTTGGAGTAATTAAGCCTCAAAGTTGCATCTTTAGCTTCTTTTAAACATGACTAAACGGTCTAATACTCCATATTTACTGTACAATAACAACACTTTGGTCCATAAGTTCAGGCAATGGTTGGTACAGTTGACTTCAGGACCACCCTGACTACTCCCTCAGTCATTATCAAACATTTTTACTGTATAATTTTGGAGAAATTAAGCCTCAAAGTTGCATCTTTAGCTTCTTTTAAACATGACTAAACTGTCTAATACTCCATATTTACTGTACAATAACATCACTTTGGTCCATAAGTTCAGGCAATGGTTGGTACAGTTGACTTCAGGACCACTCTGACTACTCCCTCACTCATTATCAAACATTTTTACTGTATCATTTTGGAGAAATTAAGCCTCAAAGTTGCATCTTTAGCGTGTGTGTTATTTTTAAACAGGAAAAAATGCCTTATGCTCCATTTTTACTGTACAATAACAACACTTTGGTCCATAAGTTCAGGCAATGGTTGGTACAGTTGACTTCAGGACTACTCTGACTACTCCCTCAATCATTATCAAACATTTTTACTGTATCATTTTGGAGAAATTAAGCCTCAAAGTTGCATCTTTAGCGTGTGTGTTAATTTTAAACAGGAAAAATGCCTTATGCTCCATTTTTACTGTACAATAACAACACTTTGGTCCATAAGTTCAGGTAATGGTTAGTACAGTTGACTTCAGGACCACCCTGGCTACTTCCTCACTCAATATCAAACATTTTTACTGTATCATTTTGGAGAAATTAAGCCTCAAAGTTGCATCTTTAGCTTCTTTTAAACATGACTAAACGGTCTAATACTCCATATTTACTGTACAATAACAACACTTTGGTCCATAAGTTCAGGCAATGGTTGGTACAGTTGACTTCAGGACCACCCTGGCTACTTCCTCACTCAATATCAAACATTTTTACTGTATCATTTTGGAGAAATTAAGCCTCAAAGTTGCATCTTTAGCGTGTGTGTTAATTTTAAACAGGAAAAATGCCTTATGCTCCATTTTTACTGTACAATAACAACACTTTGGTCCATAAGTTCAGGCAATGGTTGGTACAGTTGACTTCAGGACCACTCTGACTACTCCCTCAATCATTATCAAACATTTTTACTGTATCATTTTGGAGTAATTAAGCCTCAAAGTTGCATCTTTAGCTTCTTTTAAACATGACTAAACGGTCTAATACTCCATATTTACTGTACAATAACAACACTTTGGTCCATAAGTTCAGGCAATGGTTGGTACAGTTGACTTCAGGACCACCCTGGCTACTTCCCTCACTCAATATCAAACATTTTTACTGTATCATTTTGGAGAAATTAAGCCTCAAAGTTGCATCTTTAGCGTGTGTGTAATTTTAAACAGGAAAAATGCCTTATGCTCCATTTTTACTGTACAATAACAACACTTTGGTCCATAAGTTCAGGCAATGGTTGGTACAGTTGACTTCAGGACCACTCTGACTACTCCCTCAATCATTATCAAACATTTTTACTGTATCATTTTGGAGAAATTAAGCCTCAAAGTTGCATCTTTAGCGTGTGTGTTAATTTTAAACAGGAAAAATGCCTTATGCTCCATTTTTACTGTACAATAACAACACTTTGGTCCATAAGTTCAGGCAATGGTTAGTACAGTTGACTTCAGGACCACCCTGGCTACTTCCTCACTCAATATCAAACATTTTTACTGTATCATTTTGGAGAAATTAAGCCTCAAAGTTGCATTTTTTCATTTATATTTTTTTAAGGAAAAAATGCCTTATACTCCATATTTACTGTACAATAACATCACTTTGGTCCATAAGTTCGGTCAATACTTATTACCTTTGGCTTCAGGACCATCCTGGCTACTTCCTCAGTCTTTATTAAACATTTTAACTGCATGGTTCTTGATATATTAAGCCTCAAATTAGTGTTTTAGCTCAGACTAATGTCTAATACATCAACAAACCTCCATGTGACACTTAAACATGTTGGGAATAAATCACAACTTTCACAAGAAAAACATAGATGTTTAAGTTGAAAGTGAATATGCAATACAGACATCAGATCAACATAGTGTGGCAACCTCGGGAGAAGAGGTGCCACCAAACCAGTATTGAAAAACAGTTGATTGTCCACACCAATTTCACAATTATTACAATTTATTGGATATTCGGGAGAGGGGGAGAGAGGGGAAAACGCTGCCGCCGCGGAGGGTGGGGGAGGTCGGTTCCTGAGGGGCTCTGGCTCTGGACTCGTCGTCGGGGGTTGAACGTGGGGTTCGGTGCACAGGGTCGGGTTCTCAGACGGTCCAGGGTTCGGCAGGAGGGAGGGATGTCAGACAGGCGGGGGTCGGTACACAGGCGGGCTCTCAGACGGACCAGGGTTCGGCGGGCGGGAGGGATGTCAGACAGGCGGGGGTCGGTACACGGGCGGGTTCTCAAACTCCCTCACACACACATACACACACAAACAATCTCACACACATTGTGGTGAGTGTAACCTGGGTGCCTCAGATGTCTCAGATTCTGTCAGTGTCACCTCCAGAAAAGTAATCGTTCATCAAAGTTTCAGTGATAAGAGTGTTATGGCATTTATATGTCAAAACATAACGTCAAATTTAAAAGCTGGTTGTTGAGGCTTTCTAATCCCTTTCTCTTCCACTGACCGAAGGTGATGTTTTAATGCTGGCAAATGTCACAATTCCAGTCAACAGCCTTTGCCTGCTGAAGTGTTGCCGAGTCCATGTTAACGCACTCCACATGGAACCACCGACAACATGTGTCACACTGTATCTGTAAAATGCATGCAAGTAAGATATGACATTGCAAGTAGTATGAGCCTGAGAGGGGATAGAAAAAGCTGGCACTGCCGTGCGACCCGCCTCGTTACCCGTCGGGCCTCAGGCTACCCACGTGCTCGGGTCGGGTAGTCATGCTCTAACACACACACACACACACACACACACACACACACACACACACACACACACACACACACACACACACACACACACACACACACACACCTACCCAGTTTGTGATGGCAGGCCCTGGAAGTGGTGGTTTCACTGCTGCACACATGGCACAGCTGGTGTCCATGTTAAACACTAACAAAAAAATTAAATTATTATTTATGACACAACAAAATATTGTACATCTTCCTATTATAGCATATTGAAAACAAGTTAACCAGGTGTTTACAGTAATACTGTGTCACTGACTGTACATTTAAGATCCACTGTTACACACCTGAGGCTTGTAGAACTTCAATTGCCAGCTGTTTTCTTTCATTTGCCATCTCGTCTGGAGCTGTCCCAAAGGTCATCTTTGCTCTTTTTGGAAAAGCCTCCATGACTGCCTTTGCCATCTAAACCATTAAACAAAGTTTGTGTAAGTTTGAAAGTCTGCAAAATACAGCAAGTGGAATTGCGCTAAAAGAGAAACAAATAAAATAAACGTGATGGTTGTAGATCATTTTGATAAAATCAGCAACATTCTTATTACCTTGATGACAATTACCCCACAGCTGGACCCATCTTTTTGGAATGGGTGTTTCAGAACATCACCTTTCCACTTGACATTCACCCAGTCACTCTTTCCGTGACAAGTCCTCCTCATTTTGAAGTACTTGCTGGGTCAGAAAGGTTTTAAAGTGGTCAAAATTATGAATACGTACACATACATTACACACCCCATAAAACAATGTTGTGGTCAAAGCACTTGGTTGCCCAAGAGTTTTTGATAGAAATGTGTTCTGTTCTGTAGTCTCACCTCAAATATGATGTTTGATACACATTGATTACTGTAAGCCTCTTTTATAGCATTGCATCCATACTATGATACTTTATCTAGCTACAATTGCACTGGACAGGTAAAATAGTTTACCACAATCTTTTTGCTGCATCGTCAGAGTCTGCCTGCTCAGTTGTGCTGTGTGCAGGATCGACCAGATAGACAGCCCTATCTGCAGCACTGATGTACTGTAAACAAAAGAGAAAATATGACATTATTTAAAAGTTATCATGACATCCAAAGGAGAATTGAAGGCAATTGTGATGTGTGAATTAACAACCTACCAGAAACTTCCAGTGAATATTAACTATGTTGACAAAAGACACAATAGCCTTGTATTTATCAAAGTCGACCTGTAACAAAATCAAGTGATATCTGTTATGAATTAGTAGCTCTTTGGAATATGGTAGAACATTTGAGAAATAATTAAGTTTTGCTTTCTCATGTAACATCCTCGCATGCACACTACTATAGTCACACACTCACATGATGGATGGAACAGCATGACAGAGAATGAATCAGAGAATGAGGTGTGCGAAAGTAATAGTCTGTGTGACAGAGTTTGATTAAAAGGGAAGTGAACTTGAATTCTTAGTTTGTGATTGGGTTAGAAATAAATAAAAGGATGTTGTTGTGCATGCCGCCTCCTTTAATACGACTTATTATCTTATCCCAGAATGGAAGACAGTGGTAAAGAGGAACAGAGAGGACACACAGAATACATTATTGTGTGTGTGTGTAACAGTATGTGATTGTGAGTACAATGGTGTGTGAGAGTATCAGTGTATGAATTTCTCAAAAGGCCTCTATATGGAATATTGCAATTTGATTAATCATAATACACAAAAACACACATGCACACACAACATACAACATCACACTTTTGTACTTTGTTTTTGTACCTGATGAGATTATTACCTTAGACAAACTTTGTCGCCTGACATCCTCACTGTTGCCGAAGAGGATTATCCCAGCCACGTAGCTGCTTAGAATGTAAATGGTGCTCCCCAAGTTCAATTTAGTGGCAGTGTGGTGAAGGATGCATTCAATGACCTTCAGACAATTGTTATAGTCAGATTACTGGTTTACTGGTTTACAGGATTACTGTTCATCTTCTGTTATGTAGGCTATAACACAAGACAAAGACAGTAAATCACATACAGCTCTGGAAAATATTTCGAGACCATTTCAAAGATTATCTGTTTCTCAGATTTCACTATTTGTTAGTATGTCTTTGAGTGAAATTAACACTTTTGTTTTATTCTATGACCTACTGACAACATGTCTCCCAAATTTAAAATATAAAATGTTTTAATTTAGGAGTATTTATTACCAGAGAACAAAAACTGGTCATAATTAACATTCGCTGGTCGAAACTTGCATTCTACCAGCTCTGCCACGCTGCGCCACGAAAATAGGGCCCTGGATGTCAATGTTGAGATGCTGATTTAAGAAAAAAAAACTGAGTGGTCTCTTAATTTTTTCCAGAGCTGTACTTTGAGTATGAAATCCTGAATGCCTGAACTTATGGACCAAAGTGATGTTATTGTACAGTAAAAATGGAGCATAAGGCATTTTTCCTGTTTAAAATTAACACACACGCTAAAGATGCAACTTTGAGGCTTAATTTCTCCAAAATGATACAGTAAAAATGTTTGATAATGACTGAGGGAGTAGTCAGGGTGGTCCTGAAGTCAACTGTACCAACCATTGCCTGAACTTATGGACCAAAGTGATGTTACTGTACAGTAAATATGGAGTATAAGGCATTTTTTCCTTAAAAAAATATAAATGAAAAAATGCAACTTTGAGGCTTAATTTCTCCAAAATGATACAGTAAAAATGTTTGATATTGAGTGGGGAAGTAGCCAGGGTGGTCCTGAAGTCAACTGTACTAACCATTGCCTGAACTTATGGACCAAAGTGTTGTTATTGTACAGTAAAAATGGAGCATAAGGCATTTTTCCTGTTTAAAATTAACACACACGCTAAAGATGCAACTTTGAGGCTTAATTTCTCCAAAATGATACAGTAAAAATGTTTGATAATGATTGAGGGAGTAGTCAGAGTGGTCCTGAAGTCAACTGTACCAACCATTGCCTGAACTTATGGACCAAAGTGTTGTTATTGTACAGTAAAAATGGAGCATAAGGCATTTTTCCTGTTTAAAATTAACACACACGCTAAAGATGCAACTTTGAGGCTTAATTTCTCCAAAATGATACAGTAAAAATGTTTGATATTGAGTGAGGAAGTAGCCAGGGTGGTCCTGAAGTCAACTGTACCAACCATTGCCTGAACTTATGGACCAAAGTGTTGTTATTGTACAGTAAATATGGAGTATTAGACCGTTTAGTCATGTTTAAAAGAAGCTAAAGATGCAACTTTGAGGCTTAATTACTCCAAAATGATACAGTAAAAATGTTTGATAATGATTGAGGGAGTAGTCAGAGTGGTCCTGAAGTCAACTGTACCAACCATTGCCTGAACTTATGGACCAAAGTGTTGTTATTGTACAGTAAAAATGGAGCATAAGGCATTTTTCCTGTTTAAAATTCACACACACGCTAAAGATGCAACTTTGAGGCTTAATTTCTCCAAAATGATACAGTAAAAATGTTTGACAATGAGTGGGGAAGTAGCCAGGGTGGTCCTGAAGTCAACTGTACCAACCATTGCCTGAACTTATGGACCAAAGTGATGTTATTGTACAGTAAATATGGAGTATAAGGCATTTTTTCCTTAAAAAAATATAAATGAAAAAATGCAACTTTGAGGCTTAATTTCTCCAAACTGATACAGTAATAATGTTTGATAATGAGTGAGGAAGTAGCCAGGGTGGTCCTGAAGTCAACTGTACCAACCATTGCCTGAACTTATGGACCAAAGTGATGTTATTGTACAGTAAATATGGAGTATAAGGCATTTTTTCCTTAAAAAAATCTAAATAAAAAAATGCAACTTTGAGGCTTAATTTCTCCAAAATGATACAGTAAAAATGTTTGATAATGACTGAGGGAGTAGTCAGGGTGGTCCTGAAGTCAACTCTACCAACCATTGCCTGAACTTATGGACCAAAGTGATGTTATTGTACAGTAAATATGGAGTATAAGGCATTTTTTCCTTAAAAAAATATAAATGAAAAAATGCAACTTTGAGGCTTAATTTCTCCAAAATGATACAGTAAAAATGTTTGATATTGAGTGAGGAAGTAGCCAGGGTGGTCCTGAAGTCAACTGTACTAACCATTGCCTGAACTTATGGACCAAAGTGTTGTTATTGTACAGTAAAAATGGAGCATAAGGCATTTTTCCTGTTTAAAATTAACACACACGCTAAAGATGCAACTTTGAGGCTTAATTTCTCCAAAATGATACAGTAAAAATGTTTGATAATGATTGAGGGAGTAGTCAGAGTGGTCCTGAAGTCAACTGTACCAACCATTGCCTGAACTTATGGACCAAAGTGTTGTTATTGTACAGTAAAAATGGAGCATAAGGCATTTTTCCTGTTTAAAATTAACACACACGCTAAAGATGCAACTTTGAGGCTTAATTTCTCCAAAATGATATAGTAAAAATGTTTGATAATGAGTGAGGGAGTAGTCAGAGTGGTCCTGAAGTCAACTGTACCAACCATTGCCTGAACTTATGGACCAAAGTGATGTTATTGTACAGTAAATATGGAGTATTAGACCGTTTAGTCATGTTTAAAAGAAGCTAAAGATGCAACTTTGAGGCTTAATTTCTCCAAAATGATACAGTAAAAATGTTTGATAATGACTGAGGGAGTAGTCAGGGTGGTCCTGAAGTCAACCGTACCAACCATTGCCTGAACTTATGGACCAAAGTGTTGTTATTGTACAGTAAATATGGAGTATTAGACCGTTTAGTCATGTTTAAAAGAAGCTAAAGATGCAACTTTGAGGCTTAATTACTCCAAAATGATACAGTAAAAATGTTTGATAATGATTGAGGGAGTAGTCAGAGTGGTCCTGAAGTCAACTGTACCAACCATTGCCTGAACTTATGGACCAAAGTGTTGTTATTGTACAGTAAAAATGGAGCATAAGGCATTTTTCCTGTTTAAAATTAACACACACGCTAAAGATGCAACTTTGAGGCTTAATTTCTCCAAAATGATACAGTAAAAATGTTTGATATTGAGTGAGGAAGTAGCCAGGGTGGTCCTGAAGTCAACTGTACCAACCATTGCCTGAACTTATGGACCAAAGTGTTGTTATTGTACAGTAAATATGGAGTATTAGACCGTTTAGTCATGTTTAAAAGAAGCTAAAGATGCAACTTTGAGGCTTAATTACTCCAAAATGATACAGTGAAAATGTTTGATAATGATTGAGGGAGTAGTCAGAGTGGTCCTGAAGTCAACTGTACCAACCATTGCCTGAACTTATGGACCAAAGTGTTGTTATTGTACAGTAAAAATGGAGCATAAGGCATTTTTCCTGTTTAAAATTAACACACGCTAAAGATGCAACTTTGAGGCTTAATTTCTCCAAAATGATACAGTAAAAATGTTTGATATTGAGTGAGGAAGTAGCCAGGGTGGTCCTGAAGTCAACTGTACCAACCATTGCCTGAACTTATGGACCAAAGTGTTGTTATTGTACAGTAAATATGGAGTATTAGACCGTTTAGTCATGTTTAAAAGAAGCTAAAGATGCAACTTTGAGGCTTAATTACTCCAAAATGATACAGTAAAAATGTTTGATAATGATTGAGGGAGTAGTCAGAGTGGTCCTGAAGTCAACTGTACCAACCATTGCCTGAACTTATGGACCAAAGTGTTGTTATTGTACAGTAAAAATGGAGCATAAGGCATTTTTCCTGTTTAAAATTAACACACACGCTAAAGATGCAACTTTGAGGCTTAATTTCTCCAAAATGATACAGTAAAAATGTTTGATAATGAGTGAGGGAGTAGTCAGAGTGGTCCTGGAGTCAACTGTACCAACCATTGCCTGAACTTATGGACCAAAGTGTTGTTATTGTACAGTAAAAATGGAGCATAAGGCATTTTTCCTGTTTAAAATTCACACACGCTAAAGATGCAACTTTGAGGCTTAATTTCTCCAAAATGATACAGTAAAAATGTTTGATAATGATTGAGGAAGTAGCCAGGGTGGTCCTGAAGTCAACTGTACCAACCATTGCCTGAACTTATGGACCAAAGTGATGTTATTGTACAGTAAATATGGAGTATAAGGCATTTTTTCCTTAAAAAAATATAAATGAAAAAATGCAACTTTGAGGCTTAATTTCTCCAAAATGATACAGTAAAAATGTTTGACAATGAGTGGGGAAGTAGCCAGGGTGGTCCTGAAGTCAACTGTACCAACCATTGCCTGAACTTATGGACCAAAGTGATGTTATTGTACAGTAAAAATGGAGCATAAGGCATTTTTCCTGTTTAAAATTAACACACACGCTAAAGATGCAACTTTGAGGCTTAATTTCTCCAAAATGATACAGTAAAAATGTTTGATATTGAGTGAGGAAGTAGCCAGGGTGGTCCTGAAGTCAACTGTACCAACCATTGCCTGAACTTATGGACCAAAGTGTTGTTATTGTACAGTAAATATGGAGTATTAGACCGTTTAGTCATGTTTAAAAGAAGCTAAAGATGCAACTTTGAGGCTTAATTACTCCAAAATGATACAGTAAAAATGTTTGATAATGATTGAGGGAGTAGTCAGAGTGGTCCTGAAGTCAACTGTACCAACCATTGCCTGAACTTATGGACCAAAGTGTTGTTATTGTACAGTAAAGATGGAGCATAAGGCATTTTTCCTGTTTAAAATTCACACACGCTAAAGATGCAACTTTGAGGCTTAATTTCTCCAAAATGATACAGTAAAAATGTTTGATAATGATTGAGGAAGTAGCCAGGGTGGTCCTGAAGTCAACTGTACCAACCATTGCCTGAACTTATGGACCAAAGTGATGTTATTGTACAGTAAAAATGGAGCATAAGGCATTTTTCCTGTTTAAAATTCACACACACACACACACACACACACACACACACACAAACCGGAAACTAGCGCTTGAGCATTCGCCGTAAGTTCTATGATACGAGCGCAGTTAAAATGTATGTGCGGCTGACTTGACTCCGCGAAGACGATCGACGGCTCATTTGACCGCAGTCTTGAAGGAGTGTAGTTAGTTTCAGTGTTGGCTAGCTCACTTTATAGCGGATGCCAGCGGCGTCACCCGGCGGTGCTGTCTGGTAGCGGTGTTGAACGTTTGGACCACATCGCCGCTACTGCTGCTTTTCTGGGTCTTCGACCACCGCGATCATCGGTCGGTGGGACTCCGGCTTTATCTCTGGACTGGTGCTGGGCTCACCGGAGGATCATCATCCGAGGAGACCGCCTGCGGAGGAGGGTTGGCCAGCGGGTTGGTTGACAACATTTTTCCATCGCTGCCCATCCCTGCCGCGGCTAGCTGGGACAGCTGCAGGACGGAGCCTCACTGCCGCACCGAGTTTCCCCGACAGGTGACCGATCGGTCGTGAGTGGATTCACACACACACACACACGGGCATCGTAGCGCAATCGGCTCTCCTGCGCGGAAAGCCGACATCTGTGCACCAACGGCCCCTCTATTTATTAGTTGTATATCCATATGTGTCAATGGACTTGATGGTTTTTAAGTTATGGTTATAGTTAACCTATATGTTCTCAATTAATGAAATTGATGTAACGTGATTGTTACTCTTGGAGTGGACATTCATCTCTCTCTCTCTCTCTCTCCCTCCATCATTAATATTATAAATAAATTGTGTTATTTTATATATATTCTGGGGTGTCCTGGCAGCTCATTTTATTAAGTCTATTCAAGTGTGCTGGTTAAGTTGGTGTAAAGTAATGTTATACACCACTGCATATTGCATTCACCACCATCTTAACGTTCACATGGTTATTTAAATTCTGATTCATTCTGAGGAGATACATTAAACACAGCCTGAGGTAAGTGTAGTATCTTCGTAGTGGAGCGCACCGCGCTACAAAATTATTGTATTATATTGATTCATTGTTGATATTATTTACTAGCTTAAATGTTGTTAATGTCGCTAGCCTACTAAGTACACAGGAAGTTCAGCCAGCTCACCATTCCACCGCTGAGAACTCAGGATCCTTGTTGCGCCACAACATTTGCTCTATAACATTTTAGTAACTGGTAGTATTAATTAATTGTGCTTGGCTTGGCCGGCCAGTGAGAAAGGGGTTACACAAGTATCAGATATTAGTTTCATTCCCGTATGACAACAACTCAGGGGTTGTCTCAGAATCACAGCATATTACATGACAAGGTTCCTATGGTGAGAAATCAGTAACTTAGTAAGAGTACACACACATAGACCAGCAGCCTTGTAAACCCAGAATGCACTTGGGCTTTGCGTGCTCGGGGCGTGGCCGTGATCTCGGTACAGCCGCCGAGACGCTCGTTGGAAGAGGACATGGCCTGGTAGTCACTGTGAACCCGGCCCATTCGGTCTGTTCTGGCAGCGGGGAGCCCAGATATGGCCGATGCATCTAGGTTTTGACATGCGGTCTCGGACCAGTCCGACAGAGATTCATTGGATATCCTTTCTTTTCTCTGAGCATAAACTTTCTAGCCTCAGCGATAGCTGCATCCCGAAATGTTCACCAAAGTCTTGGCTACAACTCTGCGAGAGGTTTCTTTTTTTTTTCTGTTTGGGACGTTGAGTTTTTCCCCAAAAGCTACATGATGGAAAAACTGCCATTGAGTGTTCTAGATGCACCACTGGCTAAGCTAAAGTTAGCACCACTGGCTAAGCTAAAGTTAGCGTTGCCAGGCTAGCTCTCACAGCCGAGTCACCAGCCCAGAACATCAAATAATGCATATATATATATATATATATATATATATATATATATATATATATATATATATATATATATATATGTGTGTGTGTGCGTGTGCGCACCTTGTCTTGGCAGCTTTACAGAGTACCTGCTAAAGGGTGTAACAACATGAAGAAGGAAGTAACTCAAGAAGAATCCAACCCAACAAGATGAGTCATGTAAGATACATGAATGAAGAAAATAACCCTGCCTATTATGGAAACCACCATTATGAAGAAAAAGTCTGAATTAGCTCTACCTGAGATCCACTAGAAACAGTGTAGAGGATGCATTTTGTACTGTATGTGTTTCTATTCATTATGTTTATTTGTCTCTTTATTGATAGCGTGATATTTACGTTCCTGTGGGTTCTACTGTAAAGGAGATGCATCAGTGAGTGTCTCTACATGCTGTTTGAACTATCAAGTGTCTCCTTGTTATCAGAGCTCTGTCTATCGTTCATATTTCATAATAAAGTGATTATTCTTCATCACTGAGTGAAGTCATGGTACAGCAGCCTATAATAGGTTATCTCGGAGGAGTATAAACTGGGAGAGGAACTGGACAAACTGGTTGGTTCATAACATCATACTTCCTTGTTACTGAGTCGGGCGGTTTGGTGTTGCACACTTTGTTACAGCAGGAAGACGACGAAGGTACTGTAGTCAACTCTGATCTGTGATACATCATAAATATGTATCACTTATATATCACATCAATAGTGTTTATTTTCTGTAACACATATGGTTAAAAGGTGTTATTAAATATGTTATGTACATGTTTTATCTGTAGCCTACTTGAAAACTCTCACTCTATCCAAAGTGACTGACGGTGAATTCAGTAACAGGTCATTAAGGAGCAGGTAGGGGTTAGACAGTACAGAGACAGGTCATTAAGGAGCAGGTAGGGGTTAGACAGTACAGTGACAGGCCATTAAGGGGCAGGTAAGGGTTAGACATTACAGAGACAGGTCATTAAGGAGCAGGTAGGGGTTAGACAGTACAGAGACAGGTCATTAAGGAGCAGGTAGGGGTTAGACAGTACAGAGACAGGTCATTGAGGAGCAGGTAGGTTAGACAGTACAGATACAAGTCATTAAGGAGCAGGTAGGGGCTAGACAGTACAGAGACAGGTCATTAAGGACCAGGTAGGTTAGACAGTACAGAGACAGGTCATTAAGGAGCAGGTAGGGGTTAGACAGAGACAGGTCAAGCATGTTGGCGTTAAAATACTTCTATTACTTTTTCTTCTGCTTTAGGATCTGTCCTAAATCTCAAGTGTCCTTGGGTGACTTTAAAGGTACTTAGGATAGAATATACAGTCTTTATAATTGTATCATTATGATTAATATTATGATTATGCTTATTATTATTATTATTATTAGTCAGGAAGACCGCCATCTTGGCTGGTGAAGGTGTTTAAAAGCCATCTTGTGTTGGGTTTTGTTCTCTGTGGGCCTGCATCACAGATCTGGTTGTCGTCATCAGATCTTACAACATGAGGAAGTCCATATATGGTCATGCCTTCAGAGCTGTTTAACCGGAACAGGGAACAGTAGGTATGATATCCGCATGGTGATCTTGATCACATTTGGAGCCCTTAGAGACGTAGTGTGGAATGATAAATAGTTAGTTATTAGAAACGTCTGGGCATTTCCACATCTTTCCCTTCATTGAGAATGAGAGGGTGAAATTAAAGAAGTTAACAGAGACAAACAACAGCCCCCTGTCACTGGCAATAAGGTTTTATAAAAGCAGTGAATAAACAAGTGCTGAATGGCCGTAGAAACAATATGTAGTTGTGTTTGTGTCCTGGGCCGTGTTCCGATAGCCGTACTACCCGTACTTAGTATACTTAGTTTGAGTACGTAGGGTGTTCCGATTATGATCGCGGCGAAAAGAAGTGTACTTGAAAGGACCCGTATGTGTACTCAAAACGGCCAAAATGCTGAGTGTGCTACGGGGTACACTATGCGTACTCAACGGCAGCCATCTTAGCTACGTAGCGGAAGAGGCGGAGCCGCGCTCAGAGAACGTCTAATGAATTCACGTGTTTGTTGGGTGACGCGGCCGCGCAGCTGATGTCATTTCCGTTAAGTGCGCCACAGAGTATTGCATTTGGAACAGCACTAACATCTGAAGCTCTGCGTACCTATTGAGTGCGGATAGTTAAGTGTACTCACGGAAGTTAGTGTACTCACAGATATCGGAACACGGCCCAGGTCTCCAGTCTACTAGGGATGAGGAGACAGAGGAGGGGGGTCCTCCCTCTAAAACCACTCTGTCTGGGGAACATGGCCGCCACAGCAGAGCTAAGAGGTAAGAAGAGGATCTCTAACTGTCTGTGACTGTTGTCCATCTCAGATCTCAGCAGTGATATATCATCACACCATCATTAGTCTGAGTAAAAGCTGTGTGTGTTGTGTAGAAGCCCAGAGCAGCAGGAGAGAGCAGACTCCCCTGGACCCAGCTGTGTCTCCATGAAGAGTGACTGGTCTATGGATAAACCTCCTGAATTTAAAGATGTAAATCGCCAACCTCCTAAGAAAAAGTGAGGATTTGTCAAATAAATTATCAAATTAAATGACATCCACAAATCCTAATTTCCAGATGGTGTTTGTTTTTGTAAAAGAGGGCAGGAGAGAGCAGACTCCCCTGGACCCAGCTGTGTCTCCATGAAGAGTGACTGGTCTATGGATAAACCTCCTCAATTTAAAGATGGACGCCCCTCCAGAGAGGAGAGGTAGGATGTTCAACCTGTTAAAAACAAAGATGACCAGTTGGTTGTCATCAGACTCTAATGGTAGGATTGTCCCGAATAAATAATTTCAAGTTTTGGATAATTGTTAGGTTTTCCAACGAATATTGGAATAGTTCATAGAAAAGTACACTCACAGTGTGTATCTTTCCCTGCGTGAATGACCGCAGAATGACTGTAGAATCGCGTTTTTTGTCAAATGATCGCTTTTTCCATTTTATTTCTCAAGCAGTTTGATCATTCAACTACAATATCACGTAGGATTGCTTCATGGATGTAAGTGGAGATGAGCATGCAAAGAGAAAACACAGGCGCTGACGGATCGGCAGAAAAGGAAAAACAACGCTAACTAAGGAGCAGTTAGGGGTTAGACAGTACAGAGACAGGTCATTAATGGCCAGGTAGCTCCACTGTATATAGGTTTTAATTGGCAGGGGGGGGAGGGAACATGTCAGGGGTATCACATGTTCACATAACTTTCGGTTCCTAGTTTCGATTCCTAGCCCGGCGCCGACCGGAAGAAGAAGCTGCCAAACACTAAAGAAGAAGCGTCCACCGGAAGTGTTTACATTTTACCGCGAGCTTAAATCAAACCAGAGTCTCTGGTCAAACATGGATGTGCGTCGGCGGTCCCGCTAGTCTCAGACCGTAGTCTGAGATTTCAGGGGAGACTTGCTGCTCCAGGGCCGAGGTACTTGAACGGACTCGGGTTAACTCCCTCTTTTCTTAACAACAGCAGCTAGTGAATGACTGCACAGTGGTCAGGATCAAACTGATTCATTTCGTGTACTTTTCTTATCAACATTATTTGCTCCGGTCGCTGTAAAATGTGCCTCTCTCTCATCCACTCCAAAAACTCACACACACACTCACTCTACCCCTCCCACTCCGCATACGAGCCTGCGGCTTAAAGGGCCAGTCCCTAATTTTACAACAGCGGAAATCTGTCCGGTTTTCATCTTCTGTTCATTCTGTTTACATATTATTATAATAATTAAATAAATGAATAATTAAAACAAATTTTTACCCTGCCTCTTAAAAGAATCGGAATCGAGAATCGTTAGGAACCGGAATCGAAACAAGGAATCGGAATCGGAATCGCTCAAATTCAAACGATACCCAACCCTACTGACTATTGGGAGCACTTAACTGGTACTGATGTTAACAAGTCAGGAGAAATAATGTGTGTGTGTGTGTTCTCTCCACAGACAACAGCAGGAGAGGTCAAAGGTTACCAGTGCTCAGTCTATACAGCAGCATCAAACAGAGCTGATCAAGGTGTGTAACAAGACATTTGACTTGGCTCTACATGAACATTAAAAAGCATCTCTTGTGGTGCTAAGAGTCTCTTTAGACCAGCGGGATGTGAATCTAGGATGGATGATTCTGAGTTAGTTCAGAGTAAAGTTCTCATTTATGTTAGTGGTGGGCGGCAGTGTCGTCGTTAGGCCTGTTAGCCCCCCCCCCCCCCCCCCCCCCCCCCCCCCCCCCCCGATCGTAGGTCCGGGGTGTGTGACGATCGCGCGCCCCCCCCCCCCCTGTGCCGGTCGTAGGTCCGGGGTATGTTACGATCGTGCGCACCCCCCCCCCCGGTCGTAGGTCCGGGGTGTGTTACGATCACGCGCACATCCTGTGCATCTCCTTGGGGCTAAGCCCCCCCGGTCCTTAAAACCTAGTGACGCCTCTGGTGGGCGGTATGGCCTAAATCTGATATCATAATTCATTTTGCCTAATGTCGATATTCGACAGGAGCCGATATTTATCATATTAACGTTTATAAATAATATTACTGTATAAAACTTAACCAGACCAAATTGATTCATATTATAAACCATAATGTTTATTTAGCAATTATAATCATCACAAAGAAATTGAGACCTTTTTCCTGCAGATATTTAAAAGTATAATAATAAGCCAAGCAGTATTGGCCGATACCGATCACGGGGTCTGTTTGAAGCCTTCTATTTATAAGGATGTTCCTAGCGACTAATATCCGTGACATTTAAACAAAAGTTTGCCGTTCACATGAGCAACCATTTGCTCAAACTCAGTAGGCCTAAAGAAAGTAAGACATACGGTAAGTAGTAAATATAATCTAGTGGATCATGTTTGCTTACTGTGAAACAGATTGAATTGATTGATATTTCAATGATGCGCCTCCGGAGCAACTAACGGCTGAGCCCCACGGTGTGCGTGCAGCAGAGTTCAATCCTTCAGCGGAAGCACAAGCTTGTTCATATATGGTTATTATTCTAAACAGGTATTTAAATGAAGTCATGAAAGACCAACTGATCGCAAACAGCAGCGCACCTGACATGACAACAGTTACTGACTTAGGTGAAGAGCGCTGAGAATTGTTAAACTATTAAATTAATGATTTGATGTGTCTTGTCTGCAAGCACATACTTTTCAGTTGTTTTCAGGGAGGAGCTGAACATAGATTCTGTTCATGAACACTGGCAGCAGCCAGATTTGTGAAGAAGAAGAATGTATTTATTAGTATGGAAGCAATTGAGGAATTGAGAGTCGCATTAAATGGCCTCTCTTTCATGTATTGGTCAAACCACAGATCCTCCACAGACCAACTGGGCTGTGTGCCTTATAACTTCCACTAATTCCTGCAAGTTAATATTGTTTCACCTTTGTTCTGTTCTCACCCCCTTCCTGCCAGACCTCTGTCTCTAACCCCCCATTATTCTTGATAAGTTTATCAGAAACCAATAGAGGTGTTTCTTAGCTTTAATTAACCTCCCTTTCATGTATTAATCAAACAACAAATCCCCCACAGACCAACTGGTCTGTCTGCCAGTCTCACCCAGGTATCACATCCCGCTTGTTGTTTAACCTAGAGTTTGTGATTGTGGATTGGCTTGTTCAAATTATGGTAACCCAATAAGAAATACGGGGAATGCACATTTTTATATTGTATAGAGAAAGTGTGTTAACGATTGGAGGGCCTCCGATAGCCCTGCCCTTGTCATGTGTTTTGATATACTGTTGTATGTGAGAAATCAAAAAGAGAATGCGGGAGAAAGGAAAGAGAAACCCTGAAGTACTGGGCTGGTGATTGGGGTTTCTTAAGAGAATTAATGATTGTTACGTCTCAACTCCGTGGCCTGTTTGAAACAAAGGACACTGTAGACCTGGAAACTGCACCTTGATTTTTTGAGAATCTTCAAAATTTGTTTGCCTGAGGTGCTTACAGGAGCGGCAAAGGGTCGCTGCTCCCTTTAGCTTGATACATTCATCGTACTTCATGCTTATCTTCAGGTGATTGAACAGATTTGTAGTGTTGCCTGTCTTCCAGTCTTACAGACTATGGTTGTTTGTTCAGTATGATTTTGCCTCTAACCGATTTCCAAATGACAGACAATGCGTGTCCTCCTTTTTGTACTAATTTGGTCCCTTTCGCATCTTTTTCTTTCTCGGCCATGTTGGTCGCCTACAAGAGCAGAGCTACTCGGCAGCAGGGGTGCAGTCTCCACTCCTTTCTTGTTGTCGACACACAAGGACAGAGCACTGCCACGAAAATGAAAAGCCAAGAGCAACAAAATCTTGTGTGAAAACTTAAACAGTTTAGCAAATAAAACTCGATTTTTCCCTTTTCCATATCCAGCATTAATAAATTATCGTTCAAATCGAGGTTCATGATATATCACCCAGAACTAACTGGTGTTTATTCTGTTCCAGAGGGCTGAGGAGAACGCACACGCTTTTCTAGACAAGGAGCTGAAGAAGCTCTGGAGGGGTCTCTTCCCAGATTACCCACAATGCTCAGAGAGTCAGAGGGAGGAGGAGGAGGATGGTAAGAAAGAGGAGCAGAGGAGGCGCGCAATAGAGGGAGTGGTAGACATCACAAAGCTCTGCCTGATGGAGATGAACCAGGAGGAACTGGCCGACACACTGTGGGGTGGTAAGAGACTCTCATTTTGAAAACAGAAGGTACTCTTATTTTTTTAAACCATTAAGACTCACATTTTGAAGAGCAGACGAGACTGTTGATTTGAAAAGAGAAGACTAATTTTGAAAACAAAGGAGACTTTTATTTTGAAAACAGAAAAGACTCAGAAGACAAAGCACACTGTCCATTTCTGAAAGGTTAACTGAACTAAATTAGATCAAGGGAGATTAATATATTTCTAACTTTTCCATGTGGATATATTTCCTCTTGGAGTTCAATTGTATGATCTAGATATGTAGGGTTATTGTGGGGGTATTGGGTTAAATGGTTTGAACCAGATATGTAGGGTTATTGTGAGTCTATCGGGTTAAAGAATGTTAAACAATATACTGCAGATCAACAGCAGAATAACTGAAGTGAAAAGGATGCAACACTATCTTGTTTTATCAGTTTAGCAAGGAGGGGTGCCCTCATCAGGATGCAGTATCGATCACCGATCACAGGGTCTATTTAAAGCCTTCTATTTATTGTGTAGCATTTTTTGTCTTGTTGTATGTCTGTACAGCTGTGTTTGTGTGCTGTTGACTCTCTAACCTATCCTTTCTCACTGCCCCTTTCCCCTTCTCTTCCAAGAAGCTTGTGCTTCTTGTCAGGCCATCACTGTAAATAAGAACTTGTTCTTAATGATCTGCCTGGTTAAATAAAGGTAAAATAAAAAATAAA
The DNA here is from genome assembly GCA_030340625.1 of Merluccius polli. Taxonomy (NCBI): domain Eukaryota; kingdom Metazoa; phylum Chordata; class Actinopteri; order Gadiformes; family Merlucciidae; genus Merluccius; species Merluccius polli. The sequence goes on along the minus strand of JAOPHQ010001423.1, from coordinate 58,712 downwards.
AAAAGCATTTTTTATTTATTATTACATTTCCTAAGAAAATTCTATATTAAAGAGGCAGTAAACCCACAATGTCGCTCGTTCTGCTGTGTTTTATATGGTAATTTATTGTTGCCTTATTTATTTATTCATTTAATCGGCCAATAACGATCGGTGGCCGATCATTCTGGGCACCCCTTAATAGCAAGTAATTTTCCACTGATGCATATCAATTATATCACTACTTAGCAAGTTATAAGACACAACATTTAAAATACTACTATCATTATACCAATCATAATGATGTGGAAATGTCTTTTCTGGTTTTTCTCATTTAGAAACTGTGGCTGTCGAGTGCCAATATAAAATCAAGGCTCATTTAAAGAAGAAGTTCAGGTGTGTGTTTGAGGGAATCGCTAAAGCAGGACAGCCAACAGATCTGAATGACTTCTACACAGAGCTCTTCATCACAGAGGGAGGCAGTGGAGACGTCAACAAGGAACATGAGGTCAGACTGATTGAAACCGCTTCAAGGAAACTAGCCAAGGAGGAAACACCAATCAAATGTGAAGACATCTTTAAACCCTTACCTGGACAAGATCAACCAATCAGAACGATAATGACAACTGGAGTGGCCGGCATTGGTAAAACCGTCTTAACACACAAGTTCACTCTGGACTGGGCTGAAGGCAAAGCCAACCAGGACATACACTTCACATTTCCCTTCACTTTCAGAGAGCTGAATTTACTGAAAGGGAAAGAGTTCAGCTTGGTTGAACTTCTTCATCTCTTCTTTATTGAAACCAAGCAAGCAGGAATCTGCAGATACGAGCGGTTCCAAGTTGTCTTCATCTTGGATGGTCTGGATGAGTGTCGACTTCCTCTGGACTTCCAGAACAACCGGATCTGGACTGATGTGACAAAGTCGACCTCGGTAGACGTGCTGCTGACAAACCTCATCAGGGGCTACCTGCTTCCCTCCGCTCGCATCTGGGTTACCACACGCACTGCGGCAGCCAATCAGATCCCTGCTGAGTATGTTGGCATGGTGACAGAGGTGAGAGGCTTCGCTGACCCACAGAAGGAGGAATACTTCAGGAAGAAATTCAGTGATGAGACGCTGGCCAGCAAAATCATCTCCCACGTCAAGAAATCACGAAGCCTCCACATCATGTGTCACATCCCAGTCTTCTGTTGGATCTCTGCTACAGTTATGGAGGACCTCTTAAAAACATCCCAGAGTGGAGAAGAGATGCCCAACACTGTGACTCAGATGTACATCCACTTCCTGAAGGTTCAGTCCATACAGAGGGACAGGAAGTATCATGGGAGAGCTGAAACAGATCCACACTGGAGTTCAGAGAGCAGGGAGATCATTGTTTCTCTGGGAAAACTGGCTTTCAACCAGCTGGAGAAAGGCAACCTGATCTTCTACCAGGCAGACGTGGCAGAGTGTGGCATCGATATCAGAGCCGCCTCAGTGTACTCAGGAGTGTTCACCCAGATCTTTAAAGAGGAGTGTGGGCTGTACCAGGACAAGGTCTTCTGCTTTGTCCATCTGAGCATCCAGGAGTTTCTGGCTGCTCTTTATGTCTTTCTGTCCTTCATCGACACTGGTGTCAATCTGCTCTCAGAAGAACCAACCTCCAGGAAAGATGAACTCCTTCTCTACCAGAGTGCTGTGGACAAGGCCTTACAGAGTGAGAATGGACACCTGGACTTGTTCCTCCGCTTCATCCTGGGCCTCTCTCTGGAGACCAATCAGATTCCCCTACAAGATCTGCTGGGACAGACAGGAACAACCTCACAGACCAATCAGGGAACCGTGTCTTACATCAAGAAGAAGATAAGTGGAGATCTCTCTCCAGAGAGAAGCATCAATCTGTTCCACTGTCTGAATGAGCTGAACGACCGTTCTCTAGTGGAGGAGATCCAACAGTACCTGACATCAGAAAGTCTCTCCAGAGAATCTTTAGTTCTCTCGCCTGCTCAGTGGTCAGCTCTGGTCTTCATCTTACTGACATCAGAAGAGCAGCTGGACGTGTTTGACCTGAAGAAATACTCTGCTTCAGGGGAGGGTCTTCTGAGGCTGCTGCCAGTGTTTAAAGATTCCAAAACATATCTGTAGGTTCACTAATAACATGTATTACAATACACACAACACAATAATATAAAAGTTATAATAATATACACAACATCTCTGTAGGTGTACTTACAACATGTATTACAATACACACAACACAATATACATAACACTAGAATATGAAAGTTATAAAATTACACATTCACAGAGAATAAAAACAAAACAATAATTCAATATTCATCATTCACCATACAGTTATGGTTTAAAGATCTGATTCATTAACATGAATGAAACATTTCAACACAGTTCCTAACATGTTCCTGTTTCTTTTGTGTGAAGGCTGAATGGCTGTAATCTTTTTGAGGACGACTGTGAAGCTCTGGCCTCAGTTCTCAGCTCCAACTCCTCTAGTCTGAGAGAGCTGGACCTGAGTACCAATGATCTGCAGGATTCAGGAGTGAAGCTGCTCTCTGCTGGACTGGGGAGTCCACACTGTAGACTGGAGACTCTCAGGTCAGTTGGACTCAATGTGCAAACAGTCCCACCACAAGAATCCTCATCAGAAGACATTTAACACCTCTTCACTACCGCCCCCTTTTTGGAGAAGGTCCTCCTAAATGATGTCTAAATATATAAGCTTATAACTCTTACAACTAATAAGTATAAACATAAACACAGTATATAGTAATAGTTCCCCCCCCACCGTCCCCTGTATATGGGACGCTGGTAGTTAAGAGGTTAACAGATTTACATCCATAAAAGTTCAGAGGTCTAAATGAATGAAATAAATATGTCCACTTCATAGGAATAACTCAACATATTTATATTTGTGTTGCCATGACAGTATTAGTATGTATGTGTATATTATATTCTTAGTTTGTTAATGACAGTATAAGGTGTATGTTATATTCTTAGTTTGTTGATGATAGTATAAGGTGTATGTTATATTCTTAGTTTGTTAATGACAGTATAAGGTGTATGTTATATTCTTAGTTTGTTAATGACAGTATAAGGTGTATGTCGTATTACATTCTTATTCTACTCATTATCATGTAGTCAGACAGTAAGGTTGGGTTTAGAGTTGTTTAGTTAAGTTTAATTACAACCTCTTCTTAAAACCGTGACTTTTGGGACATTTTAATTTAACGTTTTGTTTCATATTTGAACTATGATCATTGTGACATCTAACTATTAACATTTAAAGATCTAATTTATGAACATTCACAATGTAAAAAGAAGTAAATGTTTTTAATTCAAATACATTTCATCACAGTTCCTAACATGTTGCTGTTTATTTTGTGTGAAGGCTGAATGGCTGTAAGCTGTCAGAGAGATGCTGTGAAGCTCTGGCCTCAGTTCTCAGCTCCAACTCCTCTAGTCTGAGAGAGCTGGACCTGAGTACCAATGATCTGCAGGATTCAGGAGTGAAGCTGCTCTCTGCTGGACTGGGGAGTCCACACTGTGGACTGGAGACTCTCAGGTCAGTTGGACTCAATGTGCAAACAGTCCCACCACAAGGCTCCTCATCAGAAGACATTTAACACCTCTTCACTACCGCCCCCTTGTTGGAGAAGGTCCTCCTAAATGACGTCTAAATATATCAGCTTATAACTCAGTACCTGTGATGACCACATTCATGACAGTGGTATCATTGGAAATGTTACACCTTGTTGTTTAGGTGGATATTCTAGTACATACATATGCTTTCAATGAATACAGTTGAACATAAACACAGTATATAGTAATAGTTCCCCCCCACCCTCCCCTATATATGGGACACTGGTAGTTAAGAGGTTAACAGATTTACATCCATAAAAGTTCACAGGTCTAAATAAATAAAATAAATATGTCCTCTTCATAGGAATAACTCAACATATTTATATTTGTGTTGCCATGACAGTATAAGTTGTATGTTATATTCTTAGTTTGTTAATGACAGTATAAGGTGTATGTTATATTCTTAGTTTGTTAATGACAGTATAAGGTGTATGTTATATTCTTAATTTGTTAATGACAGTATAAGGTGTATGTTATATTCTTAGTTTGTTAATGACAGTATAAGTTGTATGTTATATTCTTAGTTTGTTAATGACAGTATAAGGTGTATGTTATATTCTCAGTTTGTTAATGACAGTATAAGGTGTATGTTATATTCTTAGTTTGTTAATGACAGTATAAGGTGTATGTTATATTCTTAGTTTGTTAATGACAGTATAAGGTGTATGTTATATTCTCAGTTTGTTAATGACAGTATAAGGTGTATGTTATATTCTTAGTTTGTTAATGACAGTATAAGGTGTATGTTATATTCTTAGTTTGTTAATGACAGTATAAGGTGTATGTTATATTCTTAGTTTGTTAATGACAGTATAAGGTGTATGTTATATTCTTAGTTTGTTAATGACAGTATAAGGTGTATGTTATATTCTTAGTTTGGTAATGACATAAGGTGTATGTTATATTCTTAGTTTGTTAATGATAGTACAAGCCAAGGTGTATGTTATATTCTTAGTTTGTTAATGACAGTATAAGGTGTATGTTATATTCTTAGTTTGTTAATGACAGTATAAGGTGTATGTTATATTCTTAGTTTGTTAATGACAGTATAAGGTGTATGTTATATTCTTACAGTTTGTTAATGACAGTATAAGGTGTATGTTATATTCTTAGTTTGTTAATGACAGTATAAGGTGTATGTTATAATCTTAGTTTGTTAATGACAGTATAGGGTGTATGTTATATTCTTAGTTTGTTAATGACAGTATAAGGTGTATGTTATATTCTTAGTTTGTTAATGACAGTATAAGGTGTATGTTATATTCTTAGTTTATTAATGATAGTATAAGGTGTATGTTATATTCTTAGTTTGTTAATGACAGTATAAGGTGTATGTTATATTCTTAGTTTGTTAATGATAGTATAAGGTGTAAGTTATATTCTTAGTTTGTTAATGACAGTATAAGGTGTATGTTATATTCTTGGTTTGTTAATGATAGTATAAGGTGTATGTTATATTCTTAGTTTGTTAATGACAGTATAAGGTGTATGTTATATTCTTAGTTTGGTAATGGCATAAGGTGTATGTTATATTCTTAGTTTGTTAATGATAGTATAAGGTGTAAGTTATTTTCTTAGTTTGGTAATGACAGTATAAGGTGTATGTTATATTCTTAGTTTGTTAATGACAGTATAAGGTGTATGTTATATTCTTAGTTTGTTAATGACAGTATAAGGTGTATGTTATATTCTTAGTTTGTTAATGATAGTATAAGGTGTAAGTTATATTCTTAGTTTGTTAATGACAGTATAAGATGTATGTTATATTCTTGGTTTGTTAATGATAGTATAAGGTGTATGTTATATTCTTAGTTTGTTAATGACAGTATAAGGTGTATGTTATATTCTTAGTTTGGTAATGGCATAAGGTGTATGTTATATTCTTAGTTTGTTAATGATAGTATAAGGTGTAAGTTATTTTCTTAGTTTGTTAATGACAGTATAAGGTGTATGTTATATTCTTAGTTTGTTAATGACAGTATAAGGTGTATGTTATATTCTTAGTTTGTTAATGACAATATAAGGTGTATGTTATATTCTTACAGTTTGTTAATGACAGTATAAGGTGTATGTTATATTCTTAGTTTGTTAATGACAGTATAAGGTGTATGTTATATTCTTAGTTTGTTAATGACAGTATAAGGTGTATGTTATATTCTTAGTTTGTTAATGACAGTATAAGGTGTATGTTATATTCTTAGTTTATTAATGATAGTATAAGGTGTATGTTATATTCTTAGTTTGTTAATGACAGTATAAGGTGTATGTTATATTCTTAGTTTATTAATGATAGTATAAGGTGTAAGTTATATTCTTAGTTTGTTAATGACAGTATAAGGTGTATGTTATATTCTTAGTTTGTTAATGATAGTATAAGGTGTATGTTATATTCTTAGTTTGTTAATGACAGTATAAGGTGTATGTTATATTCTTAGTTTGGTAATGACATAAGGTGTATGTTATATTCTTAGTTTGTTAATGATAGTATAAGGTGTAAGTTATTTTCTTAGTTTGTTAATGACAGTATAAGGTGTATGTTATATTCTTAGTTTGTTAATGACAGTATAAGGTGTATGTTATATTCTTAGTTTGTTAATGACAGTATAAGGTGTATGTTATATTCTTAGTTTATTAATGATAGTATAAGGTGTATGTTATATTCTTAGTTTGTTAATGACAGTATAAGGTGTATGTTATATTCTTAGTTTGTTAATGACAGTATAAGGTGTATGTTATATTCTTAGTTTGTTAATGACAGTATAAGGTGTATGTTATATTCTTAGTTTGTTAATGATAGTATAAGGTGTAAGTTATATTCTTAGTTTGTTAATGACAGTATAAGGTGTATGTTATATTCTTACAGTTTGTTAATGACAATATAAGGTGTATGTTATATTCTTAGTTTGTTAATGACAGTATAAGGTGTATGTTATATTCTTACAGTTTGTTAATGACAGTATAAGGTGTATGTTATATTCTTAGTTTGTTAATGACAGTATAAGGTGTATGTTATATTCTTAGTTTGTTAATGACAGTATAAGGTGTATGTTATATTCTTAGTTTGTTAATGACAGTATAAGGTGTATGTTATATTCATAGTTTGTTAATGACAGTATAAAGTGTATGTTATATTCTTAGTTTAATGACAGTATAAGGTGTATGTTATATTCTTAGTTTGTTAATGACAGTATAAGGTGTATGTTATATTCTTAGTTTGTTAATGACAGTATAAGGTGTATGTTATATTCTTAGTTTGTTAATGACAGTATAAGGTGTATGTTATATTACATTCTTATTCTACTCATTATCATGTAGTCAGACAGTAAGGTGGGGTTTAGAGTTGTTTAGTAAAGTTTAATTACAGCCTCTTCTTAAAACTGTGACTTTTGGGACATTTTAATGAAATGTTTTGTTTCATATTTGAACTATGATCATTGTGACATCTAACTATTAACATTTAAAGATCTAATTTATTCACATTTATAATGTAAAAAGTATTAAAGGTTTTTATTCGAATACATTTCAACACAGTTCCTAACATGTTGCTGTTTATTTTGTGTGAAGGCTGAATGTCTGTAATCTGTCAGAGAGATGCTGTGAAGCTCTGGCCTCAGTTCTCAGCTCCAACTCCTCTAGTCTGAGAGAGCTGGACCTGAGTACCAATGATCTGCAGGATTCAGGAGTGAAGCTGCTCTCTGCTGGACTGGGGAGTCCACACTGTAGACTGGAGACTCTCAGGTCAGTTGGACTCAATGTGCAAACAGTCCCACCACAAGGCTCCTCATCAGAAGACATTTAACAGATGTATATCCCTTAAAGTTAGAAATCACACACCTAAATATAGATGTTTCATAAGAATAACTGTGTGTGTGTGTGTGTGTGTGTGTGTGTGTGTGTGTGTGTGTGTGTGTGTGTGTGTGTGTGTGTGTGTGTGTGTGTGTGTGTGTGTGTGTGTGTGTGTGTGTGTGTGTGTGTGTGTGTGTGTAGGTTGTCTGGCTGCCTGGTCACACAGGAAGGCTGTGCTTCTCTGGCCTCAGCTCTGAGCTCCAACCCCTCCCATCTGAGAGAGCTGGACCTGAGCTACAATCACCCTGCAGGAGACTCTCTGCTCTCTGCTGGACTGGAGGATCCATGCTGGAGACTGGACACTCTCAGGTATGGAGAGGACAGGTCACCACTCAGTGACAATGTCTCCTACAAGGATTCATCCACCTGCTAGATGAAGTGGTTTCAAGCACTTTCAAAGTAGCTGTAAGTCATGTCGTGTAGAAAGTGATGATCCAGCAGATGATGAAGGTGAATGTTTCCATGTTTAAAGCCAACATGCTGCTCTCACTGTGTTTCCCCCCCAGTGTGGAGCATGGTGGAGTGGGGAGGCTGAAACCAGCTCTAAAGAAGTGTAAGTGTCTGTTTAGTTTGATTCATCACAACACACACTCACTATTTAGATGGAAAGTTAATTGATGAAGAGTCATTTAATTTTATGAAGAATCATTTAGAATCTTTTAGGACACTTCTTGACAGTAAAGTATTTGATTTAATGAATGATCATGGGAAGACACACGGGAGCATTAACCAAACATCTTCAGACAGACAATGGGTGGACATGACTCTTATAGGGACACTTTCACATCGTGGACAGTAACAACAAGGGAGACAAAAGGTGAGGGGAGTGACCTGGCCATGGCCAAGGCCAGGTTCATTTGTATTACACTATGGGGGGAAGTGGACATGTCTGCAAGGATGCAAGACAACTAAAGGAATCTACACAAGCAAGAAGTGAGGAGATGCATATCCTCAGTACCAGACTTCCTGGCTACAGTGGAGATGCAAATGCTAACTAACTTAACACCTTTTAATTGGAGAGAGGAAGGGAGCTATTTCTAGGTGCACAGAGATTTTATGCAAAGGCTTATTTAATTAACTATATATTATAGAAGCTTCTATATTTTATGTGTTGTATAGTTCATATATTCCTGGACATCCATCCACACAGCAGTAGGTGACGTCCATTCATTCAAATCCTACTGGGAATGAAGATGATGACATCATGTATCTTATAATAATATTGTTAAAAATCACAGTGAATCCTCCTTGTATAAACTGTGTAGTGGTTAGTCTTAAAGTGGTTTCTGAGCCAGTAAAGGGCGAACTCCAACGCATATCAAGTGACTCACAGTTTGGTTTGGTTTCAACGTAGAGGCGTAGATGATGGAGATGAGGAGATGTGTGTTAGAACTGAATTGAAAACCTGCTCCCTCTCCCTCACCTCCACTCAAATGAAACAAACAGACCTTTTCCACACTGAAATGGAAATTAAATCAAACGGCCCTTTACTGTGAGTGCTTCTAGATATAAGATATTAGCATGGATACGGTTGGAAATATTAAAGTAAGTAATTATTAATGTATTGGTCGTTATTATTTGAGTATTATTTTTATTATAATGCTTATTATGATTATTATTGCTATCATTATTATATTAACTTAAGAACATAAAAAAATATGTTATTGCTAATATTAATCATAATAATTAAATGTGTATTTTATTTTCAGAACATGATAAAATACTATTATTGTTGCTAATATTATTGTTATGATTTAATGCATGTTATTATATTAGACATATTAGTTTGCATATTCATGCATATGTATGTTTCGCTGTGTCCATATACTGTATATACAGCGGCTGCAATAAGTATTGAACACGTCACCATTTTTCTCACTACATATATTTCCAAAGGTTCTATTGACATGACATTTTCACCAGATGTTGGTAACAACTCAAGTAATCCATACATACAAAGAAAGTAAAACAAGAAAGCTCAGAAATTAAGTCACGTGTAATAATGTGAAATGACACAGAGGATAAGTATTGAACACATGGAGAACAGGAGGTGCAAAAAGGCATGGACAGCCAAGACAACAGCTGAAATCTATCAGTAATTAAACAGCAATCCAGCCCCTTGTTAGTGCAAATTAATATCAGCTGCTTCAGTGCCAATTGAGGCCTACAAAAAAAAGGTCTCAGGTGACACATCTCATGATGGGTAAGAGCTGTCTCAAGACCTTCGCAAACTAAATGTTGCAAAACATAACAAACCTTTAAAGGGGCACTTGGCAACTTTTTCAACTTAATAAACCCGTCTGGAAATCATTTGGATGGTTAAATGGTCTGTTCCGGTGTTAATGGTGACTATCCCCGCTCCCCCCAGTGCCCCCAGGTGGAAAACCAGCCTTGCAACTTTGGGACTACCGTCCCGGTAAATTGGAAATGGGAAGTATCGCGAGAATCGAGAACGAGCGAGAAACACGAACTGCTTTACGACAATTCAACATAAACACACACGCCCCCCTCAATAACGGTTAATCACGCCGGCTATACATGTCAATGTTCTATGATACAGTGTATAATGTATTACCCACCTCGGTAGACATCGCGCCACATGAAAAAGTCCGGCAACAAATGCACATGAGCAGCGGTAGAAAGGGGGAGGAGGGTGCCGCAAGTGAGGTTTTTTTACGACAGTGTTGTGTAATATACGTCCCAGACCTGTAGGGGTAGCTCGTTGAGAAAACATGCGACCACAAAAGTGAAAACCAGCGAAGAAATGGCCAGAGTTGCCAAGTGCTAGCCTAGAACTCTAGACACCCCCTAGCGGCAGCAAATTTATTTGGCAGCTAGGTGGGTCTAGCACGGCTCCGTCGGCTTTTTGGTGCTGGAAACACCAAGTATGTCAGACCAATCACAGCGTGAGGGGCGGAGTCGAAAGCTGGACTACCATGACGACAGAGCCGCGACTCTTCAAGACTTGTTGAAGTTAACATTTTATTTGAGAAAAGAACAACGAACGGCACTGAAGTCTTTCCTCGAAAAGAAATATGTATTCGGAGTTTTGATTAATTACGTAGTCAGAGCCGTCGCTCTGACTACGTCACCTTCTTCGTTGCTCTGATTGGTTGTAGCGCTATCCTATTGCGTGCAGAGGGAACTTGAAAGACAACCGTTTATCCCGCCCACACTGCCAATGGAGCTGAGCCAGACCTTACATCTTTCTGATGTAGGTCTGGCTTGCCAGGCTAGCCAAGTGCCCCTTTAAAAGTGTACTATCTTGAAAACAAATGCTAAGTATTGTTTAGATATTTTATAAGATCAATCATCATCCTGAACATTTTGATGTATAATATGTGTATGTAGTGTTAATATTGTGGGAGTAGATGCAGTTTATACATTTTTCTATGTTGCAATGTTTTGACAAAGACAGCCACTCACACACTCGGCACACTATTCCACTATAGTACCATCATATGATATCTCTTTGTCATTCTATGTTAATGTTGGTGCAAGTGATGATGATGATGATGATGATGATGATGATGATGATGATGATGATTATTAATAACAATGGTTGGGTCGGTGTAAAAACATTCAAACCGGTTCGATATGAAGCCACAGGACCGGACCGGTGTACCGAATTGGACCACTAGGTGTCCACTTGACTCTTAAGTCATGGACCCTGTGGTCCACTAAAGGAGGAGAGAGGATAGTGATCAACACTCAACCACTCAGTGACACGTCAGGTTTTTATTTCCTATCAACATCAACTAAACATCATATCATGTTCATCATGTGGTCATCCTGCTGATTACTATTTCTTCATGACAAATGCCGGTTCAGTTGGTTTGCATCAAATCAAACCGGTTTAGGCTGGGGCACAGGACCGGAAAACCGGGAATCGACCCGACCTTCAGCCGCCTAATCATGTCTTGTTCTCCCGTCAGATGCCTGTGGACTCACACTGGACCCAAACACAGCCGGCAGACAACTCTCTCTGTCTGAGGACCACAGGAAGGTGACAATGGTTTACGAGTATCAGTCTTATCCTGACCACCCAGAGAGATTTGACACCTGGTACCAGGTGTTGTGTAGAGAGGGTCTGACTGGCCGCTGTTACTGGGAGGTGGAGAGGAGAGGAAATGTTGTTATAGGAGTGACATACAGAGGAATCACAAGGAGAGGAGCGGGTGATGACAGCGTGCTTGGATACAACAACAAGTCCTGGTGTCTTCACTGTTATGATGATGGTGGTTACTCCGCCCGGTACAACGGTAGTTCAACAGACATCCGTCTCCCCCCCCCTGTCTCCACCAGAGTAGGAGTGTATGTGGACCGGCCTGCTGGCTCTCTGTCCTTCTACAGAGTGTCCCCAGGTGTAGGAGGGTCCTCAGACACACTGACACACATCCACACCTTCTGGACCACATTCACCCAGGAGGACCTCCTCCCTGGGTTTAGGTTCTGGTATCCTGGTCCTGGTTCCTCATTGTCTCTATGTGGGTTGTAGTTTATGATCATCATCATATCACCGCCAAATGTATACGTAACACACACACACACATATATATATATATATATATATATATATATATATATATATATATATATATAGTGTTGGTCAAGTTACTTGGAAATAGTAATTAGTTACTGATTACTGATTACTTCTCCAAGAAAGTAATCCAGTTACTTTACTGATTACTTATTTTCAAAAGTAATTAGTTACTTAATTACTTTATTTAGTTACTTTTCAAAAACATGATGCACAACCTGAATAGGCTATAGAGCCTAAATAGACCTTCCAGCCCAATTCTATTCTTTTCTGAATTTTTCGCTGTAGATAAAAGTTTTCTTCCCACGCAGAGTGTACAGCGGACACTTATGTTTTTGTCACTTTTTACCGAGTCAAACTCAAAGTAATGTCGGTACTTCCACTGTATAACTGTTTTGAAAAAAAAGGGTAAAAAAGGCCGACATATGCCTATACAATATGCAGCCGGCGCTCGGAAAAGGCTCGCAACAAAAAGATGAGTCACACATTTAGAAACAATTGCATGAACTATCTAAAAGCAATACCTTAGTCAGAAAACAAATATGAGGCTGAACTTTTTGCTAAAATGTCAGTTATGGAAATATTTAAAATGTTGGAGCGGCTGGCTTGACCACGCAAAACTGAGAGACGGCTGTCTCGACCGCAGTACGCGATCGGTCATTAATCAATAATCGTATTTACCGTATAACTGCACACAACTTTATTTAAAAGCAATCAAATGTAAAACATGTGTGTTTGTATTGTGGTGTCCGGTGCGTGTGGACGTGCGGCTCCTCCGGTGGAGCGGTTCATGTTAATAGCGGAGTCCGGGAGGGTTCACCTTCACGGCGTAGTTACGAGGGATGTGCGACTATCGTCTTAAAAATACTAAAGTGTTTTTAAAGTTAGAAAGATATTAGATATTAAACCGATATTCACGCTCCGAATTACAGCCATCAGACACGGGGAACTAAAGCCGCGATCACCGCACCGCTTCAAGACTCACAGTATGCAACACAACGTCCTTTTGATCGATAACAATATAAATTGATCGACACATTTCTTAACGATCAATGATCGATCATCGATTAATTATGCCCATCCCTACTTCCAAGCATTAAACGCTGCATGGTCCTGCTCTCTCCCGCACTCCATGTTATCTCTTGTTGATCTACACACACACTGACGTCGCACCGCTCATACGTGATTGTCATGAGACACTCTAACAAACAAAATCACGGTTTAGTAACGCAGTAACGCAGTAGTCAGAGTGGTCCTGAAGTCAACTGTACCAACCATTGCCTGAACTTATGGACCAAAGTGATGTTATTGTACAGTAAAAATGGAGCATAAGGCATTTTTCCTGTTTAAAATTAACACGCTAAAGATGCAACTTTGAGGCTTAATTTCTCCAAAATGATACAGTAAAAATGTTTGATAATGATTGAGGGAGTAGTCAGAGTGGTCCTGAAGTCAACTGTACCAACCATTGCCTGAACTTATGGACCAAAGTGTTGTTATTGTACAGTAAAAATGGAGCATAAGGCATTTTTCCTGTTTAAAATTAACACACACGCTAAAGATGCAACTTTGAGGCTTAATTTCTCCAAAATGATACAGTAAAAATGTTTGATAATGAGTGAGGGAGTAGTCAGAGTGGTCCTGAAGTCAACTGTACCAACCATTGCCTGAACTTATGGACCAAAGTGATGTTATTGTACAGTAAATATGGAGTATTAGACCGTTTAGTCATGTTTAAAAGAAGCTAAAGATGCAACTTTGAGGCTTAATTACTCCAAAATGATACAGTAAAAATGTTTGATAATGATTGAGGGAGTAGTCAGAGTGGTCCTGAAGTCAACTGTACCAACCATTGCCTGAACTTATGGACCAAAGTGTTGTTATTGTACAGTAAAAATGGAGCATAAGGCATTTTTCCTGTTTAAAATCAACACACACGCTAAAGATGCAACTTTGAGGCTTAATTTCTCCAAAATGATACAGTAAAAATGTTTGATATTGAGTGAGGAAGTAGCCAGGGTGGTCCTGAAGTCAACTGTACTAACCATTGCCTGAACTTATGGACCAAAGTGTTGTTATTGTACAGTAAAAATGGAGCATAAGGCATTTTTCCTGTTTAAAATTCACACACGCTAAAGATGCAACTTTGAGGCTTAATTTCTCCAAAATGATACAGTAAAAATGTTTGATAATGAGTGAGGGAGTAGTCAGAGTGGTCCTGAAGTCAACTGTACCAACCATTGCCTGAACTTATGGACCAAAGTGATGTTATTGTACAGTAAATATGGAGTATTAGACCGTTTAGTCATGTTTAAAAGAAGCTAAAGATGCAACTTTGAGGCTTAATTTCTCCAAAATGATACAGTAAAAATGTTTGATAATGACTGAGGGAGTAGTCAGGGTGGTCCTGAAGTCAACTGTACCAACCATTGCCTGAACTTATGGACCAAAGTGTTGTTATTGTACAGTAAATATGGAGTATTAGACCGTTTAGTCATGTTTAAAAGAAGCTAAAGATGCAACTTTGAGGCTTAATTACTCCAAAATGATACAGTAAAAATGTTTGATAATGATTGAGGGAGTAGTCAGAGTGGTCCTGAAGTCAACTGTACCAACCATTGCCTGAACTTATGGACCAAAGTGTTGTTATTGTACAGTAAAAATGGAGCATAAGGCATTTTTCCTGTTTAAAATTCACACACGCTAAAGATGCAACTTTGAGGCTTAATTTCTCCAAAATGATACAGTAAAAATGTTTGACAATGAGTGGGGAAGTAGCCAGGGTGGTCCTGAAGTCAACTGTACCAACCATTGCCTGAACTTATGGACCAAAGTGTTGTTATTGTACAGTAAATATGGAGTATTAGACCGTTTAGTCATGTTTAAAAGAAGCTAAAGATGCAACTTTGAGGCTTAATTACTCCAAAATGATACAGTAAAAATGTTTGATAATGACTGAGGGAGTAGTCAGGGTGGTCCTGAAGTCAACTGTACCAACCATTGCCTGAACTTATGGACCAAAGTGTTGTTATTGTACAGTAAATATGGAGTATTAGACCGTTTAGTCATGTTTAAAAGAAGCTAAAGATGCAACTTTGAGGCTTAATTACTCCAAAATGATACAGTAAAAATGTTTGATAATGATTGAGGGAGTAGTCAGAGTGGTCCTGAAGTCAACTGTACCAACCATTGCCTGAACTTATGGACCAAAGTGTTGTTATTGTACAGTAAAAATGGAGCATAAGGCATTTTTCCTGTTTAAAATTCACACACGCTAAAGATGCAACTTTGAGGCTTAATTTCTCCAAAATGATACAGTAAAAATGTTTGACAATGAGTGGGGAAGTAGCCAGGGTGGTCCTGAAGTCAACTGTACCAACCATTGCCTGAACTTATGGACCAAAGTGTTGTTATTGTACAGTAAATATGGAGTATTAGACCGTTTAGTCATGTTTAAAAGAAGCTAAAGATGCAACTTTGAGGCTTAATTACTCCAAAATGATACAGTAAAAATGTTTGATAATGATTGAGGGAGTAGTCAGAGTGGTCCTGAAGTCAACTGTACCAACCATTGCCTGAACTTATGGACCAAAGTGTTGTTATTGTACAGTAAAAATGGAGCATAAGGCATTTTTCCTGTTTAAAATTCACACACGCTAAAGATGCAACTTTGAGGCTTAATTTCTCCAAAATGATACAGTAAAAATGTTTGATAATGATTGAGGAAGTAGCCAGGGTGGTCCTGAAGTCAACTGTACCAACCATTGCCTGAACTTATGGACCGAAGTGATGTTATTGTACAGTAAAAATGGAGCATAAGGCATTTTTCCTGTTTAAAATTCACACACACACACACACACACACACACAAACCGGAAACTAGCGCTTGAGCATTCGCCGTAAGTTCTATGATACGAGCGCAGTTAAAATGTATGTGCGGCTGACTTGACTCCGCGAAGACGATCGACGGCTCATTTGACCGCAGTGGATCAGCTCTGATTCCTAGTTAAACTCGGGTTAAACCGGAAGTACTCTGATTTCTCGTTATACTCCAGCAGATGCAGTCTTAACTTAATGTTGGATGCATTTTGTGCTATGATTACCAACAAAAACGTAATGGGAATGTAAAGTGAACTTTAATATAATAAAACGCAAATAATGTTGAAATATATTATGAAATAGTCTAGCCTACTTTTTGTGGAAATCTGAGTCTGGAATCTGAATCTGCCCTCACCTACGTCAATCAATCAATTACGTGTCATTGTTTTCTCTTGGTGTGCATGCAAACGTGATTAATTAATTGAAGACGAATTAATATGCGAGTAATTAGGGTAATTCCACGCCTATACATTCTCGGAGAAGGAGAGGGTCAGTGGCGCAAAAAGTGGGTATGCGCTATGCGGCGCATAGGGGCGCCGCACCAGGGGGGCGCCCCCGTCAACAACCGTGCAGCCCCCCCACCCCGTCAACAACCGCGCACCACGTAATGTTTATGGGGGGCGCCAAAATTGTTGCTGCATACCCCCCTGACACTGGGTAGTTGCACCCCTGGAGAGGGTAGTTAGGATGAACATGTCTCGGATAGAGAACTATAACGAGGAGCAGAAGTTATATTTATTGTACTGCATTCGAGGTGTTGTGGACACGGTGGAAGAGGAAAGACACCACCACCACGCTCCGAAGAAAGTCTGTTTGGGATGATCTCTCAAACACATGTAACAGTAGATCTTCCAGCAGGAGACCGAGCAGCGGCACATTTAAAGAATTTATGGAAGCGCTTGAAAGTTGAAGCGCGTAATGCTATTGCTGAGCGGACGCACGACCGAGACCTGAGCCCCGTGAGCCGAAATATCACTGCTCATTCCAAGTCGACTATGTCCAATATTGTTATTGTACTGAAGGCCTATCTGGCGTAATACGTGTAAGTATCATACATTATTATTAATACTACTAATAATAATTAATAAAACTAATTCTGTGTGTGTCGGTTATAATGGAGCCTTGTTTCATCCTGCAAACTGGTTTAGTCTCCTCTAAAACCATGTCCGTTTCGAGACTAGACTAACACGCACAAAATACGCCTCTAGTGTCTGATGTGAATTTCTCTGAAGACACAGCAATTGAGATCAAGGTAAACCGCAGCTGCAGGTTAAACCACAGGTACATACATGCGCGTAATTTGCGGGGGGGTTAGGGGGGTCATGACCCCCCCAAAAATCAGATCCAGCTAATATAACCCCCCCCAATATCATCACACATAATTCAGAAAAATATGAAATATTCTGTTTGTTTTCTTTATTAATTTAATTTGGCAGCAAGATAGTATCATGTTTTAATCATCTGTAATGTACCCCCCCCTCCCCGCCCGCCCACCGACTACTTGGTATGACCCAACCCGTTTTCTTTACCAAACCGAACTATTTCGCGCAGTCGCTGGGATGAATAGTTGAGAAAGTTCATGCTAAATGAATGTGGCGATGAAAAGGACACGGAAAGGCAGCCAGACAACTCTTTTTCATTGTTGGTCGAAAAAGAGTAAAAATCCTGACGAAAAGGAGGTAAATACCCCTATTGTTATACCATGAGCTGTGTTCGAAATCGTTCCCTATCACGGATATAGTGCACAATATAGGGTGCTCGCCATTTTGTAGTGGTGTTCGAATTCTCAGTGGTTCATTTCATGCACTATGAATGAATATTATTGTTCAGATGCGTTCCGCGGTCCATGCTATAGCATGGACCGCGGAACGCATCTGAACAAGGGGGGGCATAATATCCAACACGTTCTCATCCCAACTCGTAATATACCGACAATTTGTCATCACGCCCCTAGACATCTGATACTGATGCAAAAGGTCCCCTCCCGCGTCTGTGTGAAACGGTCTGGGTTATCATAAACCCGTTCGCGGTGGTAAGAGACGAGCAGTCTACAGCGTCCGCTCGCAGAGCAGAGTCTACAGCGTCCGCAGTCTACTGTGAAACAATTCACTCCAAAAAGGGTTATGGTTAGGGTTATAGTTAGGGTTATGGTTAGGTTAGGGTTAGCGTAATCTATCACCGTGACCGGGTTATTATAGTGAACGGACGCTGTAGACTCTGCTCTGCAAGCGGACGCTGTAGACTCTGCTCGTCTCTTACCACCGCGAACGGGTTTATGAGAACCCAGATCGTTTCACACAGACGCGGGACGATCCATCAGGACAAATTGGACCTCTTAACTAAGAAGTCAGTGTGTACACAGTTCATTTCTTTTACACAGAGACGCAAACAGGTGTTTGGTGCTTTTATCTGAATTGCCCAACAATATCTATAGTCTGCTAGTAGTACTATAGTTGCTGGCAGAATAGACGTCAGTATAGCATCCTGTTTCTTTTAGTCAATTCTTATTTTAGCCTAATATGTTGTAAAATACCTTCAAATGTGATTGACAGATAGGCCTTCTTTTGTATTTACATGCTTTTGTTTAGATTGTGTTAGTTTGAACTGGTGATGCCCACCAATATGTGAAATCAGTTTGCCATGTTCAGAATAGAGGTGCAAGCTGCACTCCAGTGTGCCACCCTGTATTGTGTGATGTGTTTGAGAGTTGAATTGTGCATAATACATGTGCTGCATGTAGGTGCCAATACAGTGATGCAATTGATTAATCTTTAAGTTCTTGTGTTTTTTTTCATAAGATAGTGAACACACACAAAATCAATTAGGTGGAAGCTGCCACTGTTGGCTAGTGCTTAAACACTGAATTTAACTACTGTGTCATTATGGCATAAATAGTCAAAAAGTAGCCAAAATCAGTAAAAGTATCGCAATGTATTTCTAATACAAGAACGGCAAATTGGCATGTCACCTTTTACACAAGAAAATGATTCAATAAACAAATAAATAAATAAATATGCCGCGAGTTTAACCCCCCCAATGGCAGACCCAAAGTTACGCCCTTGGGATGTTTGTGGTGCACAATAATGAAGAGATGGTAGTTTTATATCAGAGCGTTTACTGTGTGTATTTCAAGATCGCATTACTCCCTGCCACACCAATACATTTCCCGTAACGTAGGCTCCTGCCTGTGACGTGATGACGTCACTGCGTAGTACAGTAGTTTGGATCACTACATTACTCCTTTTTTTTTTTCTTTTTAAGAAGACAAACTGTCAAATAGTTGGTATCACAACTTAGTGTCAAACAAAACCCAGGAATAATGCTGCCTAATAAACATGTATACATAACATTATACATTATACATCTTTGCACTACAGAACGGGTGTACGTCAGTATTCAAACATAACATGCATAAACTACCCATGAAACATTTCTGAAGGATATTTGTGAGGTTGAACAGTCTCTTTAAAAATGACTCATGCACAGTCCTTCAGTCATAGTCAAGCAGGTAAGCTGGAGGCTGTCTGTGCTGCCTGGCTGGATATCTGGGCGGCGGCAGTGCTGGTTCAGCATCTTCATTGTCGTCCAGATCAGGATCCATGTCAGGGTCTAGATGTGGCAACGGACGTCGTTTTGCCTCGGGATGGATCTTTTTGAAGAATGAACTGTTCCTCGTTATGGCATAGCCACGCCGTCCAGCAGTCACCATGGAGCCTTTCACGCTTGTGACTGGGAGTGGTTCTTTTCTGTAGGGTGGTGTGAGTTTGTTCTGCTTCGGCTGACGACAGAGCACAGTGTCACCTGGCACGATGTTGGATGGTGTAGCATGTCGTCGGTTGTCAGAACAAGCTTTCATTTTAGACTTCGCCTCAGTGTCTCTCTTGCGCACCTCGCTGTCAGTAGGGATGGTGATACGACAGGCGGATGGTATCTTGGTGTTCATTGGTCTCTGGAACATCAGTTCTGCTGGTGATCTTCCTGTCGTGCAGTGGGGTGTAGATCTGTACTCACGGAGGAAGATGTTCAACTGCTGCTTCCATGGCAAACCTTGCATCGGGGCTATCCGGATGATCTTGCCAAGAGTACGCATAAATCTTTCGGCGGTGGCGTTAGCCTGCGGCCACAAAGGTGTTATTTTTCTGTGATGAAATCCCATGTAACTGGCAAACTGGGCAAACTGTGAGCCGTTAAACGGAGGTCCATTGTCTGTCCGGACGACTCGTGGTATCCCAAACATGGCGAAGACACTGTCCATGCTGGGTACCACCACATTAGCGGACGTAGAACGGATGGTGTTCACTACAGGGTAGCGTGTGTAGTCGTCTACGATCACCAGCAGGTATTCTCCGGACGGGAGGGGACCGTAGAAATCTGCACTCACAGAATGCCACGGCGCTTCTGGTAGCTCTGACATCTTGAGTGGTTCCGTTCTTGTGATTGGAGTGGTAGCCTGACACGCTAGGCAGTTTCGACTGAGGGCTTCAGCCTGTTGATCAATGTTGGGAAACCACACCTTCTCTCGGAGGAGGGCTTTGGTCTTTGCAATGCCTTGATGGCTTTCATGTGCAAGTTCCAGGACTCTCTGCTGTAGGGACAGGGGCATGACGATCCTGTTTCCCCGGAGTATAATGTCCTCGCTCGCTGAGAGTGTGAGGTCCGTGCTGACATGTCTGTACTGCCGTAGTGCATGAGCATTTGGCGTTTTATCTGTCACTCTGTGCCACGTGTCGTTCTTAATGTGGGCACTGACTTGTTGTAGCGTGTTGTCCTTTAATGTCTCTGTTTTTATTTCTTCCAGCGTCATCGCCTTGGGTGTGGCGAACAGAGATATGAAGTTGACATATTCCTCTGCAACTTTCGAGGCTCTTGTGTTCGTGTTTGTTTGTATGGGGATCGGATGGCGTGACATGTAGTCCGCTGGATTGTCCGCTCCCTTTTTGTAGATGATTCGAAAGTCATAGGGCTGGAGCCTGAGTCCCCATCGCTCTATCCGGGCAG
Source organism: Merluccius polli (assembly GCA_030340625.1). Lineage (NCBI taxonomy): Eukaryota > Metazoa > Chordata > Actinopteri > Gadiformes > Merlucciidae > Merluccius > Merluccius polli. The sequence continues at coordinate 37,834 of JAOPHQ010001423.1, read as the reverse complement.
GTGGCTTGGACCTTGGGTTGTTCCAAATCATTTCTAGCGGCTTGTGATCAGTCACTAGGGTAAATGGATGTCCGTAGAGATATAGATGGAAATGCTCACAACTCCACACAATCGCTAGACCTTCTCGTTCTGTCTGGGAGTATCTCCTCTCAACGTCAGTGAGCGCACGGCTTGCATATGCTATGACGCGTTTCTCTCCCTCTTTTCCTTGAGAGAGAATGGCACCCAAGCCAAACGGGCTGGCGTCCACGACCAGTTCAGTGTCCTTTTTCGGGTCAAAGTATGACATGGTGGTGTTGCTTGTGAGACTCTCCTTGAGAGTTTGTAGTGCTTTTGACTGTTCTTCACCCCAGCGCCAGGGCACTTCTTTCTTCGTTAGCTCTCTGAGGGGTGCAGTGATGGTAGAGAAATCCTGTATAAATCTTGAACAGTAATTTGCCATTCCAAGGAGGCTCCTGATCTCCGCAGGGTCCTTGGGTTCAGCGGCCTGATGTATCGCTGTCACTTTCCGGGGGTCTGCTGAGATGCCGTCTGCGGAAAAAATAAAACCAAAAAACTCGAGGCGTTCTTTGTTGTACTCACACTTGTCACGGTTGAGTGTGAGACCACATTCCTTCAGTCTGGCGAACACTGCTGTCAGAGCGTCGTCATGGGCCTTCTGGGATGCACCATAGACTATGATGTCATCGCTGAGATTTTTGACACCAGGGATACCATGCAGGGATTGACATATAGCGTTTTGAAAAACCTCAGCAGCAGATGAGATACCAAAACTCAGTCTCTTGTATCTTCTCAGACCCAGGTGTGTGGTGAAGGTAGTGATATACCGACTGTCAGGATGTAGCTCTAGCTGGTGGTATCCTTTGTTGAGGTCCAGTTTTGAGAAGAACCTCGCACCGTTGAGCTCATGGATCACGTCGTCCATTGTAGGTGTGAGATGACGTTCTCGCTGCACGGCCACGTTTGCTTGCCGCATGTCAACACAAATCCTGACCTTATCAGGATCCTTAGGCTTCGGAGGGGTCACAATGGGCGACACCCAGGGCGTTGGTCCGGTCACCTGTTCGATGATGTCATCATCCTCCAGCCTTTTTAATTCTTCCTCAACCTTCTGGCGAACGTGAAAAGGCACTCTCCTGTGTGGTTGACACGTTGGCTGTATGTCAGGATTTATGTGTAACTTCACCTGAAAATCCTTTAGTTTTCCTATGCCGGTGAACAGCTCTGGGTAGCTGTCAATCAGTTCATCTGCCACGCTGCGGGTGGCGAGGTCGACACTGTTGATTATTTTAATAAGCCCAAGCTTACTAGCTGTGTCATAACTCAGGAGCGTATGTCCATTTCCTTTCAGCACGTAGAATGTTGCCTCCGTGTTTCTGTCCTTCGCCTGGACACTGCACTCGAAGACACCGGTGATGGGCAGAGCGTGTCTGACCCATAAGAGAAGATCTTGATCCTTGCTGCTCTCATCGTTGGTTTTGGCTCGAGCGTGTTAAACACAGTTTCACTTATTATGTTAACCGAAGCTCCAGAGTCAATCAGTACTCCCACTTTAATGTCATTGAGCCTGACGTGCGTTTGAGGGTGCTTAGTGCAGGCTTCGCCATTCACAGCAAACACATATTGGTCGTCTTCACTGCTGGACGAATCTCTGTGTGCGCTGTGTGCACTGTGTGCGCAGCAAGATGTAGTGACTTGATTCACTTTTCTTGTGTGTTTCCATTTTCCATATGTGGTGTCTTTATCCTCACTTCGACCTGATTTCTTCTCTTGACTTTGTGCTGATTTATTTTTATTCATACGACATACCTTGGCATAGTGATTTAGTTTTCCACATATGTTGCACTCTTTTCCTTTGGCCGGGCAATCTCCATTGTGAGGATATCTTCCTCCACAATTCCTGCATTGTTTGCTGTTGTTTCTATTTCCCTTGTAATCAGTTGTCTGTTGCCTTTGCTTGTGTTCTAGCGCGTTGACAGCAGCGGTTGCTCCTTGCTCAATGCCCACAGCCTGCTGTTCTGATAACTCCAGTGTTCTCCCAAAGTTCAACAAAGCTTCTAATGTCATTTCGGGTTCTCTCAGCGCCCTCCGGCGGACTCTCGAGGAACTGCAGCTCTGAATGAGCTGTGCTTTGATCTCACTGTCTGTATCGGCAAATTCACAGTCTTTGGCGAGCATGCGGAGCTGAGTGTGGTAAGTATCCAGATTTTCACCAGCCTGCTGCATAGCTTTTCTGAACTTATAAACAAGGTACTGCGTGTTTTTCTTGGGGGAGAAATATCCATTTAGCTTCGTTTTTGTAGCATTATAATCATCATCAGTCTCGGCGAAAGTGTCATATATGTCGTGCACTCGTTCTCCAGCTAAATGCAAAAGTAAAGCCTTTTTCCTGCCATCATTCACAATGTTCATTGCTACTAGGAAATTGTCATATCTCTGAATCCACTTACTCCATCTCGTTCCCAACGAACTCGGGTCTGTCTCCGTGTCGAACGGCAGAATAGCTGCTTGGCTTCCCATGAGGATGGAGTTCATCTCTTCTTGCATCTAGCACCGCGTTAACGTTAGTTAGCTTTGTTTAGCTAAGCACTTAGCACGCACACCGGACCGGCAAACTTCGTGGTTTTTTTCTTCTTTCTTCCAGAAAGTTCGACAAGTCCTTCACATAGCGTATAGCCTATATAGCCAGTTATATCCTCGTCGCCACTGTAATGTTTGTGGTGCACAATAATGAAGAGATGGTAGTTTTATATCAGAGCGTTTACTGTGTGTATTTCAAGATCGCATTACTCCCTGCCACACCAATACATTTCCCGTAACGTAGGCTCCTGCCTGTGACGTGATGACGTCACTGCGTAGTACAGTAGTTTGGATCACTACAGGTACATACGACACAGCAATGGAGCTTAAGACGTCACGTGACTTCTTGCGTCACCGACGAGTTTAAAAACGTGTTAAACTCTAAAAAGTGGCTAACGTAGCGACAGAGCAATTGCCCCGTTAGAGTTTAGATTCATGTACTTGGAGTAAGAACCAATCAGAGGTCGGGGTGAGAGTTCGAGACGGAGGCGTCAGGGAGAGAGGCGTGAGGAGAAATGGAGGATAACGCTGGACACGTGAGTCACGTTAGAAGTTCGGTAGAACGCGTAAGTTTTAATGCGTTTCTGTTGAGTGCTTTTGAACACACGGACAGTGCGCTTTAGATAAGTATTCATGAGTGACTTTGGCGTTTATGTGCGTCAGTTGCGAAGGACTCGGCTAGAGTCTTCACCGACGAGAGGACGGCTAATCAGCGCGAGCTAGCCCGAGCTTCTAGAACTGTTGCCAGTGAGCAGCTGCTCGGCGGACACGTGACACCAGGGCAACTCTTCTACGAGCTCAGCCTCTTCTGGACTTCTCTGCTGAGCTGCGACGACGGTCTCGTTCACCAGCAGCGTTAAGACCGCGCTGCCACGGCGTGGACGAGGACGACGACCAGCGCTAGCGGTGAGTTTGCGCATTGGCGCGAAGCGGCCATTGTGTTTTAGGCCTCACCGCTCCCAAGCGACCATAGACATAATATACGTAGACGCCTCATAGACTGACGCTGCCTGTTGGAGCTGACGTATCAGCGCGGCCGCCATCTTGGATGGGTCCCCAGTGCGCCCCCAGTGCGCCCCCAGTGCATTCATTTCTACTGAGGAAGGTGTATCCCCAACTACAATAATAAGCATAACTCCCCGAATTTTTACCGGATTTTCACACGGTTTGGTTTGTTACAAACGGCAGAGATTTATTTATGATACAAGACGAATTTATATATATATATATATATATATATATATATATATATATATATATATATTTTAAATAAGAATTATTGTTCAATCTTACTTGTGAAAGGTAATCCCACGCGATCTGGTGTCAATACTGCGCCGTAAGCTGCACAAAATACTGGCATAGCTTGCTCTCCTGTTGACTCCTATGCTAGACTAGAGTGAGGAGACCCAACCAATATGGCGGCGACGCTGGATTACGTTCCAGAACGTCATGAGGCGTCTACGTATAGGTATTATGTCTATGCAAGCGACGCTACGGGCCTGCAGCGTCGCCTCTGACTCTGACGTGGGTTTGGTGTCTATTGCATTTCGTGGGATTTATTTAGTTTTATGCCGGCTTAGTTTTAGGTCTGAAAAGGTTCTAATATTGTATTGAACTGTTTCATTTCCCCCGCAATTGAACTTTCAATTTAACGCTAATAGTTTGTGTCACGGTGAATGTATGTTTTGTATGTATTTAATATTTCAATATAAATTGTGTAAACTGAGTGATCTTGAATATTTTGCATGTTATTGGGTGTTGCTGGGTATTGAGTGAGTTAAGCAAATGGTTAAAGAGGTAAAAATAGTAATTTAATTAAAAGGGTTAGGGTTAATTCATTAAAGGAAAAAACATTAGTATTGCATTGGGCTGCGTACATTTGGTGCATTAATTAACATTAGAGAGAGTGATCTCTCACACATTAAATAATTCGGGAGCGCACCTCAACATCAGGGCCGTGCAGAGAGCCTTTGAGGGGCAGGGGCTCAAATTCAAAAAAGGGCACATGCAAATTTTCTTTTTAACAATATATGTCATTTTTATTTTAAATACTGAATTACGCTTATTCAAACACTTCAAATACTAAATCAACAATTTAACTTAAATTTACAACTTAAAATGAGGGGGGGGGGGGGGGTGCTACCGGAGGATTTCTGTTGCGTGATTGTTGAACGGGGGGGGGGGGGAGACTCTTATCGCCGATAAGAGTCTCGCGTTATCGCAGCGCGGTAACGCCAATAACGGCCCATCACTAATTATTGCTTTTAGACATTTTTATTTTCGAATACTTGATTCACATGTTAATGTTTAATTGTTCATGTGTAATTTTACAAAGCATTGAAGTGGACCAAAGTGCCACTCAAAAGGGCACTTTGGTCCTTCAGAGGGAAAAGGGCAGGGGCTCGGGCACCCATAGCCCCCCCCTCTGCACGTGCCTGCTCAACATAAATAGCTAAGGGCAGCTAGGGGGCGCTACACAGATGTTTAGCAGTGTATTACTGTTTGGGGATGTCGCAGTGCGTGCGTGCGTACGTACGTGTGTATAATAATAATAAAATAATGTGTGTGATGCTCAAAAACATGTTGGTAAAATCAAACTGTAGCTCAGTAGTTGCACCCATGTGTTCATACTAGAACGAAGTAGCTAGGTAGCTGGTTTATCATTTCTGTGCAAAATACATAACATTACGAAATACAGTACTTTATTTACTGTTTAGCTGAGTGCCGTGAGGACAATCAGTGGAGAATGAGGCGCTGTTGTGGTTGTTGTTGCCGTTATGTAACACCAAAACCAATGACCAGCATCCATCTGCCTGCCTGTAACAGTTTTCTGATTCTAATTCTGAGGAAGTACGGTCAGGGTGAGGCTGGGGGAGGGCCAATGGGAGGGCTGGGATGAGGGGCCAGAAGGATCAGGGGGAAGAGGTCAGGGGTGAGTTGGGGGGAAAAGGTCAAACCAAGCACTTTGTGCTAGTCACTTTTATCTGTTGAGCTGCTGCTAATAAAGCCTGGCACCTTTCTGATGACCTGCCTAGAAGTGGTGTAACAACACATTAAGGAAAAGACACGACAAGAATCCAACCCGACCAGATCCAGACACATACCTCAGTCTAGAACAATTCAGGTTGGTGTTGTTTGTACAGAGTGAACGCTGTAGGTATCACGTCACCACAGATACTAATCGGCCTGTGATGCAAAAGACACTTTGTCACTTTGTACTCTGATTGCTCTTCTGAGAAGAGAAATCATCTGTTGTATTGATTCTATTGATTTATACATTCACATCGACACATTGACTGTTCATATAAACAAGTCTTTATATTCAGGAGGATTCTCCATGGAGGTGTTCAGTAGTGTGTGAGCACACAGAGCTCAGACCGCTAGAGGAGGATGCTACATGGAGGTGTTCAGTAGTGTGTGAGCAGACAGAGCTCAGACCGCTAGAGGAGGATGCTACATGGAGGTGTGGCAGCAACAGCTTTGGTATGAGGAAGAAAAAGTCTGAAGATTTTCTCTTCCTGAGGTCTCACTGATCCACTAGAAATAGTAGTAGTAAGCCTTGGGCAGACGAGGTATTTTCTACTTCATGGTTTTCTATTCATTACGTTTATTTCTCTTTGTTGATAGCATGATATGTATGTTGCTGTTGGTTCTACTGTAAAGTGAGGTTTGCATCAGTGACTGAGTTTCTCTACTTGCTGTTTGAACTATCAAGTGTCTCCTTGTTGTTATCAGAGCTCTGTCTATCGTTCATATTTAATAATAAAGTGATTATTCTTCATCACTGAGTGAAGTCATGGTACAGCAGCCTACAAGAGGTTATCTGGGAGGAGTATACACTGGGAGGGGAACTGGACAAACTGGTTGGTTCATAACATCGTACATTCCTTGTTACTGAGTCGGGCGGTTTGGTGTTGCACACTTTATTACAGCAGGAAGACGACTAAGGTACTGTAGTCAACTCTGATCCTTGATATGTATCATAAATATGTATCACTTATATAACACTTATATATCATGTCAATAGGTTTGCTTTTTTTCTGTGAAGACGTACAGTTAAAAACGTTATTAAATATTTTATGTACATTTTTAAACTGTAGCCTATTTAAACTCTCACATTTATATGGAGTTAAGCACCCGGTTAGCGTTAAAATACTTCTGATTTAGGATTTATCCTAAATATAGGATTTATCCTAAATCATTCCTTGGGTGACTTTAAAGGTACAAAGGAATGTACAGTCTTTATAATTGTATTATAATGATAATTATGTTATTATTAGTCAGGAAGACCGCCATCTTGGCTAGTGAAGGTGTTTAAACACCATCTTGTGTTGGGTCTTGTTCTCTGTGGGCCTGCATCACGACATGAGGAAGGCCATATATGGTCATGCCTTTAGAGTGGTTTAACCAGCTCAGGGAACAGTAGGTATGATATCCGCATGGTGAACTTGATCTTGATCACATTTGAAGTCCTTAGAGACGTAGTGTGTGGAATGATAAATAGTTATTAGTTATAAGAAATGTCGGGGCAGCATCTCCACATCTTTCCCCTCATTGATAATGAGAGGGACTATGAATCTGCATGTAGGAAAGACCACCCTGCCTCTCGTCCAAAGTAAACAGAGACAGACAACAGCCCCATGGATGAGGAGACAGAGGAGGGGGGTCCTCCCTCTAAAACCACTCTGTCTGGGGAACATGGCCGCCACAGCAGAGCTAAGAGGTAAGAAGAGGATCTCTAACTGTCTGACTGTTGTCCATCTCAGATCTCAGCAGTGATATATCATCACACCATCATTAGTCTGAGTAAAAGCTGTGTGTGTTGTGTTGAAGCCCAGAGCAGCAGGAGAGAGCAGACTCCCCTGGACCCAGCTGTGTCTCCATGAAGAGTGACTGGTCTATGGATAAACCTCCTCAATTTAAAGATGAAAATCGCCAACCTCCGAAGAAAAAGTGAGGATTTATCAAATAAATTATCAAATTAAATGACATCCACAAATCCTAATTTCCAGATGGTGTTTGTTTTTGTAAAAGAGGGCAGGAGAGAGCAGACTCCCCTGGACCCAGCTGTGTCTCCATGAAGAGTGACTGGTCTATGGATAAACCTCCTCAATTTAAAAATGGACGCCCCTCCAGAGGGGAGAGGTAGGATGTTCAAAATGTTAAAAACAAAGATGACTAGTTGGTTGTTATCAGACTCTAATGGTAGGATTGGCCCGAATAAATAATTTCAAGTTTTGGATAATTGTTAGGTTTTCCAATGAATATTGGAATAGTTCATAAAAAAGTACACTCACAGTGCGTATCTTTCCCTGCATGAATGACCGCAGAATCTTTGATTTGAAGGAGTACATTCATTTTAAGCAACAAAGCATTTGCTGGGAACAAGCCTACTCAAGAGTAAAAGCACCATGTATTATGCATATGCGACTCGCGAGGAGGGCCAGCGATTGTATCAGGGTGCCTGTGGGGATTTATCAGACATTATAAAGATATACCATCTATCGAATGTCCATAAATCCTGGTTCTTGTATTTCTAGAAGAGTCCATCAGGAGAGGGCAGACTCCACTGGACCCAGCTGTGTCTCCATGAAGAGTGACCGGTCTATTAAAGTACCTATTCATTTTAAAGATGGAAATCAGTCTATTGAGAAGAGGTGAGGGTTTATCAAAGGTAATAAAGATTCATCATGTATTGACTTTGAAAAATGTAATGTCCTCTTAGAGGCAATTTGTTTTACAGCACAGACCATATAGACACATTAAACCCCAAAAATATATCAATATTGTACCGCGACACAAACAAGAAGCCGATTCATACAGAAATTCAAAAGTGAATTTCTGAAGCGGTTCACTTCGTTAAATCAAATGCGTAATTTTAGTAACGCAAAGGACAAAACTAGGATTGTTGCGTGAACGTCAGTGGCTTTCAGATCCACTTGGTCCAACCGACTCGGTTACGCAACCTAAAAGTTTCAGAAGACTACTTCCAATGATCACAAAGCAAAGAGGTGGTTTGAGCTTTGTGGACCAGCGCTGTTCACCCGAAGAGACATCACACAGGTGCTATTGTGGGTGAAGGATCACCAGAAAAGGAAAAAGGTGGCTACCTGTTGTATTCATGGTTATTAAATGTCCAACCTGTTATTATTCGTAGATAGAGGTTTTTGGTATTTTTTGCCTTTGTTTAAATGAAACAGCTGCTAAATACATTCATTATTAAAACCCTTCGTTATTAATACCATTAACCATGAGCAGTGTTATGACAGGTTTCTATTATTTTAGAAACTTTTAAAAATGGTATAGATTAATATGTTTACGATCAAAAAATCAAGTACAAAAATAAAAAGAATAAGAATAAGGGGAGAAGAATAAGACAAAGATACTTCTACTCCATTAATCTGCTCTGATCCTAGATAGAGTCGGTGGTGGAGCATCACGTCTAAAATCTCAAATCACTTCTTTGGTCTTGGATGTGTTCAGATTCAAATCAAGAACTGGACCATGTTCGACTTCATCCTGCTCCAATAAGCTGACCAAAGCAGTCATCCGCATCGAACATCCATAAATCCTGGTTCTTGTTTTTCTAGAAGAGTCCAGCAGGAGAGAGCAGACTCCCCTGGACCCAGCTGTGTCTCCATGAAGAGTGACTGGTCTATGGATAAACCTCCTCAATTTAAAGATGGACGCCCCTCCAGAGAGGAGAGGTAGGAGTTTCAAACAGACGATGAAAACAGACCAGTTGGTTATTATCAGACTCTACTGAAACTGATGTTTACAAGACAGGAGTAGTGTGTGTGTGTGTGTGTGTGTGTGTGTGTGTGTGTGTGTGTGTGTGTGTGTGTGTGTGTGTGTGTGTGTGTGTGTGTGTGTGTGTGTGTGTGTGTGTGTGTGTGTGTGTGTGTGTGTGTGTGTGTTCTCTCCACAGACGACACCAGGAGAGGTCAAAGGTTATCAGTGCTCAGTCTGTACAGCAGTATCAAACAGAGCTGATCAAGGTGTGTAAAGGTCCAACAAGACATTTGACTCCAGCTCTACATGAACATTAAAAAGCATCTCTTGTGGTGCTGATGGTCTCCAGGCTTCCCTCTTTAGACCAGCGGGACGTGAATCTAGGACAGATGCTTCTGATGTCCTCAGTGAGTTCAGAGTCAAGTTCTCATTGATGTTTGTTCTGCTCCAGAGGGTTGAGGAGGACGCACACGCTTTTCTAGACAAGGAGCTGAAGAAGCTCTGGAGGGGTCTCTTCCCAGATTACCCACAATGCTCAGAGAGTCAGAGGGAGGAGGAGGCTGGTAAGAAAGGGGAGCAGAGGAGGCGCGCCATAGAGGGAGTGGTAGATATCACAGTGCTCTGCCTGATGGAGATGAACCAGGAGGAACTGGCCGACACACTGTGGGCCGGTAAGAGACTCTTGTTTTAAAAACACAGAAGAAAGACTGTTATTTTGAAAACAGGAAAGATACTTTTATTTTGGAAACAGACCAGTAAGAGACTCTTATTTTGAAACGCAGCAGTCAGAGTTTTTTTGAAGCAGAAGAGACTGTTAGTTTCAAAAGAGAAGGCTTTTAAGGAGACTTTTATTTTGAAAAGAAGAGACTCAGAATACGAAGCACACTGTCCACATTTCTGAAAAGTGTGAACTGAACTAAATTAGATCATAGATTTCTATTGTGGGGGTATCAGGTTAAATGGTTTGATCCAGATATGTAGGGTTATTGTGGGGGTATCAGGTTAAATGGTTTGATCCAGATATGTAGGGTTATTGTGGGTCTATCAGGTTAAATCATGTTAAACAATACAGTGCAGATCAACAGCAGAATAACTCAGTGGAAGAGATGCAACACTATCTTGTTATATCAGCATAACAAGTCTCTTTCCACTGATGCACAACAATGATAGCACTACTTAGCAGGTTATAAGACATTTATAATACTACTACTGTCATTACACCAATCATATTGCTGTGGAAAGATCAAAATAATCCTGAAATATGTCCAAGTATTTAAGTAATGAACCAATAAATATCATTTAACAGGAAATATTGATGTTTGACGGCACCATCCATTAACTGATGTCTTCTGTGGTTTTCTTATTTAGGACCTGTTGCTGTCGAGTGCCAACATAAACTCAGGTCTCATCTGAAGAAGAAGTTCAGGCGTGTGTTCGAGGGAATCGCTAAAGCAGGACAGCCAACATGTCTGGATGACTTCTACACAGAGCTCTTCATCACAGAGAGAGGCAGTGGAGACGTCAACAAGGAACATGAGGTCAGACTGATTGAAACCGCTTCCAGGAAACCAGCCAAGGAGGAAACACCAATCAAATGTGAAGACATCTTTAAACCCTTACCTGGACAAGATCAACCAATCAGAACGATAATGACAACTGGAGTGGCCGGCATTGGTAAAACCGTCTTAACACACAAGTTCACTCTGGACTGGGCTGAAGGCAAAGCCAACCAGGACATACACTTCACATTTCCATTCACTTTCAGAGAGCTGAATTTACTGAAAGGGAAAGAGTTCAGCTTGGTTGAACTTCTAAATTACTTCTTTATTGAGACCAAGCAAGCAGGAATCTGCAAATATGACCAGTTCCAAGTTGTCTTCATCTTGGATGGTCTGGATGAGTGTCGACTTCCTCTGGACTTCCAGAACAACCAGATCTGGACTGATGTCACAGCGCCGACCTCGGTGGACGTGCTGCTGACAAACCTCATCAGGGGCGACCTGCTTCCCTCCGCTCGCATCTGGATAACCACACGCCCTGCGGCAGCCAATCAGATCCCTGCTGAGTGTGTTGGCATGATGACAGAGGTGAGAGGGTTCACCGACCCACAGAAGGAGGAGTACTTCAGGAAGAGATTCAGTGATAAGACGCTGGCCAGGAAAATCATCTCCCATGTCAAGAAATCACGAAGCCTCCACATCATGTGTCACATCCCAGTCTTCTGTTGGATCTCTGCTACAGTTATGGAGGACCTCTTCACAACATCCCAGAGTGGAGAAGAGATGCCCAAGACCGTGACTCAGATGTACATCCACTTCCTGAAGGTTCAGTCCATACAGGGGGACAGGAAGTATCATGGGAGAGCTGAAACAGATCCACACTGGAGTTCAGAGAGCAAGGAGATCATTGTTTCTCTGGGAAAACTGGCTTTTAACCAGCTGGAGAAAGGCAACCTGATCTTCTATGAGGCAGACCTGGCAGAGTGTGGCATCGATATCAGAGCCGCCTCAGTGTACTCAGGAGTGTTCACCCAGATCTTTAAAGAGGAGTGTGGGCTGTACCAGGACAAGGTCTTCTGCTTTGTCCATCTGAGCATCCAGGAGTTTCTGGCTGCCCTTCATGTCTTTCTGTCCTTCATCAACACTGGTGTCAATCTGCTCTCAAAAGAACAAACCTCCAGGAAAAATGAACTCCACCTCCTCTACCAGAGTGCTGTAAACGAGGCCTTACAGAGTGAGAACGGACACCTGGACTTGTTCCTCCGCTTCCTCCTGGGCCTCTCTCTGGAGACCAATCAGATTTAACTACAAGGTCTGCTGGGACAGACAGGAAGCTCACTGACCATTTGGGGAACAGTGTCTCACATCAAGAATCAGATAAGTATAGATCTCTCTCCAGAGAGAAGCATCAATCTGTTCCACTGTCTGAATGAGCTGAACGACCGTTCTCTAGTGGAGGAGATCCAACAGTACCTGACATCAGGAAGTCTCTCCACAGCATCTCTCTCCCCTGCTCAGTGGTCAGCTCTGGTCTTCATCTTACTGACATCAGAAGAGGAGCTGGACGTGTTTGACCTGAAGAAATTCTCTACTTCAGAGAAGGGTCTTCTGTGGCTGCTGCCAGTGGTCAAAGCCTCCAAAACATCTCTGTAGGTTCACTAATAACATGTATTACAATACACACAACAAAATATACATAATACTAGAATATAAAAGTTATAATAATATACAAAACATCTCTGTAGGTGTACTTACAACATGTATTACAATACACGCAACACAATATACAATATACATACTACTAGAATATTAAAGTTATAATAATATACAAATATTCACAGAACAAAAATAAAACAATAATAAAGATCTGATTCATCAACATGAATAAAACATTTCATCCCAGTTCCTAACATGTTGCTGTTTATTTTGTGTGAAGGCTGAATGGCTGTAAGCTGTCAGAGAGATGCTGTGAAGCTCTGGCCTCAGTTCTCAGCTCCAACTCCTCTAGTCTGAGAGAGCTGGACCTGAGTACCAATGATCTGCAGGATTCAGGAGTGAAGCTGCTCTCTGCTGGACTGGGGAGTCCATACTGTAGACTGGAGACTCTCAGGTCAGTTGGACTCAATGTGCAAACAGTCCCACCACAAGGCTCCTCATCAGAAGACATTTAACACCTCTTCACTACCACCCCCTTGTTGGAGAAGGTCCTCCTAAATGACGTCTAAATATATCAGCTTATAACTCTTACAACTAATAAATATAAATATAAACACAGTATATAGTAATAGTGCCCCCCCACTGTCCCCTGTATACGGGACGCTGGTAGTTAAGAGGTTAACAGATTTACATCGATAAAAGTTCACAGGTCTAAATAAATGAAATAAATATGTCCACTTCATAGGAATAACTCGACATATTTATTTTTGTGTTGGCATGACAGCATAAAGTGTATGTTATATTCTTAGTTTGTTAATGACAGTATAAGGTGTATGTTATATTCTTAGTTTGTTAATGACAGTATAAGGTGTATGTTATATTCTTAGTTTGTTAATGACAGTATAAGGTGTATATTATATTATTAGTTTGTTGATGACAGTATAAGGTGTATATTATATTATTAGTTTGTTAATGACAGTATAAGGTGTATGTTATATTCTTAGTTTGTTAATGACAGTATAAGGTGTATGTTATATTACATTGTTATTCTACTCATTATCATGTAGTCAGACAGTAAGGTTGGTGTCAGAACTGAACTTGGACTTGAACCCAAATGCTCGACTCGGAGACAAAGTACAAATTAACAATCTTTTAATGAAAAAGTATCAACAAAAAAAATCACTCTTTTGAGGAAAACTACAATGACTACAAAGTTTCAAAATAACATAAAGCAAGACTATGGCAAAGAAAAAAAGCAAAGTGTCAAAAGAATACAAAACCTGACTTGACTAGAAACGTGGTAAAGGCTGGCAGGTTGTCTCTCTTCACAAGACAAGACAAACTGGCACAGGACAAAGGGAAACACGGACTATATACACACACACACAGGGTAATGGGAAACAGGTGGGCACAATCAGGGCAGGGCAGACAATCAGACCAGTGGTGAACACAAGGGAAAGGGGCAAGTTACCTAAAACGAGAGGAAAGTTAGATGTCAAAATAAAACAGGAAGCCACGAGACAACATAACTTAACATAATTTCTAGGACATGACAGTTGGGTTTAGAGTTGTTTAGTAAAGTTTAATTTCAGCCTCTTCTTAAAACTTCAGCTTTTGGAGCATTTGAATTACACTTTTTGTTTCATATTTGAACTATGATGTTTGTGACATCTAACTATTAGCATTTAAAGATCGAATTAATTCATCCCTTCATAATGTAAAAAGTAGTAAAGGTGTTTAATTTGAATTAATTTCAACACAATTTCTAACATGTTCCTGTTTGTTTTGTGTGCAGGCTGAATGGCTGTAAGCTGTCAGAGAGATGCTGTGAAGCTCTGGCCTCAGTTCTCAGCTCCAACTCCTCTAGTCTGAGAGAGCTGGACCTGAGTACCAATGATCTGCAGGATTCAGGAGTGAAGCTGCTCTCTGCTGGACTGGGGAGTCCACACTGTAGACTGGAGACTCTCAGGTCAGTTGGACTCAATGTGCAAACAGTCCCACCACAAGGCTCCTCATCAGAAGACATTTAACACCTCTTCACTACCGCCCCCTTGTTGGAGAAGGTCCTCCTAAATGACGTCTAAATATATCAGCTTATAACTCAGTACCTGTGATGACCACATTCATGACAGTGGTATCATTGGAAATGTTACACCTTGTTGTTTAGGTGGATATTCTAGTACATACATATGCTTTCAATGAATACATTTGAACATAAACACAGTATATAGTAATAGTTCCTCCCCACCCTCCCCTATATATGGGACGCTGGTAGTTAAGAGGTTAACAGATTTACATCCATAAAAGTTCACATGTCTAAATAAATACAATAAATATGTCCTCTTCATAGGAATAACTCAACATATTTATATTTATGTTGCCATGAGAGTATAATGTGTATGTTATATTCTTACAGTTTGTTAATGACAGTATAAGGTGTATGTTATATTCTTAGTTTGTTAATAACAGTATAAGGTGTATGTTATATTCTTAGTTTGTTAATGACAGTATAAGGTGTATGTTATATACTTAGTTTGTTAATGACAGTATAAGGTGTATGTTATATTCTTAGTTTGTTAATGACAGTATAAGGTGTATGTTATATTACATTGTTATTCTACTCATTATCATGTAGTCAGACAGTAAGAAGGGGTTTAGAGTTGTTTAGTAAAGTTTAATTACAACCTCTTCTTAAAACTGTGACTTTTGGAGCATTTTAATGAAACGTTTTGTTTCATATTTGAACTATGATCATTGTGACATCTAACTATTAACATTTAAAGATCTAATTTATTGACATTCATAATGTAAAAAGTAGTAAAGGTTTTCAATTGTAATACATTTCAACACAGTTCCTAACATGTTGCTGTTTATTTTGTGTGAAGGCTGAATGTCTGTAAGCTGTCAAAGAGATGCTGTGAAGCTCTGGCCTCAGTTCTCAGCTCCAACTCCTCTAGTCTGAGAGAGCTGGACCTGAGTACCAATGATCTGCAGGATTCAGGAGTGAAGCTGCTCTCTGCTGGACTGGGGAGTCCACACTGTAGACTGGAGACTCTCAGGTCAGTTGGACTCAATGTGCAAACAGTCCCACCACAATGCTGCTTATCAGAAGACATTTAACACCTCTTAACTACCGCCCCCTTGTTGGAGAAGGTCCTCCTAAATGTCGTCTAAATATATCAGCTTATAACTCAGTACCTGTGATGACCACATTCATGACAGTGGTATCATTGGAAATGTTACACCTTGTTGTTTAGGTGGATATTCTAGTACATACATATGCTTTCAATTAATACATTTGAACATAAACACAGTATATAGTAATAGTTCCTCCCCACCCTCCCCTGTATACGGGACGCTGGTAGTTAAGAGGTTAACAGATTTACATCCATAAAAGTTCACAGGTCTCTTAGTTTGTTAATGATAGTATAAGGTGTATGTTATATTCTTAGTTTGTTAATGACAGTATAAGGTGTATGTTATATTCTTAGTTTGTTAATGACAGTATAAGGTGTATGTTAGATTCTTAGTTTGTTAATGACAGTTTAAGGTGTATGTTATATTTTTAGTTTGTTAATGACAGTATAAGGTGTATGTTATATTCTTAGTTTGTTAATGACAGTATAAGGTGTATGTTATATTCTTAGTTTGTTAATGACAGTATAAAGTGTATGTTGTATTACATTCTTATTCTACTCATTATCATGTAGTCAGACAGTAAGGTGGGGTTTAGAGTTGTTTAGTAAAGTTTAATTACAGCCTCTTCTTAAAACTTCAGCTTTTGGAGCATTTTAATGAAACATTTTGTTTCATATTTGAACTATGATTATTGTGACATCTAACTATTAACATTTAAAGATCTAATTTATTCACATTCATAATGTAAAAAGTAGTAAAGGTTTTCAATTGTAATACATTTCATCCCAGTTCCTAACATGTTGCTGTTTATTTTGTGTGAAGGCTGAATGGCTGTAATCTGTCAGAGAGATGCTGTGAAGCTCTGGCCTCAGTTCTCAGCTCCAACTCCTCTAGTCTGAGAGAGCTGGACCTGAGTACCAATGATCTGCAGGATTCAGGAGTGAAGCTGCTCTCTGCTGGACTGGGGAGTCCACACTGTAGACTGGAGACTCTCAGGTCAGTTGGACTCAATGTGCAAACAGTCCCACCACAAGGCTCCTCATCAGAAGACCTTTAACAGATTTACATCCAATACATTTAGAAATCGCCTAAATATAGATTTTTCATAAGAATAACTGCATGTGCGTGTGCGTGTGTGTATGTGTATGTGTATGTGTGTGTGTGTGTGTGTGTGTGTGTGTGTGTGTGTGTGTGTGTGTGTGTGTGTGTGTGTGTAGGTTGTCTGGCTGCATGGTCACACAGGAAGGCTGTGCTTCTCTGGCCTCAGCTCTGAGCTCCAACCCCTCCCATCTGAGAGAGCTGGACCTGAGCTACAATCACCCTGCAGGAGACTCTCTGCTCTCTGCTGGACTGGAGGATCCACGCTGGAGACTGTACACTCTCAGGTATGGAGAGGACAGCTCACCACTCAGTGAGACAATGTCTCCTACAAGGATTCATCCACCTGCTAGATGAAGTGGTTTCAAAACGCAGCTGTAACTCATGTCGTGTAGAAAGTGATGATCCAGCAGATTATGAATGTGAATGTTTCCATGTTTAAAGACAACATGCTGCTCTCACTGTGTTTCCCCCCCAGTGTGGAGCATGGTGGAGAGTGGAGACTGAAACCAGCTCTAAAGAAGTGTAAGTATCTGTTTAGTTTGATTCATCACAACACACACTAACTATTTAGATGGATAGTTCATTGATGAAGAGTCATATATTTTGATAAAGAATCATTTATTTTAGGACACTTGACAGCAAAGTATTTGAATGATCATGGGAAGACACATGGGAGCATTAACCAACATCTTCAGAGAGACAATGGGTGGACATGATTCTTAGAGGGACACTTTCACATCGTGGACAGTAACAACAAGGGAAACAAAAGGTGAGGGGAGTGACCTGGCGATGGCCAAGGCCAGGTTCATTTGTATTACACTATGGGGGAAGTGGACCTGTCTGCAAGGATGCAAGACAACTAAAGGAATCTACACAAGAAAGAAGTGAGGAGATGTATGGCCTCAGTACCAGACTTCCTGGCTACAGTGGAGATGCAAATGCTAACTAACTTAACACCTTTTAATTGGAGAGAGGAATGTTAATACAAAGGCTTATTTAATTAACTATATATTATAGAAGCTTATATATTTTATGTGGTGTATAGTTCATATATTCCTGGACATCCATCCACACAGCAGTAGGTGACGTCCATTCATTCAAATCCTACTGGGAATGAAGATGATGACATCATGTATCTTATAATAATATTGTTAAAAATCACAATGAATCCTCCTTGTATAAACTCTGAAATGGTTAGTCACAGTAAGTGTTTTCTGAGCCAGTAAAGGGTGAGCTCCAACGCATATCAAGTTACTCACAGTTTGGTTTGGTTT
The DNA here is from genome assembly GCA_030340625.1 of Merluccius polli. NCBI lineage: Eukaryota > Metazoa > Chordata > Actinopteri > Gadiformes > Merlucciidae > Merluccius > Merluccius polli. Next base: position 19,854 of record JAOPHQ010001423.1, on the reverse strand, counting down.
CAACGTAGAGGTGTAGATGATGGAGAGGAGATGTGTGTTAGAACTGAATTGAAAACCTGCTCCCTCTCCCTCACCTCCACTCAAATGAAACAAACAGACCTTTTCCACACTGAAATGGAAATGAAATCAAACGGCCCTTTACTGTGAGTGCTTCTAGATATAAGATACTAGCATGGATACGGTTGGAAATATTAAAGTAATTATGAATGTATTGGTCGTTATTATTTGAGTATTATTTTATTATAATGCTCATTATGATTATGATTATTATTACTATCATTATTTTATAGACGTAAGAACACAATAATTTTGCTATTACTAACATTATTAATCTTAATAATTAAATGTGTATTTTATTTTCAGAACATGATAAAATACTATTATTGTTGCTAATATTATTGTTATGATTTAATGCATGTTATTATATTAGACATACAGTATATAAATATATATATATACACTTGTATGTATGGGTACGTATGCATATGTACTTATGTATACGTATGTGTCTACATATGTGTATGTTAATTTCCAGCCTGTATGTGTATGTATGTGTATATGTATGTATAGTATGTATGAACCAGTTTTATGGTATTAACAGTTCATTTCCAGCCTGTATGTGAGCTCAGTTTGTTCAGTTGATAACAATGTATGTGTATTGGAATCTTTAAAAGTTTAATATCTTTAAAAAAAAATGCAAAGAATTGCTTAGTTATATTTCATAAGATAAATCAGCTCATCATCCTAAACATTTTGATGTATAATATGTGTATGTAGTGTTAATATTGTGGGAGTAGATGCAGTTTATACATTTTTCTAGGTTGCAATGTTTTGACAAAGACCACTCACACACTCAGCACACTATTCCACTATAGTACCATCATATGATATCTTTTTGTCATTCTATGTTAATGTTGGTGTAAGTGGTGATGATGATGATGATGATGATGATGATGATGATGATGATGATGGTTGGGTCGGATTTGTCTCTTCATGACAAATGCCGGTTCAGTCAGTTTGCATCAAATCAAACCGGTTTAGTCTCGTGCACCGGACCGGAAAACCGGGAATCAACCCGACCTTCAGCCCCTAATCATGTCTTGTTCTCCCGTCAGATGCCTGTGGACTCACACTGGACCCAAACACAGCCTACAGATATCTCTCTCTGTCTGAGGACCACAGAAAGGTGATGGAGGTTAAAGAGGATCAGTCTTATCCTGACCACCCAGAGAGATTTGACTCCTGTCCCCAGGTGTTGTGTAGAGAGGGTCTGACTGGCCGCTGTTACTGGGAGGTGGAGAGGAGAGGATATGTTGATATAGGAGTGACATACAGAGGAATCACAAGGAGAGGAGGGGGTAATGACAGGGAGCTTGGATTGAACAAGTCCTGGAGTCTTTATTGTAATGATGATGGTTACGCTGCCTGGTACAACGGTAGTAAAACAGACATCCGTCTCCCCTCCTCTGGCTCCACCAGAGTAGGAGTGTATGTGGACCGGCCTGCTGGCTCTCTGTCCTTCTACAGAGTGTCCCCAGGTGTAGGAGGGTCCTCAGACACACTGACACACATCCACACCTTCTGGACCACATTCACCCAGGAGGACCTCCTCCCTGGGTTTGGGTTTAGGTCTGGTTCCTCAGTGTCTCTGTGTGGGTTGTAGTTTATGATCATCATCTCACTGCCAAACATCGCAAACTAAAATGACGTCGCGCATGCGCACAACTAACACATCCGTGCACACAAATGATTATTGCAGCACTTTTAAAGTGCGGGGACATTTGTAGTTTGGCGGTCAATATTTCAACCAAACATCTGATGTTAATATTTGTGACATGAATAAAGGGGACATGTTGACATTGAGCCTATTGTTACCATGGTAATGTAGTACTGTAGTAAAAGATAGGTCAGTACATGACCAATGGTTTACTATGATGTGTTTTAAGCTTTGGTAAACCAGACAAAAACTATCCAAAGTAGGAATAGGGAATCGATCTATATTGTATTGATTACCTGTTGTTTCTGATCGGTTCATTATTGTATTGATTACCCCGCGTGGCAGGTCGCGTCACCGCCTGTCAGAGAAATGAATATTCATGAGCAAGCTACAACATTTGCCTTTATCAAATCTAGTAATGTATTTTTAAGTTCTTCCATAGGGTTAACTAAGCAGGTTTCACAAAGAGGTAATTTCTAATTTGAAATGTATTTGAAGTATTGATTAATGTTAAATCTAAAAATACAATTTGTACTACAATATGTTTGATATTTTGGACAACATTTTTGTGCTGAAGAGCTCTGATATCAGTTTTTATTTTGATCAGCCTAACACGTAACCTGATTTAAAGCACATTAATATTATATTCATAAATGCGGTCTGTGGGAAAATCTAATGATGTGCATGTTGTGAAGGACTTTAAAGTGAATATTGATTCCTTGTGTTGTTTGGAACAACACGGCAGCACAACATGGTCAGTTATTAAAGATATGTGCACACCTGTTTAGGATGTGTAACGTCTGCTACTTGTATTATTTTAGTCCTTGTGTTTATTGTGTACATGTAAGGGACTACTGTTGTGTTGTATTTGTTCATAAAGCATAATGGTAATAAACAGTCAGTGGGTCCAACTGGATGTTGTCGTGTGTTGGATGATCCTTCCCGTTGGTTCAGTGTAAATCCTCCAAGCTGAGCAGATGTTTCTCCAGAGCTCAGCTCTCTGTTGGTTCTCCTAGCAGCACACCTGGATGTCCTTCCAGCCCCTTGGATCCCAGCAGGTCTCTATGGTGTCATGCCCCCTGACGTCGGCCCGGTCTTCAGTCCCTCCCGCTGGCTCTTCCTGGACTCACTGGTGGCTTGGAGGACCATGAGCTCAGTCCTCTGGAGACATTTCCTCCAACACGTCACAACACACACACAACGGTGGAGTCTCCATTCACCACTTCATCAGTGTGTGGAGGGAGGACCTCACTATTCACTTCATGTTGTCCCATGAGTGTAGAATTATTATGTACAATGGAATATGTGTGTGTAGTGTGTGTTGTTGATGGCTGGTTTACAGCCTCACCTGGCCTGAGTCAGACTGACTAGACTCTGGCTGGGTGGGGCTGCACACCTGTGGTGCATGAGAGCAATCATGGCACCCAGGATACACCAACACACACTCAAGAAGAGCCGCTGTCATGGCAGCTTGTAACATCGTCTCGGATGTTAACATCTTGCCATCTCCAATAACAGCTGTAACGGGTGTGGTTAGGACCCAATAGCAGCACAAGGACAGGCAGGTATCGTTGGTAACCAGCTTTATTTAGCACGCTGTAGCGATGACGCAGGTAATCACCAAAAGCCAATGGAGCAGACAGTGGACGGGTAGTCAGGCAGGCGGGGGGTCTGGAACCGGGAGATCGATCGTGCAGGCGGGGCGAGGGACGAGTAGTCAGGCAGGCGGGGGTCTGGAACCGGGAGGACGATCGTGCAGGCGGGGCGAGGGACGAGTAGTCAGGCAGGCGGGGTCGGAACCGGGAGATCAGGCAGAGAAACACTGGAGAGTCTGGTGCAAGCATCGAGAACAATCTGGCAAAGAGTGAGTGGAGTGAAGCTGCTTAAATACTGGCTTGATTGGAGATTGCAGATTGCCGACAGGTGTGTTGGGAGAATGATGACCAGTGGCGACAAGCGGCCACTAGATGGGGGTGTTGGACCGTGTAGCAAGAGAGGAGCAGAGCAGACTGTGACAGAACCCCCCCCCTCAAGGGATGGCTCCCGACATCCCAAACGTCATCAAACTGGGTGGGAGGAGGGGGAACGGAGGCGGGCCTAGAACTCCTGGGAGCCAGACCAGTCCATCTCCTCAGCTGGGTGGGAGGAGGGGGTCTGGAGGAGGGTTTCCCTGACACCAGACCTAGAATGGTCTCCAACATCCCGAACAAGCGGGGGCAAGATGCGGGTCCCTGGACGAGCTGACTCATTGGCTGGCTGGTCGGGGTGTTGCTGATGAAAGTTGGTCACTAGCGTGGAGTCTAATATATGGCGAGCAGGAACCCAGGACCTCTCCTCTGGACCGTACCCCTCCCAGTCCACAAGGTACTGGAGACCTCTACCCCGCCGACGAGAGCGAATCAGGCGCCGCACTGTATACACTGGACCACCATCAACGATACGTGGAGGGGGAGGTGGTGGTGCCGGAGGGACCAAGGGACTGTTGTGGACTGGCTTAACCCTGGATACATGGAAGGTTGGGTGAACTCTCATAGAACGCGGGAGCTTCAACCGGACTGCCACTGGATTGATGACCTTCTGGATCGTGAAGGGCCCAATGAACTTAGGTGCCATCTTTCTGGACTCCACCCGAAGGGGTAAGTCTCGGGTGGAGAGCCACACTTGCTGTCCTGCTTGGTAGGACGGTGCAGGTGTACGGCGCCGGTTGGCAGTGGCAGTATAGCGACCCACCGAACGAAGAAGAGTGGAGCGAGCTTGGAGCCATGTTCTGCGGCAGCGGCGGATGAAGGCTTGGACAGATGGGCAGGAAATCTCCTTCTCCTGGGCTGGGAACAGTGGTGGTTGATAGCCGTATACACACTGAAATGGAGAGAGGCCGATGGCCGAGCAGACAAGGGAGTTGCGAGCATATTCAACCCACAGTAGTTGTGACGACCAGGATGAGGGGTTCTGGGAGGTCATGCACCGTAGGGATGTTTCCAGTTCCTGGTTCATGCGCTCAGTCTGTCCATTGCTCTGGGGGTGGAATCCAGAGGACAGACTGGCAGTGGCACCCAGCAGACTGCAGAACTCCCTCCAAAACACAGATGAAAACTGGGGACCACGGTCCGACACCACATCAACGGGGAGACCGTGAAGGCGGAATACATGGAGTAGGACCAGCTGAGCAGTCTCCTTAGCCGTGGGGAGCTTGGGCAGAGGCACAAAGTGGACCATTTTGCTGAAGCGGTCCACGATGGTCAGGATGACGGTGTGGCCGTCAGAAGGGGGAAGACCAGTAACAAACTCCAAAGATATGTGGGACCATGGGCGATGAGGAACAGGAAGAGGTTGAAGCAGCCCAGCAGGAGGCCGGCGGGAGGATTTGTGCTGATTGCAAGTTGGACAGGCCTTGACGAATTCCTGGATGTCCTCCTGCAAGGTGGGCCACCAGAAACGTTGGAGAATGGCATACCGTGTCCGATGAACACCAGGGTGACAGGAGAGCTTGGAGGAGTGGGCCCATAATAGCACATCTGACCTCAAGGCTGGAGGGACGAAAAGGCAGTCAGACGGGCAGGAGCTGGGACCCGGCCGTCCTTCTGTAGCGGCTCTCACCCTCTCCTCGATGTCCCAGGTCACTGTAGCAACCAGACAAGATGTAGGGAGGATGGACTCAGGTTTATCAACAGAATCCTCTGTCCTCTGGAACTGGCGGGAAAGGGCATCGGGCTTAACATTGCGGGACCCTGGACGGTAAGAGAGAGTGAAGTTGAAACGGGCGAAAAACAGGGACCAGCGGGCCTGACGGGAGTTGAGTCTCTTAGCGGAGTGTATATACTCCAAATTCCTGTGATCTGTCCATACAATAAAAGGCTCCTTGGTGCCCTCCAACCAATGGCGCCACTCCTCTAGGGCCATCTTAACTGCCAACAGTTCCTTGTTGCCAATGTCATAATTTCTCTCAGCGGGGGACAGGCGGCGAGAGAAGAAGGCACAGGGATGGAGCTTATGGTCAGTTCCAGAGCGCTGGGACAGGACAGCCCCCACCCCAACATCCGAGGCGTCCACCTCGACCACAAACTGTCGTTCAGAGTCAGGCATCAGGAGGATGGGTGATGAGGTAAACCGATCCTTGAGGGTCTTGAAGGCTGCTGCAGCTGGAGGTGACCACTGGAAGGGCACCTTGGAGGAGGTCAGAGCGGTGAGGGGGGCTGCCACGGAGCTGTAGTTGCGGATGAAGCGACGGTAAAAGTTTGCAAACCCCAGGAAACGCTGAAGCTGTTTGCGGTTCTCAGGAACAGGCCAGGAAGTGACAGCAGAGACCTTGGCTGGGTCCATCTGAATGTTGCCTGGTGCCACAATGCTCCCCAGGAAGGACACAGAAGAGACATGGAACTCACACTTCTCTGCTTTCACATACAGGGAATTCTCCAGGAGGCGCTGAAGGACGGACTGGACATGATGGATGTGTTGCTCCTTGGAACGGGAGAAGATGAGAATGTCGTCGATATAAACAAAGACATACCGATTGAGCATGTCTCTGAGCACATCGTTGATCATTGCCTGGAAGACGGCAGGGGCATTGGTCAGGCCGAATGGCATTACGAGATACTCGTAGTGTCCAGTTGGGGTGTTGAATGCCGTCTTCCACTCATCGCCTTCTCTGATGCGGACGAGGTGGTAGGCGTTGCGCAGGTCAAGTTTGGAGAAAACGGTGGCTCCCTGGAGTAGTTCGAAGGCAGTGGAGATGAGTGGCAGTGGGTAGCGGTTCTTTATGGTGATATCATTCAGTCCTCTGTAATCGATGCAGGGTCTCAAAGTCTTGTCCTTCTTCTCGATGAAGAAAAAACCCGCTCCAGCAGGAGATGAAGAGGGACGAATGATGCCAGCAGCCAAGGAGTCATTGATGTAGGTCTCCATGACCTTTCTCTCGGGCGCAGAGAGAGAGTACAGGCGCCCCTTGGGAGGTGAGGTACCAGGCAGGAGATCTATGGCACAGTCGTAGGGGCGGTGTGGGGGCAGAGACGTGGCTCTGGCTTTGCTGAAGACCTGGCGGAAATCATGGTATTCAGGAGGCACCCCGGAGAGGTCAGGTGAAGAGTTGGAGCTGGAGGAGTGAAGTGGAGCTGAGGCCTGCTGCAGGCACCTTTGATGACAGGAGGAGCTCCACTCCAGAACGGCCCCAGTGACCCAGTCGATGTGAGGGTTGTGAAGACGGAGCCATGGATACCCCAGGATGAGAGGCAGGCAGGAAGAGCTTAGGATGTGGAACTGGACTGTCTCGTGATGATTACCAGAAAGCAGCAAGTGAACAGGAGAAGTCTGATGCGTGACAGTGCCCAAGATGTGTCCATCTAAGGCTCTAGCAGGAACCGGATGAGGCAAGGGGACCCGCTTGAGCCCCAACTGAAGGACCACCTCCTCATCAATGATACAGGCATCAGCCCCAGAGTCAATGAAGATAGCCATGGTGTGAGGGCCATCGGGAAGGAGAAGACGGCCTTGGAACAGAGGTCTCCGGCCTTGGGGAGGTGACAGGGCAGTTGAGCTCACCAGGATCTCCCCAACTACTGGTGAGCTCTGGCTTTTACTGGACAGCTGGAGACGTAGTGTCCACCTGCCCCACAATAGAGGCAGAGATTAGACTTGCGGCGGCGCTCCCTCTCCTCCAGGGAGAGGGAGGTGCGACCCAACTGCATGGGTTCAGGATCCTCAACCTGCTGATGCAGTGGGGTGGAGTTGGCTGCCACAGCACCCCCACGGGAGCGAGGTGGAAGATAGCGTTGGGCCCCCCCTTGACGCTTCTCTCGTCGACGGGTCTGGATACGTAGGTCAATGCGGATGGCCAAATCAATCCCCCCGTCCAAGGTGATGGGGGTGTCATGTGAGACCAGTTCATCCTTAATGTAGTCAGCCAAACCGTGGAGGAAGGCGTCACAGAGGGCTGAACTGTTCCAACTGCTTTGGCTGGCTCTGGTGCGGAAATCAATTGAATAATCTGCCACCGTTCGCTCGCCTTGCTTCAGTCCCATCAGCCCCCTTGTAGATTCGGAACCACTATTCACGAACCCAAAAACCTTGCGAAGTTCGGCCGCAAACAGGTCAAAGGAAGCACAGGCTGGAGACCGTCTCTCCCACTCAGCTGTTCCCCACAGTCGAGCTCTGCCTGTCAGGTGGTTGATGACGAATGCTACCCTTGCTGGTTCCGTGGCAAATGTGCGGGGCTGCAGGGCGAACAGAAGAGAGCAGTTGATGAGGAAGGGGCCACAAGTCTCTCGATCACCGTCGTAACGCTCCGGGGTTCCCACCCGGGGCTCGAGAGCATCTCTGGGTGGTGAAGAGGCTGGTGCCTGTGCAGGAGCAGAGGCCGATGCTCCAGAAGAGGGGGCAGACACAGCAGATGGAGATAGCTGGGAGAGGCGGGCTGCTAGCTGTTGCATCTGTCCAGCTAACGCTGCTAGCGCTCGTCCATGAGTCTCCGCAGCTTGTCTGGCTTCAGCAGCAGACGCCGTCATCACGGCCTCATGCTGCTGCAGGACGCCCTCAATCATCTCAAGGCGACTAAGTGGTGTGGGATTGTGTGCTGGGTCCATGTTTGGCCAGATTGTACTGTAACGGGTGTGGTTAGGACCCAATAGCAGCACAAGGACAGGCAGGTATCGTTGGTAACCAGCTTTATTTAGCACGCTGTAGCGATGACGCAGGTAATCACCAAAAGCCAATGGAGCAGACAGTGGACGGGTAGTCAGGCAGGCGGGGGGTCTGGAACCGGGAGATCGATCGTGCAGGCGGGGCGAGGGACGAGTAGTCAGGCAGGCGGGGGTCTGGAACCGGGAGGACGATCGTGCAGGCGGGGCGAGGGACGAGTAGTCAGGCAGGCGGGGGTCTGGAACCGGGAGGTCGATCGTGCAGGCGGGGCGAGGGACGAGTAGTCAGGCAGGCGGGGTCGGAACCGGGAGATCAGGCAGAGAAACACTGGAGAGTCTGGTGCAAGCATCGAGAACAATCTGGCAAAGAGTGAGTGGAGTGAAGCTGCTTAAATACTGGCTTGATTGGAGATTGCAGATTGCCGACAGGTGTGTTGGGAGAATGATGACCAGTGGCGACAAGCGGCCACTAGATGGGGGTGTTGGACCGTGTAGCAAGAGAGGAGCAGAGCAGACTGTGACACCTCTGGGACCTGGAAGAAGTTAAATCAGCAATTAAAGCAGCTAGTTTATATAAGGTACCATACAAATTGCACATGTAGATGGTATATGTTGTTTTTTTTACTTGAACCATTAGGTAACTTTACAATACAATGGACTACGCAGAATATTTTAAGTAGTGTGACGGAGCCCAAAGATCATAATACTCAGTGTCCAAATATTTACCAAAGAAGCTGAGTGAAATGGATGAAAAAAGATTGATTTGTTGATGATTGAATTACTTATTTAAGGTTAAAGAAATGTAAAAGTAAGTGTAGATTAGTACAGTTTCCTCTTAGTTGTAAACATTGAAATGTTGTGTATTCAATTGAGAGGATTCAACTAAATAAATCATTTAAGTATTGTCAGATGTGTTTGTTTGTAATGAGTTAATACAACTTAAATGGTTTAAGGCAATCGGTTTCCTCAAATGAAGTAAGTAGCCACAACAAAGTTTGAAGTTGTCAGAACTAGAATGTAATAATTTGATTTAGCAGAAGGAAACCGTAAATTCAACTTAAGTATTGACATTTGCATAAAGAAGATTAATTTAAGTTGTTCTTACTTTATTCAGATGAATTCTGTTAACACATTTTAAACAAGTTTAGATAAATGCTGCATATAAGTGTAACATACTTACTAGTTTTGAGTCCTATTAACTGAATGGAATTATTACAATTAACTTTACTACACTTTATTACAATTAATTTAACAATAAATACTTGAGTTATTAGTACTAATCAAATATTATTTTACGCTTAAATTGTTTGAGTTAATAAACTTAAACCATTCAAGGCAATCCGTTTCCTTAAATGGTTTAAGTTGAACTAACTCATCGGGTTTTACAGTGCGTCAAAATAAAGAGGCATTTGCATGTGAACATAAATAGCGAATACAAAAGGAATAGACCTAGGCTATAATAATCTTATTCATAAATAAATAATAAATAAATGAGAATACAATGTACATGTAATGTAATAAATTTGTCTATTTAACAAGGACAACAAATAACAAGATAGTCTAAAAATCACGTAGGATTTTGTTGGACAGGCTATATGGCATTAAAGGATATGCAATATCGAACTTGAACAAATAATTAGGATGGCATACAAGAAATAGCTGATGGCAACAAATTAAGAAGCTGATTTTAACTAACCTGCCAGTACGTATGTATGTATGTACATATGTATGTACGTATGTATGTATGTAGGCCTACGTATGTATGTATGTACGTATGTATGTATGTCCTTCACATATCTCGAGAACCGTTTATCCGATCTTCCTCACACGGCGGGTGTATTGCTGGAAACCTAAGGATGTGCAATGTGTATTGTGGTGTGTGTGTGTGTGTAGTGATGTGCAGTGTTCAATATTAATAAACTTTTAATAAACAAGCGACACTATGTGCAGCATCAGCGGGGGCGGGGCTTGAGGGCTCTGCGGAGTGCGACTGAGCATGTCTTCACCTTACAGGCACGTTACAACCGAACTCCAATACATACTAACATTACGACCATTATTAATACCATTACTACCCAACTCTTCTTCACTTCCCTGGAATCTGAGCACGAGCGGATACAGGAACAGCGCCACTCTGCCACTGCAACTCAAATTGTGTACGTTTGCCATACTTACTACATATTTATAATACCAAAAACGTTGCCGCCAGCAAAATATCTCTGCTCATTAAATCCATGCTCTACTTTCACTGCAGTGGTTATTTGATTAGCGGATGAGGCTGTGTCACATTGCACTGTAATCTGTGACCCATCAGATTCTGTGACCTGCCCTGTTATTCTTACCCTCACCCTAACATCTCACTCTTCATGCCTATACCCAACCAACCACGCTGTAGGCACCAAAACAGGCGGCAACGCGGTTTTCTTCCGCGGCTTCATACCCCACTAGGAGCGTTTCACAAGCGGAGCATTTTGCCTCCCGATTTACTCAGATTTTACAGGATTATACCGGAGGCCAAGCAATCGACCTGTTCTGAACAGGCATGTTTTGAACGGGCACTGCAACAGTATTATAAAAACCGAAAAAAGGCTGATCTACAGCCGCCTACACCTGCGGTTATAGTCGGGTCACGCAGGTCAATTACTCAATGTACTCTAGCATGTGTGTGTGTGTGTGTGCATGTGTTTGTGTGTGCGCGTGTACGTGTGTGTGTGCGTGCGTGCGTGTGTGTGTGCTTGTGTGGGCATATACTTGTTCAGGCTATAACCTGGGATGTTCTCCAGGCCCGCTTCACTACAGTGGTTAATATTTCATTGAAAATCAATGATGTTGTGCACAATCCAAACAAACCCTAAAGGATCAACATTGCATATCTCCTATGTTCTCTCCTCTAGCAATCTGTTGTTTTATTTGCAAACACAGTAGGTTACTGTACAAAAGTAACACAAGTCGATTTCCTACAGCCAGTCCTCTATCCTGGTAGATGAGAGCTACATCATGGACAGATATGTGTACAACTAATTGAAACATTGTGTAGTCCCATTCGGGAACTACACAATGTTATGTGCAGTTCCCGAACACAGTGTTCTGTCTTTATCACCTCCTTGTTCACCAACATCGATATGATCAATCATAGAGCCCCCATTATGACTCAGTTGAGGGTCCGCAGGGGCAGCCATACTGAGGAGGGCACACCGAGGACTGGGTTCAAAGCTCATCTGTGTTTTTTTAAAAACAAAAACAGGGTCAGGAGGATTCAATAATTCAAATGAGTTGAGGACCCAATGACGATAATTAAACAGTTTTAAGTTTTGGAAGTAGGCAGCTTACAAGCTATGATCAGACATTTTGTGTGTGAGAGTTGTATGTTAAACATATGAATAGTATGAGCAAAGACGTGACATGTAAATTAAAAAAGTGTATTCAAATGTATGAAAACAACAGAAGCCAGCAATATAATGAATAAAGGCAATGCACAAAACCTAGAAAAACCATAGAAAACTATATCAAAAGTGCTGAAAGAGAGAATCAACATCCAATCCACAATAAAACAATAAACACGACAAGACAAATAAAGTTCTTTAAATTGAATTGAGAAATAAGAGTTGAAAGTGAGTGCCCTTTTTCCATAGAAAAATACTTGGGGTCCATCCGTTGAGACCATTCACCAGCTTTGTATTGCCTCCTACGTATATGGGCTGCTTGTCTTTTGGACAGAAAGTGTTCTTCCAATCAACAGGAAGTGTTTGCGCGGGCTGTCACCTGTAATGGCCTGGTCAGACTATACGATTTCAGCCCGATTTTGCCCCGAATTTGTCGTGACCGACAAGTTTACAGCGTCGTATCCGATTTCAAATGGTCGGGCACGACATCGAACGCGGAGTGAATCGTATAATGTGACATGCTTCACGACTTGCGATTTGTCGTTCACGACGTTCTAAAACAGCCCGACAAAAAGTCTGGCTTGTCAGAAATTTGACGGGGAGTCGTATGACGTTTCCATTGTTGACATCATAGCCTACTGTATGAAAAACTCCCGGGAATTCCACAGCTGGCGCTCGTGCATTAAAGTTCAATTGGACAGACATCCCGTATTCTCCTCTTCGTGATACCCATGAGCGAGTCCACACTCGTTTCTTCTTTTTCTTTTTCTTTTTCTTCTCCGCACAGAAGACAGCAAGTACGACACCAAGCGCGTCTGTATCCATCATTGTATTATTGTGATCGCCCAGCCTTTTGTTGACGGTGCTGCTATGACAACATGCGACGCGACCGATGCTGTCGGTGTATGTGGCCACTCCCCCGACCAAGACGCGGAGAGGTTTTCATGGTTCTAAAATCATATAGTGTGACATGGTAGATCGTAAACGACAATCGTGAGCGACAAAAAAATCGTATAGTCTGACCAGGCCATAAGGAGAGCACCTGTCAATCGTCTATCGTCATGCCTAGTATTGTTCCAACAGCATTTTCACCTGGACATTGACCAGTTTGAGCTTCTGTCCAGAGAGTGTCCCCGCATCGCAAGGATGAACACCAACTATCGAAAGGCAGTTGGTTCTGCTTAACACCTTGTCATTTGCCTACATTAAGCAGTCCAGAAGCTTTTATTAATAATAAATATTTAATTGCATTTATAAAGTGTTTTCAAGACACCCAAACGCTTTACATAGCGGGTGTGTGTGAGTACTAATTCGATTAAATAGGTTGATGCAGACTACATTATCTTGTATGCTGTGATGGTGATCATCCATTAACAATTAATGTAGAAGTCAACAAACAACATGCATGTTCAGAAATTCCAGTTCAGGTTGTTTTACTGGATTTTATTTAACACAGCTTAGCCATCATTCTTTATCTTTCATAGATTATTTTGACCAAACCAGTAGAATAGGTTGGTTTCCAGTGCTTCATGTGTACATCAGGAGATCCCGGTACACAGAGAGGCTGCTGTTCCCACGGGTCAGAGGGGAAAAAAAGTCACGGAGTGCATCAAAAATCCACATTGCTTGGAGGCCATTGGACAACGCCTATAGGTGATAGCTGGTAAAAACAGAGCCCGACCGATATATCGGTTGGCCGGTAATATTGGCTGATATTTGGGTTCCAGAGTTATATTGGTATCGGCAGAAATTCCACCACTACAGGGCTGATAAATAGCACGTAACAACCAACCAATAGCCACCATGTAACATTTCAACATAGGGCTGTCCAACTCAGACATTTAGTCATTTTTTTTCCCATTTAATTTCTTAAAATGGTTCCATTGGTTAAAGCACAGTCTATTTGAATAACGCTTCAAAAAGAAAAACTACAATATCACACCGCGCGTAAGTTCTGTGTCAGTGGCTTTCGGATCCACTCTTGGTCCAAGTCTGACTCGGTTCCAGCAGAGCTTCAATGTAAAGCAGGTTGCACACCAGATGAGCCACGGAGCGCTGCGTTGGACAGCGTTGCGTAGTAGAAAGGACAATAGAAAGAACAACACGATGGGTGGATAAAGGTTTATGGGGTAGATAAAGGTTTGGAGCAGTGCTGGGAGTTATAGTGAGGTTTTAGGCTATGGCAGCGCTGGTGTGAGCGGTCTCATTGCAAACACGACCCACTTACGTTCACATTAAAGGCCATGGTGCAGGTTTAATTTTCTAATGAATCTGCGTATTTGCTTGTTGGTAATAAACATTTAAACTGTTATTCATTGTATTTGATGTTGTTGGGTATCACAAAACGTAATATAATACAAAAAAGTTGGTTTTTAGCCGTCTATATTTTAGCAGTTCGCGATTGATTCTCATTTCCCCCACAATGCATTGCATGACGTCACATCGGGAGACAGACCAAAGCCCGCCGTGAGACCATTGAGAGAGACGAGTAGAGAGAGACTAGTAAGAGATTGTTCAGCAGATTATACAGATAAATACATATATATAGCCTAGATAGAGAGATAGATAGACAGCATAGAACGATAGATAAATAGATACATAGAGAGAGATAGCCAGATAGCATAGCGTAGCATAGACAGATAGCGTAGATAGCTAGATAGCTACACCCTCGAACCGGTATAATGCCGGGCTACTGTGCTTGTGCCGGTTGTAAACTGGACACAGCTCCATGGCTTCCCGAAGGACAAGGCAACCCTTCGACAGTGGGTCCACTTTGTCCGAGTTAGGCGGGCACATTTTTCAATGACCTCCGTCACCGCCAATACCAAGATTTGCAGCGCGCATTTCAAGGAGGACTACGACGAAGAGGACGCCAGAATGGTATCACTCGGGTTGAAGACCAAGAGGCTGGCAAAGCTGATTCCGACCACCGGCCGTCTGCACAGCACCTCTGCCTGCCGCTACCACACCGAGAGGCACCAAGAAAGCAGAGATGCTACGGTAAGCCTCATGATAATGCATGTACTGTTTATCTGCGCGTTAGCTAACCCTGTGCATACTATACCGTGTTCCCTTGACACCGCCGCCACTACAGTCATGATCAGTCTGAGATTAGAAAAGCACATTTCGTGATTCATGAAACTAAATTGTCCTGAAGTAAATGTCCAAAAGCTTGTCGTATCTAACTAGAAAGCACCATGGCTAGTGTTTGTTTGGATCACTGGTGATCGTCAAGCGGCTTTCACAACGCGGTGTGTTTGACTATTACGGTTCTTATGTATTAAACGTGACTGTGTCGCTGACCCTTTTGAATTTGTTTGCGCAAGATGTTGATCGATGCTGCACAGCAGGAGACCGCGGACAGTGTCGACGTGAATGACCCCTTGCCCTCCACTTGTGACACTGGGACACAGTGCAATGTGAAGCCCCGTGGAAGGTCTCACGGTAAATGTTGTATTTTGGGTGGTCGATATGCTGTCTAAAACATACGTTTCCAAAATCTATGCATACAGGACATTTCCATACACAGATGAAATTAATACATAGCCTATGTCAAAACATAACCACGTAGATTTGCCATGATTGTCATATGTTTGGGTATGTTTACTACCTCTGCCACAGCTGTGCAGGTGAACCTGAAGCCCAAGATGGTCAGTGTGGGGACACAGACCCAAACTTCCCCCCCTCACTAGTCCTGAACAGACCGATGATGAAGATGATCCGTCTGTCATCAGCGATTCATCGTGGGTGCCTGGAGGACATATGTCTGAGGATGAGGAGGAATTGTGTGAGGAGGAGCCATCTCACACCTGTGACCCCCACCAAAAGTGAGATAATTTAAAGCCAACATAGACCAACTTTGCATTTTCCTTTTTGTGTATCTGGTAGAATTGAATTCCCCCCCGCTCTCTTTTTTGTTGTAGTGGCATTGACAAATTCATTGTTTGCCAAGAGGTGCTCATGAGCCTGTTTGCCCTCTGTCCGGCCTGTTGTGAGAAGTCGGATAGTAGGTTTTGTATACACAGCAGGCCATATCTGATTAGAAAATCAGAATATCTAATTAAAATGTGATAGCCCTGACTGTCTGCCCACATTCAAATTTGTCTTGCCAGTTAATTTACAATGTATGTACCAGGCTTTAGGCTGTGGGTTTATGATGCCATCATAAACATCATGTGTGTTTCATTGAAAACATTTGACCAGTAATGTACCGTACTTACTCTATATTGAAACCTGATATACTGTTGATTACTCTTTTTTTTTTTTTTTTTTTTTACATATCTAGGTCTGTGCATCATGTGGCTACCAACGTTTCTGGCAAAACCAGCCAATGCTCCACAGGAACATGGTGTCTCGTATTTCGGATCCCACAATGTGCTCCAATGCTCACATATCCCAACCAATACCTTTAAACATTTATCATTCATAGAGTTACATTTATGCAAAATACCAATTAATTATGGGTGTGATAAATGCCCACAAAGTTGAAAGTTTAACTAGATACAAGACAGATTGTACTTGACAGTATGGATATGATCTACATCCAAGTCCAAAGCTGTTATATAAACTGAATTTAGAATTCAAGTTTAGGCATTGTACAGATTCAAACAGACATTAATTGTTATTGCGATACATAGTCTCCCTAGAAATATTTTAAAGCATAAAACTGGCTAATGCAGAACCAGCAGTTAGCTAGCAACGGCTTGGTGGTGGTTTTCTGCATGCTGCATGTTATGTTTTCTCTTTGTGTGCTGTTTATTGCTTTGTTTTTTTTACTTAGTTGTTGGTGGTGGGACCTCGCTGCTCTTGTGCCTGTCTTTAGTCACTGTACCCCATGTGGTTTTGCAAGGGGTTCTGCATGCTGCATGTCTGCCTGCTGCTCATTGTGTGTGCTGTGGTTTTATTTATTTTGTTTGCATGAAATGTCTTTTATACAATTCAACATAGCTTACCAATCATTGTACCTGGTAGTGCCTTGTCTACAGGTCCTTTTCGGATTCTGATTTTCGCACAAGATTACAATCAAGGAAATGTTGCAAAAATGCTCCCTTTACATCTCCATTTGACACTTTTCCCCATAATTCCTTGTAGTATTAGTAGGAAAGGGAGTAAGGAATGATAACCCGAAAAGGACCTCTGTGTGTGCTTTTGTCTTTGGTCTTGCTCTATGTGCTTTTGATATCACTGCATGTATGTATGCATGCATGCATTAGTGTGTGTGTGAGAGAGAGAGCTGACCCTCGGGTAAGACCACACTTACATGTTGATTCTTTTTGTGCCTAACCATTTTTTGTGATTTGTTTACTTTATCAGGAACTTTCCAACCTGTCTCTTTGTTCAGTAATATACTTGGGATAAACTAATAAACTGTTTTCATTGGAATGTACGTGTTCTGTGTATTTTATCACATTTTAAGGGCCGTTGAGCGATCACAACAGAACAAGCATGACAATTCTTGAACTGAAAAATACTTGATTTTATTCATGTGCCAATATGGTTTTTATTCATTGTCATCCAAACGAGGCCATTGAAAGCCATGATAGGTCTCATCACCACTCTGAAATTGTAGCCTGATGGTTGAAACCAGACAGGAGGGTAGAGGCTTCCTTCTATGAACACCGAGAACGCCATAAGGCCAGCGTATAGCCTGCCTGTACGCTGTGTACCGGTATTGCCTAGGGATAAGTAGGTTGGAAACTTAATTGTATACCTGTTTGTCATGCATGTTTATGCAACACATCTCTAGTCTAGTAATGGCAAAGCAAACATAAACAATGAACATACTCGTGCCTGCTGGCTTGAAGGGGACCATGATCCTGCCTGAAATGTGAGTAGGGCTTTAGCACAAACGGATTCAGGCAGCATGCCTCAAATCCTGGATGCTGAGTTAGGAACGTTACATCTGCTGGCCGCGGGGTGAGCTCCTCGACCAAAACGCACTCACTTCCCTACAACACAAGCTCTCCACCACAGTTTCCATGGGACGACACCGCCCGCACAGACACGCTTACTACTCTCTCCCTCTCCCGGTAAGCAGTACCCTGATGGGGAAAAAGTGTTATTGTATGCACTGCTGTTCATAGACCGCTCCAGCGCTCGTTGCTGCGATCTAAATGGTAGCTAGCGACTGACCAGGACACTTCGCCAACTCTCCACTCATTCTCCTCTGACCATGCATTTCATTGTCTTTGACGGCCATCGGCTCTCATTCGCCCTCTCACTTCTGACCGGTTCGAAATTATATGGCTATGCTAACATAAATGTTATTTGTGGGTCTTGCCACCTCTTCCTCATCCCAGTTAGACGCCATAGTTCTAGTACAAGGCTGAGGCTACTTCCACCACGTCTCCCGACGTGACGTCATCGCCGAATTGCGCTAAAAATAACCGTTACGACCAAAAACTACACTTTAACACAATTTTGGAGACATTTCTAACTTTATATACATATCTTCAGTGCTTTATGTACCCATTAATCGAAAGTGGTGTTTAACCTGCACCATGGCCTTTTAAGACAAGCAGGCTTTGAACGTATGGGCTTCAAATTATCATAAAGGTGGTTATACATTTGGCAAAGTTTCAGTGAAATTGCACCACAGCACAAGCACTATCTAAGCGTATGCGAAGAAAAAACACACGCACTCTCATTCTGGATGACGGATTGCCATGAAGGAAAAAAAACATTGTAACTGGAGTCTATGACCAAATGACCAGCCCAGGTATAGCTTTTTGATATAGGCCTATTCTGCACTTGAACCAGCTGAGATGACTTTATGATGGTAGATGATAGTGATTCTGGCTCTGTTTTCCCACTTAGCCTACATCTGCGACTAAATGTTGGCCTACCATCCTCTACTCACCTCATAGTCGGCGGCAAAGCTATTTCAACTTTGCGTCCTCCTCACCATAAGGAGTCTTTTGCCATGAATCTGAAGTATCCGATTAACTTCCAAAAGTTAATAAAATAATGATGAAAAGTCTTCAAACTCCTTGTGTATCATAGTCCAAGTACTCCACATCGAACCCATTTCACATAAAGTACAAACGTTTGTCATTTCCAACAAGTTAGAGCAAAAAGACTATTCCTTACCATATTAGGGCTGCCCCCAACTAAAGATTTCAAGCTGATAGTCGACTAATCGTCGCACTTTTAGCGTAATTTTTTTGATTTATTTTTTGGGGCATCAGAAAGTGTTTTGAGATCCAGGGTTAGAGTGTTATAACAGAAACACTGTTAACCTTGTGCTACTTTACAGATAATACAACACCGTAATGATCAGCCTTTAAAATATATGTTTCACAAGCACACGCACAAAGCGAGCTGCCTATTAACGCCATGGACCAAGCGGTTCTGAAGGAACAACCAGGAAGGAGACATGAACACTTTTAATAATCGTATTTAAACGTATAAACTGCACACAACTTTATTTAAAAGCAAGCAAATGGCAAACATGTTTGTATTTTGGTGTCCGGTGCGTGTGGATGCGCGGCTCCTTCGGGGGAGCGGTTCATGTTAATAGCGGAGTCCGGGGGGGGTTCACCTTCACGGGCGTAGTTACGAGGGATGTGTGACTATCGTCTTGTCTTAAAAAATACAAAAGTGTTTTTTAAAGTTAGAAAGATATTAGATATTCACCGATATTCACGCTCCGAATTACAGCGATCAGACACGGGGAACTAAAGCCGCGATCACCGGTATGAGTCCCGTATGTCTAGCTGTGTATACCTGCCCAGGTGTATACCTGCCCAGGTGTCTACCTACCTAGGTGTATACCTGCCCAGGTGTCTACCTGCCCAGGTGTATACCTGCCCAGGTGTCTACCTACCTAGGTGTATACCTGCCCAGGTGTATTGGTCAGTATTTCTGCAGCAATGAGTTAAATCAGGGCTTGTTGCGACCACGGATGTATTCGGTTTGCGATGCTTATGCCTTGTTATTTTTATGTTTTACTTTTTGCTCGACTAATGAAAACGTATTTGACTAAGCCTCTGTCGATCGACTAAGCCGACTATTCGGGGGCAGCCCTATACCATATGCTAGGCCTATATATTGTCAGTGGCAGCTGCTACCAAGGTGCCTTCACCTGGTAGCAACTGGTAACACCGCCCGTCGCTAGGTCGGGCGG